>VZTY01028187.1:388275-479429 GCA_013400935.1 Turnix velox
AAAGCCCAGGGGGGACAAGACACTGAGCAGCCTGATCCAGTGGGAGGTGTCCCTGCCTATGGCAGGGGGGTTGGAACTCGATGACATGTAGGAGAGTAAGGTGCCTGACTAACATCTTTGTGACCAAGGCTCTAATGCCATCTGAGCTGACACAAATTCAGGCTGCAGTGATCTGTCCTCCTTCTGTAAAGTCCTATTCTCTTATATATCAATACCAGCACTCATCTCATACTCTAAAGAACCAAATCTGCTTGAAAAAATTAGCAGGAAAGTAACCCAGAAAAAGAATAATACAGAAACAGGCAAAATACTCATCAAGAAAGGTCTTTCTCACCAGTCATTACCCTAAAACAAGGTGAATATTAATGAAGATTTAACTTACCTGGGATGACAGCACTAGGACTGCAGAAACAGCAACATAGACCTAGACTAGAACAGGAACAAACTCTAAAATATGCGACCCCTTAAGGATACTCTGGTTTATTTGAGGAAAAAAAAAAATGTTCACCTCCTTAAAAACCAACTAAGCTGCATTAAAAATTGTACTGCAAAAAACCTGTCTGCACCAAGAAAAATCTAGAAATCTGCTCATAAATTGCACAACTGCACAAATAGTCTTTTACCTATTTGTAGTAAATGTTTTGGGATAAAGCTAAATACTCTGTAGAGGAAAGCATTATTTTCACCACATTTTTGGTATATTGCAGATACTGGTGTACATAAAGAAACTCATTTAACACATGGAAGCCAGCAGATGATGGTTGCTATAGAGAGATAGCAGATGCAGCTGGTCTTTGCTGGGAGAATGGTCATTACTATAAACGTTCTTTTTTATTAACCACAAGCACATATGCAAAATGCTGCTGACATACAGGTTGAGGAAGAAGGGGAAAGTTACAGAATTTTTGTTTGCTTGCTTAGACAAAAATATAGCACAGATTATGGCAGGAAAAAAAATCAACCAAAAAAAAAGTCAAAACAAACCCGTAAAACGCAATTACAGTCAACCGAGACAGAATACTGCTGAAGACTGGGGGAGGGGGGAAGAAATACATATTTTAAAATCTTAAAGCTTCTTAAGTCCACAAGCCCAGAAGTCCCTGCTTCTTCATACAGAAGGAAGCATAATAAATGCATCCCAAAACCCACGAATTTTACAAGAAAAAAGGTCAGTATTCCACATATTATGGGATCACACGTGGGGGTAAAGGAATTCGGAAAACAATGCATGCCTAGTCTTCAAGGGAATGCTGTTCCTTCAAGCATTTTTAATAAGAAGCATTAAAGCAGCAACAAGTAATTTAAACAATGAAGTCTTAATAGTTACTTTCTGGGTATAACCTTTTCAAATTAAGGGTCTGGATCTAAAGTTATTTTTGAATCTGTTCAACTTCACCCATGCAATCAATTCTACTAAACTTAATGAAACAATTTATGTACAGGAAGATAAACACATACTTAAACACTACAAAGACATTTTTCAAACAATGTTCTATAATGTCATCTATGATTTTATTTCACATAGCAGCCATATCAGATTGATCAGACCCTTTAAGAAGGCAGCCTACTTGCTTTGCCTCCTCCTTAAAAGCATTTTTGATTGCTTCTTTGATTTGGAGAAAATGTTATAAACAGCAGAGACACGAAAGCAGAGGTCTTCATTTCTAACATAAAGTACTCTTCACTTCATGTGTCTTATAACTATGCCAGAGCTATTAGGATAAGCCTATTTCCAAATGAGGGGAGAAAGGGCACCATGCTGTAATGGAATAGTAATACTGTTATAGTAAAATCCAGGAGACCTTTGGTAGAATTTTGTAAACCTTTCATAGATTTCTCTGCAAAATTACACTTCTTCAAAAAGAATGTAAGGATCTTGCTCTAAGAATTTATTAGCTACACTTCCAGAATTAATAAATACAGATAACACAAAATTGCTACATCAAAGAATTACTTAAAGTAACAAACTTGAGTGTTGTTTGGTTTCTGCATAGTCAAATAAATTAGGGGACATTCAACTGTTTAGAAATACTGTTTATTAACAACATTCAAAGGACCATTCTGAAATACCCAGCATACACACGAGCTGCCAATCATTTTATTTCCAAATCAGTTTATATACTGATTTGAGGTCCCTCCAGCAACAAATGTGCTGTTATCATAACAGAAAGTTACATAATAGGAACCAGTCTCCCGACATACAAAGCGATAGCGGGTATCACCGCGTTCCATCCATCCCAGCACACAGAAGTCATCTCGGTTCTCTAAGAAAAGCCGCCGTTCCTGAATGGCCCAAAGAGTGCCACCTCACTTCCCCGACTGACAGCTACGTCTGACCCCATCTCAACAGTCGACAAAGCTCTGACAATCCCCCCACCCCTCGCCAAAACGGGCACAGAACCCCCCTGCTTTCCGAGACCCCTCAGGCTTTGTTTCCCTTTCGGGGGGGTACGCGCCTCTGCAACACAGGTGGGGAATGGCAGCACCGCGGCTCCCCGGGAAGGCGCCTCAGGAAATAGGGGGGCCCAACCGGCCTCTGCTCGGACACCGACCCCCCCGCCCCGACCGACACCCGGCGCCCTGCACGCCCGCGGGAGACATTTTAAGCTGCCCCCGCTTTCTCCCAAAAACCGTTGCCAGTTTCCAACGTCCAGGGCGGCGGGGAAAGGCCGCGGCCCCGCTGAGTGCCCCGCTCACAGCCAGGTCGGCAGGGCTGCCAGGTGGGCCGAGGCCGCTCCCCCCAGCTTGAGGTGCGGAGGCCCGACTGTAGAGGAGCCTCTCCGCTTTCCCGCCGGCCCGCTCCGCCTCAGGAAAGGGGGATTAACCCTTCCGTCGCTGCCTTCGGCGGGGGTGAGACCGACCCCACTGCCCTCAGCCGCCCTCCTCCCCGCGGCCGGACAGGCGCCCCGTCTGCGCGGCAGTCTCCTCCTCCTGCGGCCCGACCGGAGGCGGGAGGGGGCCGGGACCGGGCAGGAACGAGGGGAGGGGGGAAGAGGCCAGACACCGTAGGGCAGCCCTGCGCGCAGCCACACCTACCTGTCTTCTCGTGGTCATAGCCCACCACAATGAAATAGTCGGCCAGCCTAGCCATGGCTGAGAGGACTCCGCCTCGGGTCCGACCACCCGTGCTGCGGTGGTGGCGGAGGCTCCCGGGAGGCTCAGCATCCTCCCCTCCGCGCCCGCTGCCAGAAAAGCGGCACCACCTCAGCCATGTTGGAGGCGCGGGCGGGCTGTGCGCCTGCGCGCCGCCCAGTCCCCTGCGCCGTGACCCCGCCGGGCTGGGCGTGGGCTGAGGGCTCGCGGGCGGATGAGGTGGCGGCCCGGCCTGGCTCAGGGGTCGTCGCTGCAAATGGAGTCGTTTGGAAGCCCACCGCGGAGAGGAAAAGGGGGGGACACGTGTCACCTGCCTGTCCCCCCCCCTCCCTTTCTCCCCGCGGTGGGCTTCGTTTCCTCGCAGCCCCCCCCGTGAAGTACCCAACCGGCTGCCTTGGCGGTCTTTAGAGGTGGGCCTGTGTCCCTCGTGAAGTTTAGCAAGGCCAAGTGCAAGGTCGGGGCAACCCCAAGCGCAAATGCAAGCTGGGTGGAGAATGGATGGAGAGCAACCCTGAGGAGAAGAGCTTGGGGGTGCTGGTACGTGAGGAGCTCAACAACAACTTAGTTTGTTCTCAAAATCCAACAACATAAAGACACTGAGCTGTTGGAGCAGGTCCTGAGGAGGGCCACGAAGATGATCGGGGGAGCTGGAGCAAGTCCCTTAT
Source organism: Turnix velox (assembly GCA_013400935.1). Lineage (NCBI taxonomy): Eukaryota > Metazoa > Chordata > Aves > Charadriiformes > Turnicidae > Turnix > Turnix velox. The sequence continues at coordinate 392,034 of VZTY01028187.1, forward strand.
GAGGATGGGCTGAAACAGTTGGGGCCTGGAAAAGAGAAGGCTTAGGGGGACCTCATAGTAGCTGCTCGGTACTTGTAAGTGGCTAATAGGGTACAGGATGGCAGGAGTAGGAGTTAACGGATGCAAATTGGAAGAGGGGAGATTTAGGCTGGAAGTAAGAGCATTCTTTACTGTGAGGGTAGTGAGATGCTGGAACTGGTTGCCTAGAGAGGTTGTGGATGCCCCCTTCCTGGGGATGTTTTAAGGCCAGGCTGGACACCGCATTGAGCAACCTGGTCTAATGGGAGGTGTCCCTGCCTATGGCAGGGGGCTTGGAACTAGATGATCTTTAAGGTCCCTTCCAACCCAAACCATTCTATGAAAATCAACCACATCCTGTGCTGCATTAGAAGAGCCATGTCCAGCAGGTTGAGGAAATTGACTCTAGCACTCTGCTCTGGTGAGACCCCACCTGGAGTTCAGCATATGGACCTGTTGGAGAAAGTGCAGAGGAGAGTGTCAAAGATCATCAGAGGGCTAAAGTATTGCTTCTGTGAAGACAGGAGAGAATTGGGAATTTTTCAGCCTGTAGAAGAGGAGACCCTATAGACTTCTCCAGTAGTCAAGGGGTGTGTATAATCTGTGCATGCTGGGGTTTTATGGAAATGCAGGAGATTTACTGGATTTGCTTCTGACAGCCACCATCATGGAGGGACCCAGCAGACAGTTACTAGCAGTTTCACAGAGACATTTCTGTTACAATACACAATTCTTACACCTCCTGCTTAGCTGGGATATACCCATGAGGTGTCTTGCTATTTACTAGAGACAAACTGGTCCTGAAGCTTCAACAATAGATTACAATGATCTCACTTGTGCCTTCTCAGCAGAGGGCATCTGTCAAAATCTCAGTGGAGTAATGAACTTCCTGGCTTAGCTGTTCTGAAGTCAGATACCATGTAAAAAAATCTAAAATTACGTTTTTCTTTACTTCTAAAGTTAACAGTGATAAATACATCAACAAAACTAAAAATGCTTTTCAAGAAGGAAATTAATTCTGTGGGGTCAGACATTTCTTATATTAGGTATGAGCTAGAAGAAGGAATACCCTTTTAAGTTATCCATAGGCATTTTGATTCATGATCCTGTAGACTTCAATGGCTGAAACCAAAGCTGTTTTCAAAACACTGAGCTTCTTGATTAAAAGCATTTCTGAAGTAGCAACAAAGGAATGCAAAACTTAACAAATACACACATTACCCCTCTGAGGTGGACAAGGATAAAACTCATAGCTATATTTCCTACGGGGGTGCACTGCAGTTGTTAAATCAAAACACAAAGCCAAGACATGCAACAGTTTACAAAAGCAGGGGATAATGTTCTGTACAGCTAAACCTTGGGGGAAAGTGTAGAGACACTATGAAATTTCCTAATTTGGAGCTGAAATGGGGCCTTAGATTTATCATATCTGCACTCATAAAAGGTTCAATATGTAATTACTAATCTCAGTACTTAGTCCCACTGCTCTTTTAAGCCAGTACCCCTAGCAGGAGAATATCACCCAACACTTTTCCCAGAGCGTTAACAAGCACTGTATCAAGAGGAACATATTACTCATTCCCAAATATTACTAGAGCCCAGCTCCCGCTTTCATCTAGATCAATTTAACCAAAGCCTGGTTAGTTTATAAAGCATGGCCTAAGAACTGTCTTACATACTCACGTAACTCTTCATCTGGGTTTGAACATGATGTCCATGTGTACCTGCATGAACAGCAAAAACATTCAGTCATCCATAACTTACTTCCTTGACTTTCTTCTAATATAGAGAAATCTTCTATTCTTAGAAAGAAGGAGGAAGTGTAGCAGAAGTTTGCTCACCTAAAATCTAATGCAAAGTAAACTGAACTTTCATTCAGAACACAAAAAATATCATTCCCTCTGTTTCAGTGGATTAGCTCAGTTCCACATGGGAAGAGGCTCACAGAGCAGCAGAGGACACCAAGGTCTAAGTCTTCAGAAGGATCAAGTGAGCAGACTGATGTTTATCCCAGGGGAAGAATGCAGCCCCTTCAAGAGACTGAAAACACGCCAAGGACAGTGTTGCTGCAATGACTGTGCTTATGGCACCAAAAAGGAACGTACTAACAGCAAGGCTTTTATGTGTGGGGCTTGACTGAGGTTTTTATATGCCTCATGGGATGGTTCTATTAGGATTTTCTCTCTGCTGATTTCATTCAGCCTGAAGTATAATCAAGTCTATTAATACTTATGGCATACAAATTCAGTAATATTTGTTTAAACTCAAAATGAAACATGCAAAGGCACTTTCACTGGCTTCAAACAAGAATTAGCAGAGACCATTTGCCTCAGAATAATTCTGCATTGATGCCTACAGATTTTAGACCTTTGCATTTGGAGTAAAACTCATCTAGAATAAAATGCTGCACAAACAGCAAGTTATCTTCACAATCTCCTTGACAGAGCAGATACATATTGTAAAGTGTTTTGTACATATGGCAATACCAAGAAGTTGAATGACAAGTACAAGGTAATCCGAAAACAAGTCGAAGAGCTGGGTGTTTCTCCAGGCCAACTTCCCTGCGATGGACAAGGCAGTGTCCAGAGGAGAGTCTGCATTTCAGAGAAAGGCCTGGTCTTGCTGAACTGAGTGACATTACTTCAGAATAACAGTCTGTGAATTGTTCTTCAATGGGAACATCATGTGTGATTTTTCTCAAAATGGAAATAACTCACTACTTACAAAGGTTTTTTTTTTTGGTTTTTTTTTTAGATGAACCACTGTTACTTCATAGTACAAATTCACTGCATATTGCTCATTTCTGAACTGCACAGGAATGCAAGTGCTCAGAGGAACAAAATGAGCATCTGAGCAAAGAATATGATGTTCCTTGTTACATTTGTGCCATTTTCACCTCTGGACGCCCTTTCAGATATCACATCAGTGACAAACTGATAATTGTACTACAGTTTGCCACCTCATGAAGTAAAACAAGCTGATTTAGTATCTCTGAAATGACAGTTGTAGTCAATACGGAAATCCCATGTGAGTAGTGTTACTCCCATTGTTACTATTGCTAAACCAAAAAAGGATTCTTTCTGCATTGTTTGCCTCGGAGTATACAAAATGCACTTCCCGTTTTGTTAAAGATTTTAATGAGGGATTTTCCAGCATTAGGAGAAGTGTGTGATTTTTTTTTTTTACTGGAAATGGAGACTTAGACAGAGTAACGCTTAATCACACAAAATTCTGCCTTCTGATTCGTAAAAGTTAGATTCAGTTTCAACTTCTGCCGATCAAGGGAATGCTTGAACTTGCCTGAGCCTGAGCTGCATCATGAATTCTCTGAAATCCGACCATCCTGGTGTGGTGTAGTTGTGCAGCTCATGATACAGTCCCGTTCTAGACCACCATTTCTCCCCCCTCCCTGCGAAAAAAAGGGCCGAGCCCCTCGCTCTGTGCATTTCTGTTCCTGTCTGTGGGGAGGGCAGCGGGACTGCGGCTCCGCGGGCGGAAGGGACGGAAGAGAGCCCTGGGCTGGCCGGCTCCTGCCGTTCTCGGCGACCCCGGAGCAGCCTCCGCCCGCTCCGCGCTGCGGCCGGTCAGGTGCGGCGGAGGGAGCGGATCCGGGCTTGCCCCAAGGGGCGACTCACGGCCGGCAAAACTACCTGGTCCCGCGGCAGCCGCGACGGGGAACGGGGGAGAAAGTTTTCCCCGAAGGTGCGAAGGGGAACGTGTGGAATAAGTGGGGAGCCTCCCTGCCGGCGGCCGCCTGTGAGGGACGGAGGGGGAGCGGTCGGACGGGGTACAGGTAGATGCCGGAGACAGCAGCCCTCCAGCTGGCTGGACGCTGCTGCCGAGGGAGGGAAGAGAACACCTTAGATGGCGTCAGCCGCGCACGGTAAGGTTTCCGTCATCCCCTTGCACATACCTCTCAGGGGTGTTGTTATACACCGCGGTTATCTCGAAAGGCAGAGTCACGAGTACACGCTCACCTGATTTTTGAAGCGCTTTGCTTGCGGCAAAATGGGAGAGAAACATCTCGCACATACCAGGCTATTCCCTTCTCCCTTTCGAGCATCTCTCGCTGGGAAGGGGACCCCGACGGCCCAGGGCGGAGGTCTCCTAGGCCATTTCCCTGGGTTCCGCTGAATTGCCACTGAGACAAGCAAGTAAAGAAACAGTCCATCTGGTGATGGCTTCCAGCACCCCCTGCGGAGACGGACCTCTGCAGTTCTGAAGCATCACAGAGCAAAGATGATAAAGGCTGTAAAAAAAAGGGAAAAAAAAAATGGGCAGACTAAGGTTTTGCTGTTGGCCACCCTTGGGAACGTTGTTCCCAAGACACTGGTCCTGCAGCGGTTCAGCTTTGTAACCGGGGAAGTAAGTGTTCTCACGTCTGCGAAGGTCTATGGATTGGGATAAAACGAAGTACAGCAAGCCTTCCCTGGCGTCCCGAACTAACCCCAAGCATTGCTGTGTCCCTGTGCTTGCTCCACCGCAATGCCAAAGCAATCCTTTGTTTAAAGGTGTGTGCTCTCACCTGCATCTTCGGAAACCTCTTAAATTGTGATTTATTTGAATCCATCAACAAAATCAAATACATTTTATTAGATAAAAAAATGCACTCAAGTTGAGTCACAAATATTAATGATGTCTGATTTGTCACCTCCTTCCTTATGTAAAGAAGATTGGTATTCCTACAATTACTCAGTAAAATGCACGTTTTTTCCAAATATGGGCTTATTTTTGGAACTTGGTATTTGATAGATTTGCATGGATTTTGGAATTACTCGGTCCAGTTCCTGCTCCCCTACTTCCACCCAGCTGAAGTGAAGATCCCTAGAATGAGAAATTACGTTACAGTCTATGTAAAATAAATTATATACAGACAGTTTAAAATGCCATCTCCGGTGAAACAGATCGAAGGGTTTATCAGATTTTGCAAGTTACGGTGTTCCTCAGAATCCACACCTAAAAACTGCCTCTATAATTATCAAAATACCAAGGGAGATGTTTAAGATAATTTTCAATAATTCTCTTATTTTTACCCTAGTATAAGGGTCTAGAATGATGAAGAATTGTCCCCTATCAGACTAGAATGATGAAGAGTTGTTCGGGATGTGGGGGTGGGGGTGTCAAAGAAAAATCGCCCGGCCACGCCAAGGTCCACCCACTTCCCCCCGCGCCGTGCTATAAAAGGGCGCGGTGGGGCGCAGCTCGGCAGTGGTTACTCCAGACACACAAAGAAGGAGTTCTCGCTCCTCAGGAAACCCTGCAACTTCGGATTGCTACTACACCAACATTTATCTCAGTGGATTATCCTCGCTGTCAGGTAAGAGCTCATTTTTTTTCCTCCTCCATAAAAAGCAAGAAGATGCAGGGGAGGTGGAGAGGAAGCAAAAATCTACAAAATCTGGACTGTTTTGAAGAGCTTGGCGTTATGCTGCAGAACCTTGCACTGGCTCTTGGCATCAGCTACAGTTTACAACATAAGAGCCAGAACTATCTGGTTCTGCGTGTGGAGTAGGAAGATGAGCTAGCAGGGGATGATCTTCCAGGCAGCAAAACACTTGCTGGAGTTTGGAAAAGATGCGCCTGATAGCCAGCTCTCTCTGATCTCATGGCTCTGCTAAATCCAACTGCAAACCGCTGGGGGTGTTCTGCGAATCCTGCTGCTTTTCAGCCGCCTCTGCAAAGTAAAGCTCTCCACAAACGTAAACTTTGGGGGCTCTGTTATTTACTCTGTGATAAGTTGTTAAGCAAATGTTAGCTTCTGGTTCATATCGCACACAAAGTCCCCGGTAGCCTGAGGGCTCTCGGAGGGCAGGAGCTCTCTGGAATTACCAAAAATAAAGGGCAGACCTTACTTGACTTTTATTAACAACCATGCTTACAATTCTTCTCTTTTCCTCCACCAGGAGCCCAGCCAGAATGAAACTAGTTCATGTAGCCCTGCTCTGTCTCGGCTCTGTGACCTTCTTCGGAGTGAATGCTGCGAGGGTGGACGTAGCGACAGAGTTCAAAAGAAAGTGAGTATCAGAGCGCGTCCTGCAGGCAGCGCCCAGCCCCACTCTTGGAGTCGCGGAGCCTCTGTTGCCCCCTGCGTACTTTGGCCGTGATCAGGGGGATTGGATTCCCTGCGGGAATTGCTCCGCTCCTGAAAGGCCTTATGCCCTTTCAGGAAACATCTTGCCCCCCTCGGAAAAAAAAAATAAAATCTCGGCGCTGGCAAAGATTATAGCCCCTCTAATGTATTTGGTTTGGCTGCGCCCCGCAGGCTTGCGCTAACAGGCTGTCCTCTTCCTCTGCGCTCCTTTCAGATGGACGAAATGGGCACTGAGCCGAGCTAAACGGGACGTGAAGCTTTCGGGAGTGCTCCGAGGGCTGGGGGCAGCTGCCGACGTGCAGCCCCTCATACGGACCCAGGACGTGAAGGAGGATCCCCGAGTCTCCCATCCCAGGTAAATTCCAGCACTTTGTGGGCTCGGGCGCTTGCTCGAGGCAATAAAACTTTCAGGGTCCCCCTGTTTCTGAGTATTGAGGATTGTTCTTGCATTGGGCCCCCCAAGCCCCGGAGGCAGGTCCTGCCCGGGCTGCTCATCACACTGAAAGCAGCCTCTCGCTTCCCTTTCCCGTGCTCTTCAGCTGGCGGAGATAGCAGCTCCTTTACTGTGCAAGTCAAATATAAATAAAAATTTGAGCTCCGGGTCCATAGATAAAGTAACAGCCATAAAACGGCTGGGCCTCTCCTGCCATCATTAGCAAGCTCGGCTCCGCGACCAGATCGCCGCTCTCCCGCCGCCCGGCGGAGGACAGAGCCGGGGGGTGGCGCGGGCAGTTCTGCACCGCCGGGACGGGCCCGCCTCCAGCTGGGGAACTCCTTGCCCTCTACGTTCCGGGCCTATCGATTTCCCTCCTTCGTGTCCCCACTGCACTTTTCTCATGCCCACTCTCTCTCTCTTCCTTCCTTGCAGCAGCCGGGAGGATGCTCGCATCCGCGTCAAGCGCTACCGCCAGAGCATTAACAGCTTCCCCCACTTCCAAGCCATCCGCGCGGGGTGCCGGTTCGGGACATGCACAGTGCAGACGCTGGCCCACCAGATCTACCAGCTAACCGACAAGGATAAGGACGACGCCGCCCCCGCCAGCAAGATCAGCCCCCAGGGCTACGGCCGCAGGCGGCGCTCCCTGCCCGAACGCCGCAGCCCGCCGCGAGGCTTCCGGACGCGACGGCAGCAGCTCTCCGTCCCCGTTCTCGGGGTGTGAGCGCCTCGATACCCGGTCGAGGTCGTCTCGGATGGATGGACTGAGGCACGGACGCGGCAGAGTTCCGCCGCCGCTCGGGAGCCGCCACCAGGATTCGTGGAGAAGCGCCTCCCCGGGCGGGATACCGNGACTGCCCCCACCCAACCGCCGCGGCGGCCACTGACTCTTATCTCTCCCCTGGCGAAGTATCGCCGGCTCCTGCGCCCGCCGCCGCCTGGGACTGGATGCGGCCCGAAGCGCCGCTGCCCAGCCGGTCGCCATGTCGCCGCCGGCGCCGCCGCTGCACCGTGGCGGGGTTCGGGCTTTGCTTGCTGGCGGGCTGCGCTGAGAACTGCCCCGGCCCCGTTTACCCCGAAGAGGGGCTGCTCAGGGGACACCCCCGGGCCTGGGGTCCGTGGCCCCAGCATCGGCCTCCACCCCGAAGGCTGTAGGGTGCGCGGTCAGCCCTCAGCAGGGGACCGATCGCTCGCATATGGTCTACCCTCTGCTTTATCTACACCCGGCAGGGAATCGTACACTCACTAGTCCCTGCGGGGACTGCGATATACTTGAACGTCACAGAGAGGAAAAGTGCAATTGTACGTGGTTTTTGTTAATTATAAGTGAGGTGTGTGTGGATCATGAGATACGTATCGATATTTAAGATTGTCTTGTGTTGTGTCCTGTTTGTATCTTCTTTTTTTTGGAAAATATCTTTTATTTTTATACTTTTATATAAATATTGCATAAGGGCATTTTAAAACATTGTATCCCCTCTATTTTTCATATAATGAATGTCAAACGTTAAACTCTTTTTTTTTTTTTCCGTACCTTTTAAAATCTTGCATTCCAGACTGGTGAAAGATGTAGAGAATGTATCAGCTGTTCTCCATGGGTAATATGTGAAATAAACACTATTACATAAACCAGTTCTGTTGTCTTTTGTGGGGGCAGGTGGTAAAAATGAATGATTTCTTACTTTGTTCAGTCCTACCCATACTAACCTAGCATGGCAGTGCTGTGAAAGACTGCAGTGGACACTTAGACTTAATTAGTAGCCACCTTATCTAGTCCAACAAGTGAACCCCCAAGCAGGCGTGCATCTTAAATCTCAGGGTATATCTGTTGAGAAGGCTCTGAGGCCTTTTTTATCCACACATTCCAACCAGGGCTGAATTGTGTCACAGCTTGGATTGATCATACAAGTTTATTTTTTGCCCTAATTAATCAGAGAAACAACTGCACACTTCAACATTGCACAACAAAGTAACAGATTTATTGAGGGAGCATGTTCCAAAAATGGTCATGGCAGCTTCCAAGGTTATTTATGTTGAAGGATTTCCTGGGCCACAGTTCAGGTTAAAGTTAAGCGATGACCGGTTCAGTGCGGGCAGAACATCTTGGATAAAAGCTTAGGATTAGGGATTTTGTTGTTGTTCTTTTTTTTTTTTTTTCTGTTCAAAAAAACCACAACAAATTCCAACCACAGACCAGAAAGCAAATGTGCAATCGGACTTCATTAATGCACCAACAGCACCATCTGTTGGTATCTGCTCTTTTCAAGCCAAGAAAACAAGTGCATTGGATTAACATCTTTGATAAAACGTGCAACTTCCCCTGTGTTTTACAGTATCTCTGACCATGGTTAAAACGCACTGGAGAGGGCTGGGGAACAGCAGCACTAAATGCTGATAGAAGAAAACAATTTGTCATCTTTTACTGTCTAATACTAAATGTCTGAGGAACATACATTTTCAAGAAAAATTTCAAAGAACTGGCAGTGATGCCTTTCCAGGAATACTGCTGCAACAAGCTTGGGTAACAGCTCAGATGACTAGATACCTGGTATGCATTCACAATGATTTTTCTCTCCAAAATTTTGAAGTTCTTCTCAGAATTGCCTATTTTTAGTTACTTAATGTTCTCAATGAAGCATTTTGAAATCTTGTGAGTTAATTTTACCAATTGCAGAGTTCTTTTTTAATTTAAAAAAATGCATATAGAGTGACACTTTGCTGTTTTAATTGCCACCTGTTTGTTAACAGCTGGAATATACCTCTACTACTGATGGCCTTTCTGATCCAGATTTTGTACGATGTAAGGAGTAACAGCATAATCTTCAGCATAGATAAAAGCTCCCAGCTGAGAAACAAGCAGACAGTTATTCTTGAATCATCAAAGATCTTGAAATTTGAGTATCTGCTGCTTATAAGTTTTGGGGTGCTTACAGTGGGAAATTGTAATGTGTAGGTGAAAGTATGACCCTACTTACAGTACACAGCACACTTCAATGGAACCGTTCAATTTAGTAGCCAGAATATTTTACTTATGAGTTGGCATCTCTGTCATCTAAACTTGAGGCTACGGTTAAGCATGTACTTGCGAACAAACTACTTCAGTTTGTATTGATCTTCATTTATTGCCAAAACCAAGTCCCCCCTTAAAATACCTTTCCCTCTGTCCTTCTCCTTTCACTGACAGAAAACACTAGGCTCAAAGCTGAAAGATCCTTGAACGAACCCGGTAAGTTTAAACCCCAGTAAGCTGGTGCTGGATGGTTACTGGAGATTGGCAAGTGCTATTTCCATCTGGAAAGATCAAGAGCACCACCTGCTGCGCTTGTAGGGAGAAGCAAAACTCTGTAATCGCAATGATCAGCAACTTAAGAACTATCTTTTTTCATTCCCTCCATTCCCCAAAAAATCTTTGAAACCTTGTCTTTTAAAGAGTGAAGGCCATGCTCTTTCTCTTGCCCATGCAAGAGACGTTACTGAAGAACTTTGTCTAAGCATCTTTTCACTGCCATTTTCTCTCAAAGCAGAACGTTGGTCACTGACCTTTAAACAGCAGCTGAAATGCTTACATGAAGTAAAATCTCACACGAACTAGATTAAAATCTCTCAGTACAAGGATTTTGAAACCCCTGAGGTTTCAGGGACAACAAGACCTTGAAACAATATCAGCCCATGAAAGCAAGCTTCCTCTTGAAGTTCTTCAAAAGGATCTGTGTGATTAGGCCAAGACAGATGAGAAGTGGAAGATGTTGTCAAATACCTCTGAAACCAAGAGCACCTGTTTAAGTTTTGCAGTGGTAAAAATGTATTGGCCCAGGAATTCATCCTGTCCACCAATTTGTGCAGGAGTGGATGCCAAAGGAGTGGTCACCATTCCCAGCAGAGCCTCCACAATGAAGTGTCTAGAGAGATCACAGAATATTCTTTATGAGTTATTATTTTGTTTTATACCTACCCTAGAGACACCCTATGGCAAAGAAAAAGTAGTTCACTATGGACAATTTTTTATTACCAGAATAGATGCCAAAGACTATTTTTAATCTCAGAATGATTTTTGTGGCTCAGTTATTAGCGCTATACAGAATGGTGGCAAGGGCCTAAAACGTTTATATATAAAACCTTCCCCATAAAATCCTACTGCATGTCCCCCACCTTAGAAGAGAGAAGCAAAAATTAGCTTTCTTTCTACAATTTGTACCACAAAATTGAAAGAGTCAAAGTCACATGGAAGCCTGCTAAAAATACTTGTTCTCTTGTTACACCAGAAAATGGTAAAAGAGTTCTGCCGCTGTTACCTAGGAACAACTTTTACTCTATCCAAAAACTTGAGACACTGATGTGCCTTCAGATGATTATCAAAATCTGCAAAGCATCTCAGTCCGTGCTAATAAGAACTGCAGTCAGGTGCCAGATACAAAATTTCTCTGCAAGTACAATGACAGAAAGGGGAATACTAATGAATACTTTGGCACGTATGAAGGCTTTTCTGGCTCATTTAGTACCCAAAGGACAGCAAGTCATAATTAAAGCCAATAATGGCAACTCCAGACAGCCATCCAAATATTTTCCTTGTGCTGTCAATACACCGTTTTATATTATCTCACATCATACTTAAGCAGTGTAGAGCACACAGGCATCAGGAGAAAAACCTCCACCATGACTGAGTACAAGCTATAACTAAAGCCAGTAGTGCCTAACTAATTTTTTTTTTTTCATTGTGTTTACAGTGGTTTACTTTTATTATCTAAATATTTCCCAAAGAACAGTTTTTTTCACCAAAGAATTTGCATCAGCTTTGAAATAATTTAAATTTTTAAATAGTTAATTCTTTGGAATTTAATTCTTTGTCATACAGGAGAAGGACCATAATTTGTTCATAAGGTAGAGAACTTTGCTATGTAAAAGCCTTTTTACTACATGCTATATACACTAGAGAAAATGCTTGATAACTATAATGTCTACAAATGAAAAACAAATGGTTCCATTAAAACCAGAATCAATTTTAATGACTTGATAAGATTGGACTGTTTTGTTTGCAAAATTCCCTGCAACAGCAACAGCAATGAGGAGCCCAAATGAAATCTTTTTACTTTCTTTGATTCTGTGATAACTTTACTGAACATTTACTAGACGTCCTGAGTCTCTCATCCACTTACAACAGCCTGTGCTTTTCCAAAGTCAGGAAAGATTAGTCCAACCAAGCTGAAGGCAAATACTTTATAACTAATTCTGACTCTCAGAATAAGTTTGCAAAATAAATAATCCTCCACTATTTTCAGTCAACTATCACTTCCCAGATCTGTCAGCCTGCAAATTACACATAACTTTTCCAGAAATTATAAAATGGTTTGTATTTTCTTCATGCTTCTGTAACGGTGTAAAAATAAACAAACAAATGTCTGGGTCTTAATCTCTGGTGTCCAGTAGTATTGGCAAGAAACAAGAGAACAAACATAATGGATCTTATCTGTTAGTTCAGGACCAAACTAAACAGATCATCAAACAAACATCATTATTGTACTTTTAGTAGGTGGTTACTGTCATGGGATTACATGAAACTGAAACACTCAAAGACTAAAAAGCCTCCACATAATTCATCCCACTGCTGTTACAGGAGGGGGCAAAAGGGTGTTTGGGTTCTTCTTTTCCCCTTATGTGACCTGATTGCTTTGTGGCTCTCTGCTAGAATCCTGTAAACTCTCAGAGGCCACTACACTTCCCTGCCTGTCTACAAGGACTAAGGAGCTGATCCGAGTCTGCATATTGGAAGAAGACAGCTGTACCTTGTAAAGCAAATTTGTTCTCTTTAGAGACTAGGAAAAAGTGATGGATTTCTAAGTCACTTTTTCTAAGACCTTTTTTCCCTGGGGCTGTGCAGTTCTGCATCTCATTTTGCATAAGGAACAAATTCATAGTCTGGCCCTTCATTGATGAACAACCTGAAAAATATGCAACTGGCATATATCAGTCTCCTTACAGCAGATATCTTGATGGTGATGAACTGGTCAGCCAGAGAGGAATCTCATCACCAAATCCCAGGTCTGATATTGATCCCATCTAACTGAAATAAAACTTCTACTGACTCCACCAGGGGAAAAAAAAAAGTCTAAGCCCCAACTTACTTTCAAAAACATGTCTATTTTTACATTGTAAGTTTTGCTTTATGCCTCATTTATTCATCAGTTCTGAAGGCTGAAGAAACTACTAAGAGATAGAAGTAGGGGACTAGAACTCTATCAAAAAGAGGGAACTAAAATCCAGACTCTCAGTTCAATCTGAAATGAGTTCAGCAATGTATTTCTGCTCCTCTTAAGTGGACGTGGTGCTGCTGGTAATGACAGTTTCAACAAACATATGTGTCAAGTGCAGCATTAAATGTGTTCATGAGTAGGGACTGAATCCCAGAAACTTCCATTGTTCTCATCCAAAATCCAGTCTTCATTTTTTATTTAATGCCATAGGATTTTGTAGTGATTTAAACATTATGACTTTACATAGTATAATTTCCTTCCTTCTCTCCCTCTCTTCTCTCTACTTACAAAAAATAATCTCATCACCTATTTTTAGGCCTTGGAAAAGGTTGTATCTAGACAACTAACACAAATGAGAGAGTGAATGGTGCCCATAGCCCACTGCAGAACTGGCAGTCAGAGCTCCTGTATCCGTCAGGGTGCACAGACAACTGCACACTTTGTCATAATATTTGCACAAGACAATCAGTATCTGTTTAATGAAGGATATAAAAAGATTTGCACAAAGAAGTGACTCCTGAAGAGTCAAAGATCATTTGCTGTGTGGTAATTCCCATCATCTCATCCCAATCTGATTTCTCCTGGAAATGGGGGGAAAAAGCCCCTCATGTTACAAGTGCACAAGAGCTTTTAAACCTGATTTATTGCCTTAACCACACTGCAAGTCAGACAGAAACAAATGATATGTTTTTTCCATGGAATGTTATTAGAGTATGTGTACTGAGACATTTTTCTTCTTCTACTAGTCTGGCACATCTGTACAACTTTGCTGCCATCTGCTGCCTTCTAAAGAAAAATAAATCACACTCATTTAAAATTATTGCTGGATGTCAGAGTGGCACAGTGCTGCTGCCCGCAGGGAGGCCTGTGTTTAAAAGAATTTTCTATCTGGCCTGGGCTGGTTGTTCAATATGCTGAGTAAGGCAGAGACACACATTTTTCATTCCTCCTGGGCTTCACTTAGAAAAAGCAGTAAATACCTTTATATGTTCCGAGGAGATGCAGAAAGGAAACTACTCAGTTCTTTCTGTTGTTCCGATCAAGCTCAGGGGTTACCCTTTTCCAAACATACGCCTGGATACTTCTATTCTGATACTGCTTTTGCCACTGTGGGCTACCAAGAAAGCAGTGAATACAGCAGCGTTTTTTGAGAAAATAATGTTTTCGACGTGTATCATGAGGGGATAAAAGGAGAACACTGGCTCCTGTGTGTTACATGAATGATTTACTTACTGATGAGTAAAGAAGGCTAAAGTTAGGAAGACCAGTACTGCCTTTACAGGATTACTCAGGACTGAAGACATGTACTTATGCTGTTCATTTCTAGACAAAAGATCTTTTCAAAAGGCAGGAAGCAAACCAGGGTGATGAATCAGACTGACCTAATTCTCCCATCTATCTAAGTAAAGCATAAACAATGCACCTCCTCAGTAGCAGTTAGGTGTGAGCTGTCAGATTCTGTGATCAGAGAACTGAAGTTTTTCCTCTAACTGTTACAAGCAATGCAGTGACATTTTAATATTGGATTGTAATCACAGCTGTATTTACTCAGATATAATTATGTAAGCTACACAATTACTATATACAAGTATTCTTGTTTTAAAAAATAAGCTGCTGCAAAATGTTTTATTATAACAAAATATAAAACAGCATTTACAGAAGAAGGAAGTACTATATCTGGTATGAAAGGCTTCTTCAAATTCTACCCAATGAAACTAAAGTAGAGATCACTTGTAAAGATTGAAAAGATCTTGGCCTATGTCAAGGATTTTTTAAATTTTATTTTTAATCCTGCTGAGTAACTCAAACAGGCCTTGAAAAATGAGTCTTCCATCAAAATATTTCTTTTAATCTCTATGACTGTAGAGTTTCTTCAAAAAATTGTATAGCACATGATGCCTCTATACATCATTCATCCCTTTACTCATAAGGGATTTAAAATAAGTAGTTGTGGTGAATTTTTTGTTTACCTCGGTTTTGGAGTCAGTGCTGGTTAAATTTTCTCTATTCTAGCTACACAGTGATTAGCGATTTGATTCCTTTAGCCCACCCAGCTTATACATTCCATGCTTGATTATGAATGGTTACAAACATGAGAATGGAACTGCTGTACGAATAGAGCACACTTGGAGAGTGGACTTTAGGCCACATCAGCCTGTATCTTTGCTTCCTTGCTTCAGGACAGGTATCAGTCATGTTCCCAAGCCCAAAAAATCTTCTCTCTGCCTAAATCTGTAAAGGCACCAGATAGGCCTGGAAATAAGGTGAGACACCGCAGTTAATTACTTATAGTTCAGGCAGAGGAGTGAGAATTTCTTGTTCTGAGGGGCTCTTGAGGTAGACAGCATGAACAAATAAAAATAAAATAAAATAAAAGTCTCCTAACAGGATCAAAACAGAAACTACAGGGAATAGGCAGAGGCATGCTCTTTAAAGTCCTTAATGCAATGACACTGTGGACTATGATAATAGAGCACACAAGTAGCCTGGCTGACATGGTGTCCCTAAACAGCATTTCTTTTCATGGTGTCTCTAAAAGCAGACAGTGGAGGCTGTGCATGGGCCTAGATAGACTACTTGCCTGCCCAGTCAGACTTTTTTATGTCATCATGAATAAAGCGTTTTGTTGAGAATCTCCTGTATGCAAGAAAAACCACTCTAGTGTGCTATATTGGGAATGTGAATGGTGTCAGTGCTGAAGCAGATGACTGGAAAACTGTCTAATGAGAGCATATAGGTAGAAATACTCTGCTCAGTAAGAGATATCAACAGGATTGTTCAAACTGCGTGCACACACACTCCCCATCAGCAGCTTGAAACTCTCTAGGACTGTAACAGTAAAAGAGAGTTAACTCTTCCCTGTGAGGCCTTGCTGTGTAGAGAACAAAAGAGAAAAGACCCATAAAATCTCTCATAAGGTAGAACAACTTGCACAGAAGGACTAGTAGTTGTAACTACTATCACAGGTAGCTGGGCGAGTTATAGAAGCAACTGACTAGTCTAAGTACTTCAGGGTGCTGCAGAGAGGAATAAAACGTCAATGGGAACTATTGTAACCACGATCTGCTTTCTCTTAATTGCTGTTTGTTTAGTACCAGCATTTGTTTAATACTTTTCTTCTTGTCAACCGCTGTAGCAAGAGAATTTTGACTTCAGTTAAGAACATCAGAGGTCTGTGATATGCTACATGAGTGTAACTGAACTGAGTGATAATGAGTGCAGGAAAAAAATGCATGGGCAAGAAGCTTATTCTCTGCTTTCATATGTTTTGTGTATTAAAGTTTTTGTTGATTAAGGAATTTTGCTTTTGCCCTGCTTTCTCACCAATATCTCTGCTGATGAAGGATGAATAGGGAAAGTGTTGACCTTTCTCTTTATGTTCCAGTTAATAAATAGAAATAACACTTTCTTGTATCTGTGCCCAGTTTGGATAAAACACAGTCTAATAGATACTGTATCCCAGATGTTATATCTGATAATTAGGCAGCTTTAAAATGTAACATAGCTGAATGTTATTAAAACCACTAAAATAAAATTAAACCTTCATCTCTGTTTTTTTTTTTTTTTCAAGAAAACACAGATTTTGCCTCAAAAAGCTCAGTTTTAAGAAGAAACATAATGATTTAGGGGAAGGTAGCTTTCAACTCTAGCTTACATACTTTGCAATAAACTGCTCATCAGTTGCTTATCATAGGCAAAACAGTCAGCTGGTAAGCTCTGTTGCTTTTGTGTATTTTAACATGCTTCTAGTATGATCCAGAAAATCCAGGCGAGAGGTAATACATGTGATCACATGACTTGTTATCTTAAATGGTTTCATATGTGGAATTTGCTCTAGTTATTTGACATGACTCAAGTTGACCTCCTTGTTTGTGTGTTTGAAAGAGAACAATTATGTAACTACTAAATGGTATGGAAGACAACAATGCCATACGAGAAAGCAGGAATGCAATGTCTACCAAACTGTCTAAACATTTTACACCAGTATAGTAAGTATATTTTTTTTGTGTGGTCACATATTACAGAGCAATAAAAAAGCTAACATTCGCACTGATTAATAAAGACTTCTTGTAGTCATTTGGAAATGACATTTTTTGGTTCTTACACCAAACCCAAATATTTTCAGACAAGTTTCACGATTGCCAAAATAATAAAGATTAAAATAATGAAAGCAAGCAATAGTGGTACTAAAAATAGCATCCTTACGACAATGCTGTCAAATGACAACATACGTAAATAGATGCAGATATATCTTCTGAATAAACTGACTTAAAATGGCTGGCAACAGGCTATTTGAAGACAATGTTTAACAATGCCATAATTAAAGAGTTTATTAGACATTCTGTATGATTCCAGCATCTTCATTAAAGCCCACACCTGAGGAACTGCACACTGCATTCCCAAGTTTTTTCTCCTGTTTCAGTGTTCTCTATTCCTTATTCTACAGATCTCTGGGGATGTCAGGCAAATTCAAAACAGTGCTCCAGTGAAGTCCTGGGAAAACAGTAAGTATATTTGGCTCTTGCACAAATTCTCAATTGACAATATGTGCCAGTTTGCTACCTAGGATAATAATCTTTCCTTGTCCTGCTAGCAGAATTGTTGATGCTCACTGAGAGGACAAGAGCCTGGAGAATATGACAAAGTGTTCCTTTGGAGCATGGAGGCTACTGTTGCCAGCTCTGAATGAGGCAGACATCAGTCCCTGAGGATTTATTAAAGTTTCTCCAGATGCTTGACAAGACAATCTTGCCTCCAGATACTGCTTTTCTTTCAATACGTGAATAAGAAGATCAGTTTTAATTAGCACGACTTTAAAGCTGACCAAAGCAAATACCAATTACTGTCAGTCAGCATGATGATTATAGCTACCTCAGACACATTGCAACAGCAGAGTGGTTGCTTGGTTTATTTGTTAGAAGTGGTGGCAAAGGATACCAAACATCATGATTTAGATCACAGCCTCAGAACCTAGAGAAGAATATTTTTTCTTACCATGACACATTCAGTGTTTTTTCTGGACTTCTTGGGACTTTTCTCAAACAGTAACATGAGAGAGAAAAGTAAATGAATCAGAGGGCTGATCAGAGTGCTTTTGTCTTCCAACTACCTGGTATGGAACTATACCAAACTGCAGTTTTCGGGACACAGCATAGCCTTAGAGCCTTCTGTTCTGTTCATTCACGACTCATAGTGATTGTGCTCAGTTATATCCCTCACAGCAGCTTTTATCCAGTCTGAAAGTGATATTGCACTTTGAAACCACAGAGTTTCCCACTGAGCCCAAACCCTGACATTGGTTCCCTGAGGTGGTACTGCCTGCTGCATTACTCTGAGCTAGAAGGCAATGACGTTTCCAGAAACATGTCTAGCTTTTCCATTTAAACAGCATTCAGCCTTTAGCCTTTGTGTCACCACTTCTGCACATTCGTAGTGCATGTTGGCCCAGGTGTTCTCTCCTAAGTTCACTGCTATCACACAATCCATTCCTTGAGGTAGGTTTTGAAATCATTATCAGCATTCTTCCAGAAGGTAATGGTTTTCCTGCATATGTCTAGAACATTCTGACCTAACCCCTTTCCTGTAATATTGTCAGACAACTGGCTAATTGCCAATCTGCTCAACAAATTTAAAATGCCATTAGGAAGATTATGGTCTCTGTTCAGTCCAGATTTCCTCCAACTCAAACTGCTGTGAAAATGTGTGGAACATTTAAATCGTACTTACTTGTAGTGTGCTGACGTAGAGTAGGATTTTTGTTTCTGTTAACTCTTGTCTGAAAAGCTCTTCCAATCTCTAGGTTATTTTCATCCATGTCTAACATGGATGATTTTTGAAACAACATGTAGCTAAAAAGGGAAGATGACAGAAGAGTGTATGCCAACTTTCCAAATGCCAAATTACAACCACTTTCTTGCCTCACCATCTCCTATGAAGAATGCAGCTACAAAGCCAACCTGGAAATGTAGATATTGCTCTGCAGTACAGCTGCACTCAATTAAGTATTTAAGTAATTACAGAATTAGAAAGCTGATCCTGTGTGATGGCATAGTCTGGGAGCTTTTGTGAGCACTCCCTAACTTGTTAAGTTACTGTTTTTAGCAAATCCTTTCTCCTCTTCCTGGGTTTGGTGACAAGCTGGTTTGCTTCCCCCCCATACTACTGACATTCATTTTGTAAAATAGTAGGACTCACTGAGCAAGGAAATAGTTACCACTAATCAGATTAAGGCAAGAGCAGGAAACAAGGATACTCTGAGGAATCTGGGAGTCGAGTGGATGCAAAGAGGCTACAACTACATGGATTATGTCATCTCCTCTAAGGAGCACTCCCTGGTCCCCAAGCCAAGGAGTTTTATGTGGTTCATGCCCACTCTGCTACACTGCTATGCAGCATGGTTGCTGTGCTGACAGCTGTGCTGTGGTTGGGGAGCTGTGAATATCTGGATTAAAACCATCCAGTTTCTAAATGAAAACACTGAAAAAGAGCTAGGAGGGTTCAAAAACCTGACGAGTGGACACTGAGAGCAGATAGGTACGGAGAATGAGACAGGCCAGACATAACACAGATTAGAGAATGTGTGGCAGAAGTCACTTCTCAAGGGAGAGACTGAGGAGTTCATTAGTCTGTAGGGGAACAGAGTGTGTTGCATACACTTTTACAGAGCAGCAATACAGGTTACTTGTCCAATAAAAATTTTCCAGAAAAATAAATGCAAATAATAGCACACACCATGTATAACAGTGCCTAATCCTGAACATCTAAGAAGTAAAAAGGAGACAATGTATCTGGTTGAAGATAAATTTTATAAATAACAAGAATTAACTAAGTTTATCTAAGGAGTTACAAGTTGAACAGAATTCCAGAAGATCATGAGACTTAATATTAAACTTATTTAGAAATGGATTTCTCTGTAAGTTGTGGAATGTTTGGCTAGAAGCATAAATGTCCATCTTCTTTTGTTTCTGTCTAAGAATGGTATCTGTATTCCCAAATATATTTCCAAAGCACATACTTACTCAGAATTGACCTTTGAAAATCCTAAATGAAATCTGCATGTGTATGCCAGTGTTTAGGTGTCACTGTTTAGCTTTGGAAAAAGCTTGTTGGAAATTTAAGAAAATGGGAAATGCATCAAGTTAGAATCTTTTTCCTATTAGCTCTTGCAGGAATCTGTAATATTTGTGAACTCATGTTTTTCTTCAGCAAATCTGCAAATAATTTTCAAGGGAACCAAAAATATTGCATTGAGGTTCCAGAACTATCTTTTTTTGTTATTTTGCCTCTGTAAACAATTCTTGAAAAAGAATTAGAATATATGCATGATTAAATAGGTTAGGTGGTGCATGCAGACATGCTCTCACTCGGACAGAAGACTTGAAAATTCAAAAGACCTTTAAAGGCAAAGTGGTAAGAGAGAAATAGTCGTTAATGAACTACTATCTTAATGAAGATTGTTAAGTATTAGAATAGATAGTATTATTTTTAAATGTTATAGGTTTATGGCTTATTTTGTTGAATACAATACAATCAACAAAACAGAGTTCAGATTACCTCCCAGAGACTTCATTTTTTCTCCAGAAAAGTGCTTTTTCCTCCCTCTATGTTTCTCTTTTGCTCTTCATGTGCTGTTTGATGGATACCTTGTCTATCTTTATTGGTTACAACAAAGAACTGAGATCACGGGGAGAACTTCCTGGTCTCAGTGCAGTATCAAGGTGCACTTCAGCCTTGATCAGCTATGGCAGGGAAGAGGCAAAGCCTGCACTTCACCTTGAGAGCTGTAATTCCTGTTCCCCTTGTCACTATCCACTGCCAAAAGACCGTGGCTGATACTTGTCTCTTCAGGCAGCATTGCAGTTTGTCTCACAGCATTTTGACAGGATGGACATTTTTACTCAAGCAGTACAGAGAATTACGTACTACCTACAAGCACCTTTCAGTGACATGTTTTCAAACAGGCAAAAAGTACCAGGGAGGACATGGGTTTTTCAGGGACTGCCTAGCAAGAAAAAACACTCCCTTCCTGTGGCCCTGGGGACATGCTCATGTCCTGCTACTGAAAGCTCTGCAAGAAATAATGAGACCAAGACAAATTTTTTTTGGCAGAGAGCAGTTAACCTCTGGAAAAAAAACTGCAGAAGCCTTGAATAATATGGCACTATGAGGCAATCTTTGTGACCACAGACACTTAAGTGTCTTAAACACCAAACTGACAGACTCTTCTCAGCCACAAACTACAAGTCCTCTCTGGACTCCTGAAGGAGCAATCCTGCCCACTGTCCTTACTATAGTTGCAGATACGTAGCTTTCCCCTAGTCAGTACTTCTGGCAAGGAAATTGTTACTCTTGCAAGAGTGGAAATGGGAAAACCTGCATTTCCCCAAACTTGTCTGGATACCCAGGAGTCAAGAGGACTCTTCTAATGGACTGCCAGCTGGACCAAGAATAATGGAGTTCCAAAGTTTAAACAGTGGTCTGCTCTGGCCATTCTTGACGCAAATGGATACTTTTACTCCCCTCCAGTTCATTCCTCCCACTCTTTAATTTTTTGGTTCCTTTTCTTGGACTTCTGCAGATTAGAACCAGAAAATAAACAGCATCCCTTCCCCCACTTCAGAATAACACTTTTCCTTGCTTTTCTTGGCTGAGTGCTCCTTTCATACTCAGCGGGTATCCTTGGGATATCTCCCAAGGCAGACTCTGCACAAGAACCATGGCCATCTAGTGCCTAGCAACACTGACATGACCTCAACTGGCTCAATTTTGTAATTGCTGTGTTTTAGATAGTACGTGAACTCAAACTGAGCTCCAAGACTCAAAACCACACCAGAATCTTCTGAAAGAAACAGACACGCTCATTGGCCTCAGTTCCTTTTCTGAAGGTTCCGAGATATAGAGCCCATTTTCTTTGTTTTTCATTCATGCAATAACAAGAAATCCCAGAGATCAAAACAAGAGATTTCCTTATTTCCTAGAACTGGTAGCACCTTGATGGCTAATTTGGTCTAGGCCAAATTAACTAAAATAACCAATGAACCATTCCTCTCATTCATCTGTGTGGTCTTATCATTAAAGCAGCAATTGCAAACTTGCATGACCTCACCAGACCCACAATTTCATCAGTGCAAATGATTATCTGTGATCCATACTGTCTAAGTTTTTCTAAGAGTCTGAAACCAGAGATTGCTTGCCACATATTCTGACCAACATGAATGAGGAACCACAGTGTCCTAAAGTAGCTGATCTCCTTCACCAATTAGATTCACAGTGGATTCACAATTTCTGGATCATACTAGTAATTTAGATGCTTTATCACTATTTCAAAAAATGGCAGCATGATAATTGAAATCATATAATTCATTAGTATTAGTGGAGCATGTTCTGGTAGCTCTTCCCACCTCTTACAAACAACTGAATAGTTTGGCAAAGCCTGGCAGTCCTTCAGACACAGAGGACAAACACAGAGTTTGGACAAGAATACACTTCTGTCTCTTAGCCTCATCATGATCTTTACAGGGATGAAAACACATGCAACTTAAATGAAGTTCATCACAACATGGCCATAACATCTATCCAATAGTTTGGTGAGTTGACCTTGGTGAGTTGACCAGGTGCCCACCAAGCAGCCCTATCAGTCCCCTCCTCAGCAGGACAGAGGAGGAAAAAAGATGGAAAAGATGAGTTCATAGGTCAAGACAAGGGCAGTTTTAAAAAGCAAAAGCAAAGGCAAATGAGTATAAGCAAAGGAAACCCAAAAGATTTATTTTCTACTTTCCATTAATAGGCAATGTCCAGCCACCTTCTGGGAAGCATGGCTTTGCTATGCACAGCAGAAGACAAATGTCATACTAATGAATGTTCTCCTCTCTTCCTCCTTTCTCTTAGCTATTAGTGTTGTGAAGATGACATATGCTATGGAATATTCCTTTGGTCAGTCTGGGTCAGCTGTCTTGGCTTTCTCTCTTCCCAAAATCTTGTCCACCTGTAGTGGTGAGGGGGGATACTGGAGACAGCCTTGGGGCTGACAGCAGTAGCAAAAACACTGCTGTCTTATCAACAGTTTTCTAGCGACAAAGGACAGCATTATGAGAAAAATAAATCACCTCACAGCCAGACCTAATGTAGATAGGTTTGTTGGTTCTCTGGCCTTTTAAAATTCTGGAAGCAATACTCAACATAACTACATTATGTTAATTTGCTTTTTGAAGGTGGACTGTTTTATAAGCTTTCGTTACTGATGAGATTATTTTAGCTTAATTTTCCCACCACATGGAAGTGTGTCATATTTTTTTTCTATTCAGATGTTGAAGTAATGTAAATTAATCTTCCATAATCACATTCAAAGGAAGCTTACTCACACTGCAGACAGAGACAATAAAAGTGACTGTAGCCATTCCCAATGCCACTTCACCTGGTCTGGCCCAGCACAGCCATGGAGCTTATGGTTTCAATAGCAGAGATGGCTAAATCAAATGCACATCCACTCCTTCAACAGTCTCAAATTGAAGACTCGTCCTTTCAAATATAAATCCAGAAGCAGGTCTCACTGAGACACTCCTGTGTAGCTAAAGTAGAGTACACTACCTACATTAACTACTTTCTGCTCTGGGAACTAAATTCTAGGAGAGGAAATGCATATATATAGGCCATCTCTCAAGAACTGGTGTAAACAACCTGAAGAAATTCTGACAACTGAGGTACACCTATAAATTACTGTCAGTTTGTCACAGCAGTAACTGAATTTATAGTACTGTCGTTCTGTCTCCAGCCTCTAGATCTCTTTTGGTTTCCACACATCTCCAAGTTCCTGTCAGCATCAACCTAGAAATTACTTCCTCTATGTGATGTTCTGAATAATTCTTGCTGTTCTCCTGGCAGCCTTGTCATCCTCTGCAGCTGGTTCCCTTTCCTCTGCTCTAGAATCATTATCCAGGTCAACCCTTTTGTTGATGAATGGATCTTGCAAACCCCCTACATCACTCTGTGACAATTACATCTGCTTAGAAACAAGTCAGATAGATACATCAGACAATATGCAGTTCCAGCATTGCCTCATGCATCAGACACATCACTCCTGAGTTGCAAGAGCAAGAGATTTAATGGATTAATTTTTAATTTGAAATTCTTTTTCTCATCTAATTTTCAAAAGATCTTATTAAAACAAAATCAAAGATATGACTGGTGTTATGTAAAGTGCTTGATGTGTTTGCTTCCCTCCCATAAGTAGCTTTTAATTTCATTGGAATTATTTGCATGAATCAGCTGCATTTTGTTCAAGTTCTCCTTTCTGTGGATTTTTAGCTTTAAATTACATATCTTTTGATTTTTTCCAGTGGTTATGAATATGAAAAATGACAAGTAAGAGCTATTGGTAATACTTCAACAAGATCAATGAGATGGCAGGTAAATATTGAACTGAGTAAGAACAACTTACTGGCAGGTGGTAGGCTGAGCAACTGTTTCCCAGAGGACTGAGTAGAGCTCTGTTTGGGGGATTTTTTTAAAGTTCCAGTATATTCTGTTATTTCTATCAAATGCAATTTTCTCTCAATTTCCAGATAATTCATTTTATGTAAAGGGAGATAAAATGTTCCCTGTTCCTTTGCTTGCTTTTCCATGGTTCTGTAATTGATGTATTTCATAAAAAAGTGTTGCACCCACGTTTCAGTGAGATGTGGATTGCATTACTTCAAACAGAAGGGCTACTGCTCACCACCTCATGATGTGGTTTGTGTTGAAGAAAAATAATTTGGGGCGAATAAGATGACCCAAGAGGCCTGTTCCATTTTTATTTTTCATTACTTGATTTTTTGTAATGCATTCTCTCCTACAAATAGATACATAACTGGATTTGGACCTACATTTAGCATTAGTTTTGCTTATTCCTTCTACTTTCTCTAGTGAGATCACTGTGATTTGCACAACTATGTGGGTATGAAAGCAGTTTGTGAAAGAATAGTTGTCCCATAGGAGCTGAAACTCACTGAAACTCCATGAGAGCTAAACCTCCCACTTTTGTCCTGCTGTTGGTTGGGGTGTTTTTTTGCCTTTTATTGCTTCAGAAAGAAATCCCTTGGTGGATGGGAAGCAGAAGGACACAGATAAGACCTCTGCCTCACAAACTTATTATTACTGGAATTTAGGAAGATATGCAGTGAAAGGACAACTCAATACCTGCCGTATTCATATGTACTTTATGTAAACATCAGTTAGTTATGCTTTAGCTACTGTGATGTATACTAACTATACAACAATGCAGTTTAATCTATGTGATCAGCTCTTTATTAATCTAAACCCCTAAATCAGTAAATAACATAAAATTCACCATCATTTTCACTTGCAGAAGTATTTGCTAGAGGACAGAAAACAACATGAAACCCTTAAGCGGGACCTTCCCTAAGTGATTTTGCAAAGCAAAAGAAAAAAGCCAAATGCAGTATATAGGACAGTTCGCATCTTACAGATGTATCACAAGGATCCACATAGACCTTGGGGATGCATTTGGGTGCACAGCACAGAGCCTTAGGACCTGGTAAGATAAATGTTCATGAGGCATGTGATTTGCTCAGCAAGTAACAACTGAGCTGCTATTTTTAAGAGAGATTTTCCCCATGTTGAAGATGCTACAGGAGCACTGGGTCTATCAGCACTTCTGCAGAGCTGGTGGAGGCTGTGCTACTCTCCCACAGAATTGGAGTGTATAGTGTGTCCTGGTTTGGAAGGGATCATTGCTTCTGTTGGGCAAAAGAGCCACTCAATAGCTAAGTAAGTTCTCAGTTTTACCTCCTCTGGGACCATCTCTTCACCATTTCCTCTAAATCATTATTTTTCTCTTCAAGGACTCAATTATGGTGCCCTGCCTGTGTCCTTGTTAAAGATTTCAGCTACAAAAATGCTTTTGCTTAAGAAAATAACATCATGAGAAAGGCCATGGCAACACAAACACTTGTTTTGCCAGAACACATTTATACTGGATGGGTGGGTGGTTCAGATGGCCATGAACACTTAATAAAGCTCATTTTTCTAGTAATTCCCCAAGGCACTTTCTTTAAAAAAAAAAAAAAATTATAGAGAGACAGGCATTTCAGTGGAAACTGTCAGACTTACACAAAATAAAATTACCTTATTTTCATCATTTTTCCTGTCACCTTAGCAATCTAGGGAAGGCAATTTCTAAATAAATTGGATTGCATTATGCCTTTTCAAATATGCAGTTTTTTCTAAGTTTTATTTTTGTGTCCAAAATCATAATAAGAGCCTGTAATGCATTTACATTCCTGCATTCTTGCCTCTGTTTTGTTGGGTACACAGTATTCCTAATTTTTTTTTTTTCTCCCTTTGGTAATACAATCATTCTGCATTTTTCCAGATTTGGACAAATAGAAATGTTTTCAACCTCAAGTCAGCATTTAAACAATGACAAAAAAGCACCCCTGGCCTTCAGGGATGAAGTTAAATCATTGAACCGAAGGCAAAAAGAAGCAATATCTAGTGTGAGGAAGTCAAAGTTGTCTAAGAAGTCTCACTGATTCAGAGAATTTAAGGCCAGATGAACCACTAGGTGTCTTAGCTTGACTTCTGTTTTTCAAGGCTATGACATTTTACCTACTTATTATGATACTGATATGCACAACTCTGTTCAAGTGACGGATTGTTTCCAGAAAAGTACTCTGCTTTGAAGTGAGAACATCAAGAGGTATTGAAGAAATAATTTTGCTGACACCAATTTGTCAGACACACTGTTAAAAACAAGCCTAAATTCTCACTTGAACTGGCATGTTGCCATATGCCATGGGATGTCCTTTTGGTCAGTTGAGGATCAGCTGTTATTGGGCACCAAAGCCAGCTCAAAGTGGGTCACCACTACATTTGCAATGTATCTTGTAAGGCTTGTTCGCCATTGGTTCAGGTGGTTCCTGATGTAGCAATTCCTCTAACATGCAACTTAAATGAAAATTCAAGCCATTTAATGGCATAACCATTACGATCTCCACCCGTGGTCCCTCTGGGTCAGGTTATAGGGTTTAACATTGCATGTAAGTTCTCAGTTTTACCTCCTCTGGGACCATCTCTTCACCATTTCCTCTAAATCATTATTTTTCTCTTCAAGGACTCAATTATGGTGCCCTGCCTGTGTCCTTGTTAAAGATTTCAGCTAGCATGCTCCTAGCATGCTCCTAGCCTGGCTAGCAATGAAGACTTCCTCTTAAAGTAAGTCTAGCAATATGCAACTGAAACCCCAAATTTAACCTCACTCCCAATTCCTCTGCCTCCTCCTCCATGAGAAACCCTAGCAGTATGATGTGATTGAGCCCTTTACACTGATAGCACCAGGCTTCTCTGGGATTTTTTACTGCAGTTTTATTCTCCTGAAGAAACATTTGGAGTTCAAGGTTCATCTAGCCTCCTTGACTCTGGTTTATTCCTAATCTCAGGCAGAAAGCCTCTTTTTGGCAAATGAGGATACACATTCATACACAGGCATTAAAAACACACTTAAACATTAAAAAACAAGCAAAAGTTTCCATTATATAGACAACATTCCCTCAGTTAACTATGATTAATTATATTTTTTTAAATCAAAGTATATTTATCAGCTCCTGAATTATGAAAATAAAAGCAGCAACTCCTGATCCAGCAAGGATGTGCAAATTCTACCCATGTGTGGGAAGCTGACAAACCAGGTACCCACCATCTCAGGGCAGGTCTGATAGAAGTGGTTCTGCTTCCCTAGTCTGTCCTTACTGGCACAAGAGCCACGGTCTTGGGGGACCAATGACATAGGTTCTTGTCATTTCACCTATCTGACAGCTAGTGCTATGTGTGGACACAACACACTATTGCTCCAATTCATCACAGTACTTAAGTCTGCTAAAAAGATAGAAGTGTCTACCACAGGGAGGGAAACAGATAACACTTTGCTCTGTTCAAAACAGAGAAAACAATTCTTTTAAAAGATAGTCAGGCATAAATGTCAGAGTTGGGCCTTTGACATAGGGTGATGAAAAGGAGCAAGTAATGAAAAGACTGGCAGAATGGATTTGGCCATGCAATGGAGAAAATACTGTCTTGGCATTGAGACCTATATAAGGGATGTGCAAAGTCATTCTACAGAGAAGGCCAGATTCCATGTTTAATGACCACTCATCTAAATTTAGGACTATGTGAGAGCCTTAATCTACAGTAAGGTGCACACTGATCTCAGTGGATTACTGGTTTTAAGATCAAGGCCATAAATTATTCTTTTGAAATGTGACAGCTAACTTGAGCTTACTACCATCCTTGTTCCTCAGTTGAGGACACATTCCCATCTTGACTTGCACTGCTATTTCTGCACTTAGATTTTCTTGTTTGCAATTTTCCTTTTGCTGCTATTAATTACCTTTCTGTCCCCTATTCTACTTTTTTCTTCCTTCCTCCTTGCAGTTTTCTGCCCTGTAATAACTTATCTTTCTTCTCATGTTTAATTCTATTCGTTTTCAATTAAAAAGTTTTGCTAAGCATTCCAAGTCATGCCATTAAATTTAGAGTTAACTGACAACAAATGCCATTTGGAATATTATTTCAAGTTGCCTATTTGTAGACTCCTGAAGAAAATGCTGCAAAACTTTACAATGAGTTCATGTTTAGAATATTGGAATGTATTTTTTTCTCTCCAGGGAATGTGGGGTGTAACCACTGCAGCATAAGCCATTCCATAATAGCTGCTCTTCAATAACTACTTGCAGCTTTTAGAATTGCTCAGAAATAGCTTATGCCATGAGAACTGCATCAGTCACCTTCCTTGTGTAGACAAAAGCTCTTGTAAACAGGACAGCTTGGCACTTTATCTACTTTAATGTAAACTTATATTCTGAAGAAACTGGATATATCATGGGTTTGTGCAGTACATCAGGTGTGGAAACTGAAAACTCTCCACAGACTCAAATAGGTCTTTTCTTGTCTGTTTTCTATAAACCACATAGTTGGTTCTTCTCTGTCCTTAATTGCAGTATTATGATCTTTCTGGCCTCCAGCTCTTTGTTCTAATGATTAAACAAGACTAGCATTTTTTTAAGGTCACAGTGATAATATGATAGCCCCTTTGAAGGGATTAAGTAAAGAGAATATAGCAGTGGTATTTTCAGAACCTTAATTTTGATTTCCAGCAATATTATCACTGAAGAAACTCTGGTTTTAAAAGCTTTAAATATACAGGGGGCAGAAAAACCACTGGTAATGAGCAAAATTGGTATATAAAGCACAAGACTTAGTTCCCTCTCGAGCACTCTGGGCATCTACAAAAAGGAGCACAAGTTTTAAGTGATTCCTTTATAGGACAGGATTCTTCCTACATAGTTCCTCCTACCTAAGATGACAATTCAGAAGCAGCTTCCAAAATATCTTATACAATTCTCTTTCTCTTTAAGATTTCTAACTGATTTTTAGTAGTTACTGTTGGCCATGTGGGATTCAACTCCACGTAAGAATTCTTGAGCACCTATATAGAGATTGTGGAGATAAAAAGTAATTTTTTTGACAGCATTTGCTTCTTCTCATGGACTGTAAAGAATCTTAGAACACTAGCATTAAGTAGCATTAACACTAACATTAAGACAACTATCTTTCAAACATCTAAAGATATGTCAGATAAATTCCCATGCCCAAAGCATTTTCTACCTTTCAATGACACACCCTGGATTTAGCAATGGACATTAGTACTTAAATGAACCACTGCAGCTGCCTAAGAAAAGCATAGCATTAACCTAGATTTGGACAGAAAAAACAAAAAATCACCAAATAAAAAAATGAGAATTATTATGGGACAGTGAATTCTGACATGAACCTAAGAAGAGATTGCTTGTCTCAGAAATATCCATGACTCCTCTTGATGTGACTTTTGTCCTCTGTCCTACAACACCAAAGGGAGCAGAAGCTGTTGGCTCAGCCATGGTCCCAGTTCTGCTTTAACCCCAGCCTTTTATTTATAGGGAAAGCAAAATTTCGTTTTGCTTGTTTGTTGAGTAGTTGATCTGCACTCACCTTCTTAGGTTACATTATGAGAAGACATCCAGCCAAATTATTTAGAAAGTAACTATAAAAATCAAGTTTATTTTTCTCTATAAGTAGTCCTTAGAGGCAGAAAAGGACAATGTGAATGCAGTATGGAAAATACTGCACATAACAAATATTGAGCAATCATATCTGAGCACACTGTGAGAAATGATGGGTAAAAAAATCAGGGTGAATTGTGTTCATGTTATAGAAATGTAATAGAAATCTTCATGCACAGTTTTAACACTGTTAAGTCTAGCACCAGCAACTGCACCGTTTTTAAGAAACAAAACCTGTTAGAGATTAATAGGAAAGACTATGAGACGTTTTGTCTCCAATGGTCGAGATAGCACCTAGAAATTGCCCTTTTAATTTAAACACTAGGTGGCTCTATTGGCTTTTTAAAACATAGCGTTTCCTTGCTGAGTTTTAAAATACAGCACGAGTTTTGAAAAGTAGATATGATTCAGAGGCATGTTCTGTTGACAGTCATTATGGACTGTGCAGCTCTTTCGAGAAGAGCCTCTGTTGTGTATGATCACAAGGAAACATAGAAACTACAGATAAAAATAAATTAAATTTAAAAAATTGTCTTAAGCCTTTGACCAACTTGGAACACAAGGTGTAAAAGAAAGCTGGCTTTCAATTTCTCTTCTGTGTTTACTGAATTTTCAGAGTTAATTGTGCCCAAAGGATGCCTGTGTGGTGACCAAGGAGGGGAAAACAAAGGCTATGGACTCTGGCTCCATGGTGAAAGGGGCAAAAGTGGTTTTAAGCTACTGACATGCTCTTCCAACTCTTGAACCACTTTTCACCTATTTGTGCCTTACTGGCACAAAACAAACTCTACCTTTTTTGTCTCAAGCTGGTTACAAGTAATTCAGGGCATCACCATGGCAGCTGTGGATCCCTAATCATGTAAGCACTCCTTCCTTCCTACAGTGCTGAAAAATACAAGAAAATTTTCCTGAGGGATTATTTTTGGATTTCATTCTTCCAAGACGCTGTCTAGGTTGACCAGCAATCAGTTAGCTTTTTTCCTGAACAAAGGATCCAAACCAGCCTTAATTTTGGGGAAAACTGATTCCATTAAATCAATCAACAGAATTAATTACTAATTTCATTTGTGACTGTGAAAACATTTTATACGTCTTTTAGAAGTGGTGCAGATACAT
Source organism: Turnix velox (assembly GCA_013400935.1). NCBI lineage: Eukaryota > Metazoa > Chordata > Aves > Charadriiformes > Turnicidae > Turnix > Turnix velox. The sequence goes on from VZTY01028187.1 coordinate 423,039, forward strand.
AGTTCTTCCTTCTTCAGTCTTTAGCCCCAAATAGCACACTTACTTATGCCAGAAAAGAAATGGACACTTTTTTTTCTGAGCAACCTTGCAATTACCATAATAGTTATTAATTTAAAACTTGTTTATCCTTCCCTGCTGCATGATTTTTACCTGTGGAATTCTTCACTGGAGTAGTTCTCGCAGGATATTTTGGCAATCAACAATAGCTACATTTTCTATGAGTGGATTCAATACCTCACGAACTGTTAAAGCCTATCTGGAAAAGCAAAGAGAGAGAATGTATGTGAAGTTTTTTCTTGTTCTTTTAGCAAATATTCACTTTCAGCACCAGATTACTAAATGAATCCTTGTATACAGCAAAATGATCTTGTCACATTATTTTAGGGTGGCATATATATAACAGTTTAAAAATTACACTTAATTTATATGAAATAACAACACAATCTGAGCTTTGAAGAAAGACTAAATCAAATTGAAAAGAAGCAAATTTGAAGACATAGCAATGTGGTTGTTGGTTTTAAAATTATCTACTAATTTAAATTCTAAATTTCTCTGATGTTTTTCCTTTGCATTGCCAAAACTTAGAAACTAATTACTAGAGAATCCAGACAATGAGTTTAATAGTTCTTCTTTCCTTCCACTTTTGTTTAGATCTGACAACACTGTTTCCATACTCTCTGCTTATGTCCACAGGATGGTACAGTCATGATAGGTACAAATTATTCAAAGAGTTCACTAATCTGGCATTAGTCACCTGGCAGGTGATCACTAATCTAGCAGGTCACATTTCACCTTTCATTTCATACTTCCTTTCTCCTACTCCAGCCTCTGGAGTCTTGGCTGTTTGAGCATGAGAAATTTTTCTGCATTTGAGATGATTTCTGCAGAAATTACTTCATTTAGCAAGAGTTTACTGTGTACAGAGTACCTCCACACAGGTTATTTGTCTTTCTGTACTAGCACAATATGCTCAAGAGTGGAAATCTATGGCTTTGGCCTAATTTTCTTTGGCTTAATAGTGAATTGCTATGACTTGTCTAAGCATCAGTTGGAGAATGTCTTTGCAGTATACTGGGAGCAGATATGAGCTTTTGCTGGCCATAGTCTTAACCAGGCAAAAGCTAAGAGCTCAAAGAGCTGTGCTATATCTGATCATACAATTTTTGAATCAAACCTGCTCACAATGCACAATGATGATACAGAACAAACTCACTACCATAGGATGGTGTGGATATCAAAATAGACATGGTTAAAAATGGAACTGTTCTAATTCTTGGAAGACATTAACTCACTGATGACAATCAGAACAGATTCCACCTCCCGTTCACAAAGATTATAATGCAATACAGCACTTGAGGTGCAACAGGAAAATGATTGCTCTTTGATACCGTCTAACCATCTACTAATAGTTCTCTTTATGCGGGATATTCCTGGGCATCAGCAGCAAATGAAAAAGGGGTATAAAGGTGTATGGTCAAAAATGTTTAAGTAGAGAATCAGAGCAAAACCTAGGCTTTCTGAGACATTCTGCATATGAGCATATGTCTGGCTATAGCTTTTTCTACTCCAACAGGGTGGAGAAAAATAAAGCAGTTCCCTCTTGGGTGAAAGTTTAAGCTTCTAAAAGAAAGCAAGAACATTTTGGGTTGGATATCTTGAAAACTATGCCTTCTTAGCACTACACAAGCAATAGAGAGGTGTATTTGAACCCTAAATGGCCAGTAAGAATTCCCATGTACAAATGAACTCCCGACTTTGGAAGTTGTAGAGCTTTGCTCACACTTGTAAGAGCAGGGACTTGTAATAGAATGAGAAGATGGAGGATATACTGAGGACAGGGAACACTGAAGTAGCAATACCTAGTCTTGAGTTTATAATTTCCCAGTTTCTGGGCACAGTTATATAACCCAGATGCAAACTCTCACTACAGATAATCACAAAAAACTTAATGCTCAACTAAAAGTAGTAAAAATACAGAACTGAATATCACTTAATGGAACTATTTGCATTTACACTGCAAACATAACACATAAACTGATTTTAAAAATACAGTTTAGATTTTCGTACTAATCTTTGCAAAAATCAAATAATTAAAAATATTTTTTTTATTTTGGGGGTTTCACAAATGCTCCAGAGTTCCATTTTGTGAGCTTTATTTATACCATTTCACTATTAATCATACACTAGCAGTGCCTAATTTATTACACTATTGCTTAAATATTTAAGGGCATTCTGAATGAGTAAGTTTCCTCTTAAAACAAAGCTGAGTAGAACAACACTGTACATCAAGAGTAGTGGGTCAAAAGTATTTCATCAGCATATTACATAACCAATGTAAAACACAACTTTCAGAAAATCATTTTTATAAATCAGATTAATGGTCTTTTAGCTCCACATACAGGTTTGCCTGATACAGTCAGATCTCTCTTTCTCAGAACAGTTCCAGAATTTCAGATAAATTGTATATAATGTCATAGCAAGGCAATCTTCCATCAAAGTCCAGGCTAAGTGTGTTTGAAATAAGCTGGGTTTAAACTAGTATTTTTACATGATTGCTGGGACCAGAGCAAGGCAGTCAGTGGATGCCAGTAAAGAGTCTACCAACTGTCTGGAAAGAAAGCCTTCCAAATATCTGAATGACAGCTTATGATTCCAACACACCAAAGAGTCCCATCTTGCTTGTAAAGCTTTCTTGTGTAACCACGTATTACAGTATATTCCATTTATAAACTCATGGAAAATTTGTTATGTTATTTCAGACTCATATTACTAGGATAGTGCAGATACTTTCCCAGGTTATTTTTAAAGCAGTGACTGAGCAGTCACATACTTTTGTAATCTCTGTATTTATCACTTTCATTTCAGTTTTTCAACAACCAGATTTGTATCTGAACATTACATTTATTTTACTGTATTTTACACTACAGGACAATTATACTTGCAGGCATCCTTTCAGAAAGGAGAATGTCTGAAAAATACCAAGAAACAAGATTCCAAACCTACTGTCAGTTCTAACATCAGTGCAGGTGATTTCTAAAATGTTTGTATTCTTACATCTACATCACTAAGTCTTATATGTACATATTCCAAACACCTGCAACTACCCCAGAGGAATTTTTAAAAAAAATCAGCCTCTCTGTTGCCCATCTCACAAATTTTCTGGAATGGCCCTGAGCAGTCTACAAACACAGAACATTTGCTGCTTATATTTAGGGTGGGAGCCAAACTTTTAGGCACAGAAATTCTGGTTTAACTCAATGCCAACTAAGACTTAATGATCTACATCAAGAGTTCTCAAGTGGGTCTAATTCAAATACAGAACTGAATACTTGTATGGTCAATAAATTTCTACAGGTTTTTGAAAAGCAGTGGATAAGAAAGATGATGCATTTTGATTCACTGACTTTATAAAAACAGACTGATATGATTTGTATCATTTCAATCACCCAGTGCAATAATTTTCTCATTTTTTGAATTACTACATTTCTCATGTATTGTTTTCATTAAACAAACTGAATCATTGTTATTTTTAGTAAAAAGAATTTGATAATGCAATTAATTAAATTTCACATTTGGCACAAACCTCTCCTCCAGCTTCTGGAGATCATTCTATTTCACCATGCTTTTTTACTGTTGGAATATCAGTTATTTTTCAACAAGTAAATGTATGTGTGCAAAGCATAAAATTAACTGATTAAAGACCATAAAGCAAAGTACTAGGTCTAATATTGCTTGTATTCACTGAAGGGTATGTTATGGATCAAAATGTTTAAATTGACCTAATTAGTTGTTTTGTAATGAATATTTGTCAGTGATATGAATCCATTTAAAAAATTAAGACAAACTCCATTAACTTTTAAGACACTGTTCAAATGAAAGGAGTAGATTTATAACAACTGAAACAAAGTAAAGTGAGAATGAGATTACTGATATTTTCTAACAGGAACTAAAACACTCAATATCACTCAGGAGACACTTGCACTGCTTTCAATGCAGTGTATAAAAGTACAGTCTACCCACAGACTGACCTGTCAGAAAGAATCCTTCATGGGCCAGATGGCAAGTGTTTAACAAGGTGCTGACTGATACCACTGAAGTGTTCCAAGTCTGTATGCAAAGTTTAATGCTTTATGTTTTGCAGTTGCCAACAGAAGTCTACAGCAGTATCTGCAGTTGAAAATACACTATTTAGTTGCTGTCAGCTTAGTGATGCTTCCATTGTCCACAGATGTCAAGTGTTCATTATGAGAGCAGAGACAGGACTTGTAGTATTTTCTTGTGAATTTATTACTATCACACTATTCTTACAATCCAAACTGACATTATTATAGATCTTGCAATAGTATTTTCTTAGTGCTCCAGTTAATATGGATGTGTTCACTAAGTTACCTCAGTTTGTTTAAAGGCTTCCAACTTGTTACAAAAGGAGGGCTCACTTAAATTGTCATGGTTACCTAGAACAAGTGCCCTGCATCCTTATAGATTTGTACTTCAGTGCTCATAGAAGCTTTTTTTTTTGTTAAGGCATTTTTAAGGTCTCCCTTCTGTGTGAATTCTCTTGCCTTCATAAAAGGGGAACTCACAAAGTTTTCTTCATCTGGGGGTCAGAGAGCTGCCGGTTTCCATGAAATAAAACCATAGAAACTCAGTTATCTTTGAGACTGTTAATTTTTCATTGTGGTTGGTAGAACGCCAACAATAGCACAAGAGGGCACTCTTCCAGGCCCTTTCATGCCATGGTTAGAAAAGAGTTAGGGTTAGGAATCAGGGTTAGGGTCAAGTAAAGCTGAGAACAGAAATCCAAGAAGGCATGGGATACCTGAATCCAGCAGGAAGAGTACAATCATGATTGGAAGGCAAACTCTATGATGGGAAGCAGATAAGTTTGGGCAAGTTCAGGCAGGTTCAGTAGGACTTGGGCAACAGAAGGAAGGAAGCATGACAGATCAGCAATCAGCAGGTGTACTGGATGGCCAGCAGCAACAGGTGCCCCTTATTCATATATCAAGTGGGTAGGGCAACCATGAGTCAGACTTACAGACACTTACAGTATGCAGTTCCCTAAGTGGCAGACAACTTGTCCGGGTGTAGCCTTGCAGAAACTGATGAAGACATTCAGAGTTACTGTGAGAGAAACATGCATATGCAGCATAAGTCTTTCTTCCTAGATATGAAATGCTGTTTATTTACATAGCGTTATTATTGTTTTAAAATATTTTTTAAAATTATTTTACGTGGCTGATTAATTTTCAAATGCTGTGGCTTGGTACATACAACAGCTGGGGCCGTAATTTTATGAGCACATGAGGATGACTATGTTGATACTACCGTATGACTCAAAATATCTGGCCACTTCTTAAACTCAGACTTTGAAACTCTTCTTTGCAAATCAAATTTTGTATGGTTGCCTACTTTCTTTTCACATCAGCTTCTTCACTAGCTGTGTGAAGTAAACAAATTTCTGATGGCAAAATCCCCTGAGGTTTATGAACGTAGCATTTCTTCATTTACCAGGTTGGGAGGACATGAGGGAGACAGTGCGTTTGCCACAAAACTACCTGATCCTTCACATTGCACTTATCTACCTTTATCCTGCTTGTCTTTTATACAAAGGACCATGTCCTTCTGCCTCTACACCCCCAGTGCTTCCATGCACTGTAAAGAAACTTTTATATTTAAACGTCTCCATATTAGACTCTAAGTGTTGCAACCCAATCTCAACATAAACCTTGCATACATTTATGTTCCTAAACCTTTCAACTTCAGGGCTCAGAATCCCTCAAAATAAGGTTAAATTATCTTATGCATTAAGAAGCTCGTTCCTGCTGAGTCATGTTTGTTTTGACCTTCAGTTATTTGTGGGTTCTTTACCCAGTAAGTTTATTTTAACATATATTTTTTAATATAAACAAGCACCTGAACAGTATCACCACACTGAAGGGCGGACATTATTGAAAACACTTCTGCTAGGGATACACCGTCAGCAGACTTACTTATCGGGTGTCATCTGTGTACCAGCCTCAGGACATTCTGGTCTCGAACAAAAGTTTTCCCTATTAGCAATGCGCTTTCTGAGGAAACGTTTCGAAATAAGCACTTGCGAAGGCGACGCCGCTGAGGTGGTCAGGCGGGCTGAGGGGGGTCGGGGCCGGGCCAGGGCGGCGCGCCCCAGGGCAGCTCCCTCCCTCTCCAGCCGGCCGAGAGACACGTGACAGCGCGACTTCTGCCTTGAAGCCTCCGAAGGGGAAGGGGTCGACTGGGATCCTCAGGCTCCCCCTAACACCGCGGCACCACCACGGCAGGTGCAGCGCCCGGAACGGCTGTCTCCTCCCGGCAGGAATAAGCCCCGCCACAGAATCTCCTCAGAAAAGGTACGCGCCAAGCGCGGGCCCCTCCTCGCCCCGCCCCGCGCCCTCAGCGCGACCGTTAACGGGCCCCCGCGCCGCTCGCCCCCCGCGCTAGGGCTGGGCGGAGCGGTGTCAGGCGGGGCGGCCCCCCCTCCGTCGCCGCGGTGGACCCGGCGGGGGTCGCCCCACTCAGCTGGCGCTTTGCCCCGCGGGGGGCTGCCAGCCCCTACCCACTATCCGCTCCGCATTCTCCCGTCTCAACGCTCTCCTTCCGCCAGCCCCTCTCCTCGCCTGCACCTGCTACGGAACCGCCCCGGGCCGCGATGCTGCCGCCCAGGAGGCGGCTTCCAGTCCCGGAGGGGCCGGGGGCGAGGCGACCGTGCTCCGCCGCCTGGGGACCGCAGCGGCCATAAAGGGCCGGGGAAGGGGAGGCGCAGCACTGCGGTAGCGGGGCGACCGGCCGGCGGGGAAATGCGGCAGAGAGGAGCGGCGGCATCTGGCGGGAGCAGCTCCTCCCTCCCTCGGCCACCACCTCCACCTCCTCCGCCGGCGGCTTCTGATGGAGTCTTTCCAGCCGGCGTGAGCGTCAGTGGTGGGGCTGGGGCCTGGCCCTGCCCCAACATGGCTTTCCCCGGGGCGCTAGGTAAGTCCCGTGGCAGCGCTGTGCCGGGCTGGCCTGGGGTGGTGGCGGTGACCTGGGCAGCCGCTCTGGGCGGCCGCGTCCGGGGCTCCTGCGGCGGGAGCCGCCGCCGGCCGGGCCCCGCGCTTAGCGCTGCTCCACCTGCGCCCGGAGTCGGGATGCGGCTCCCCTCATTGCCTGCCGCCCGCCGCGGGGGTTCGGAGGCGGCAGTTTTTGTTTTCATGGCTTGTGTTCGTTGCATATTCAAGCCCATTAAGTCCCTGATCGATAAATGCTTTCTAAATAATCATTCCGCCATTCTCCACGCAGCCTGTTTCAAGAGAAATAGCTTTTTTGTCTTCCGCAAAGGTGCAGAGCAATCGAAGCAGTTTTTCTGTGTGAGAGAGTTTTAGGAAAAGAGCGTTTGCTGGGTGCTGCGTTCATACTCCTTCTCTATCCCACTAAGGTGGCAAGTTGTCACTTTCTCAGTTGCTTACCTTGGGTAAAGGACAGCACTTCCGTCGAAGGATGCTGGATGCAAGATCTTCATCCCTCATCCAGCTCAGGATGGTACAGTTTGTATGAGCTGCCTCATGACTATTTCAGGTTTATTAAACTTATAAACTACCAGTGATGTGGGTGAGCCCACCTTTCAGAGTCTTGTGCCTTAGTCTCTTATTTGTTTGAGTGGGAAACGTTAGATCAGGTTCTGTAAGAAAGGGAAAAATAGCTTTGGTTTCGGTGGAAGATCATACTTGTCTCTGTGTATTCTGACTTTTTACTCTGATTATAATGATTTAAAATACAGCATGGTTTCTTATGTATTCCCTTTTGCTTTTCTGTCTCTGATTGCAGTTCTCTAAGACAGACTTCTTTTATACCAGAAAGATTCTCAGTCAGTGATAAACACACAACCGACAGTTGGTACTGAAAATATGTTAATTGCTGGTTTAGCAGGAGAAGAAACATAATTATTCCACCTTTTACTGTTATTGATAGCACTTTTATTGTAGTCAAGTAACTATACTTTTTGCCTGTCTCGGGTGGCCCAAAAGACCCTTGTGGCTGGCAACTGTATGTACAGCGGTTACTGTTGCTGACAACTGTGTTCAGTTTGGTCAGTGGAAAGACTCCAGTGACTTCACAGAATTGTAACTTAGTGAAACCGAATCTGAGTTTGGATGCTTATAAGACATCATAGTGCATTGTTACTGAATCATTCAGCTAAATGTGTTTTTACATTTCTTTTGTAGTTATACTTGATTTTTATGAAGTCTTAATGGATTACACAAGCAAATACTCCACAGGTCTTTGAGACCAGGGATGTTTTTTTCTTGGGCTGTGAGTTCATTATAATGCAGATGATTGCTAAATTGACATGTTACAGTCCAGTCTATCTCTCATCACCTTTTCATACTATATTTGTCTTTTGAATAAAAGGAAAAGTGTTCTCAAAGCAACTGTGAGAACAGGTGGACATTAATTAGAATCTTTTAGCCTGAAAACAACAGGATCACATCTCAAAAGGATCACATATCAACATGTGAAACTTACAGCACTCTTGCAGAAATGCAGTCATGGGGGCCCTGATAAGTTATGTTCAGAGTGATTAAAAACTGCCATGCTCCACACTGACTTTCAGCATAATAATTTCTTAAATGAGCGCTATCTTATGAGGTATGTCTGCATTATTATAACAAAAAAGGTCCAGTTTTGGACCCAGACTTCTTATTCTGGCAGCACTTGCTGTGATGTGTTCATTGCTATTTTTAGCTTATGTAATAAGAGTTTAATCTTATTTGTTATAAACGCCATCATACTGAAGGCATTCAAAAAGCTTTCAGGTACATAACAAATAATACTGGTCACTAGATCACTAGCACAGTATTTTTTGTTCCCATCCAGAATGCTATCAGATATGTCAGATTTTGGATTTTGAATGAAATATAGTCATGAAACTACAGAAGAAACTGTAAATGTGGTATTTTCAGTAGTACTGCTTAAATAAAATGGAAATGATTTGTGATGAAAGGCTGCTTAAATAAAACCAGAAACTTTTTTTTTTTTTAGCAAAACAATATGCCAAGCAGAAATTAAAGTTCATAACCTATTTCCTTCCCACATAAATTTGTAAGTAGGATATGAGCTATTGAAAATAAATGCAAGGGAAAAAAGTCACCAAGTGAACCAACTATACCATGTTTGCTCCTATGCAACCATTTTACTACACAGCAGCTCTAAGACTTTCTTATTTGTGGAAAGGATGGGGTGAGATAGAAATGTGCATGCTTGAATTCAGACTAGGGATGGAATCGAGCAACTGAGTGAATGTGATTTCCAAGTTCAGTATAAGTGCATACAGTGAAGAATATGTTAGAATGCAACTAATAGTCCATCTGGTTACATGAGTAAGTGGAATCAAGTGGCAAATCCCAACATACGTATCCTGGGACTTTCTTGACTATACCAAGGAGTTCCCAATTCATGTATTTGCTCCACAACTGAAGATGCTCAGTGCTTACCTGTGGTTGTGGATTGCATACTAATTTAAATTCTGTACAGCTGTTCTGCTTTATTCTGCTTGTGCTCTAAGGTCCTAACTTTGACAGTTGTACTATAAAAAAAACCCCAGTCTCTTTATTATCTTATTGTTTTCTCTTTATTATGTTATTATCTTTAGTACCTCTATTCTTCATGTACATACAACTTTGTCAACTGTCTTCCTTACTAGCCGAGATGCCTAGACAATTTCCAAAGCTGAACATCTCTGAGGTTGATGAGCACGTGCGACTTCTAGCAGAAAAAGTATTCGCTAAAGTTCTCCGAGAAGAAGACAGCAAAGATGCCATGTCACTGTTCACCGTGCCTGAAGACTGCCCTATTGGACAGAAAGAGGCCAAGGAAAGGGAACTGCAAAAGGAACTGGCAGAACAGCAGTCTTTGGAAACAGCTAAAAGGTTTGTTGAATAGTTGCTTTCTTAGTGCAAAATAGCTTGGTATCTGTATGATGTCGTTCCTTGCTATGCAGTAGGGGTGTGTATGTGACCTGTGGAGCTTGGATTGGTGAGGTTGTCTCAGCTACTTTTCCAGCAATAGCTCAGATATTGCTTATGCAAGTTTCACAAACAACATAGCTGGGTGGAAGTGAAGACAACTCTAAGACTTTTTGATGTAAAAAGAATTAGAAAAAGAAACTGTCTCCTTGCCCTCTGTCTTTAATTTCATTCAGAGAAATGGAAAATTTTAATATAGGAAAGATGGCAGTGGTAGATACTACTTTTAGTCTCTGTAAAACTAGATGAAAGCAAAGACTTGACATTTAACATCAAGGGAGAAAGTGTGAAAAGTAACATTGACATAAAGAGGTTATTAGTAGGTTTATTTTAATTCACAGGGATAAAACCAACACCATCAACCATAAATGCTCACATTTTGAGTTTTCTCAAAAAAAAAAGTACAGTTCAACTTTGACTCTCCCATGAGTCAGTCGCCCGTGAATCTATTGAAACCAAACTTGATTTGTTTTGTGATTTTAGTTCTGTGAGAGATGTAGCCTTACCCTGATAATCAGGCTATTCCAGTATCTTAGCTTCAGTTGACTGGCTAGGTTGTTTCCTGAAGTCACATGAACTCAGCAGCAGTCTAATACCACAAGGCTTGGATGTGTACAGACTCATCAAAAATCAGATGAACAAGGAAGCCTTTGAAACTGATGGCTGAAATGTACCCATTTTAGCCACAGACAATAAGTGGGGCATTGCTTAGCATTGTATTTCTGCAACAGAAGGGAGATGAAGAGATTTGAAGTGTGATGCACTGATGATACAGGCTGAAACTTTCAGTTTTGAATTGTGCAAGTGAGTTGCACAATGCCAACATCCCAGTTGGCATGTTCATAAACAAGCACAGAAGACAGAACTAGATGTTTTTATTCAAGCAACTATTTAGTATATCTTTCCTCCGGAACTAATAAGTTTCACTTTTAGTTTGGAATATTATCCTACAGAAATGTGTTCTGCCAAACTTCCTTATGTTTTATGCAGCTTAACTGTGGCAAGTGGGACATTGTGTGCATATTGCATACCTGTGGGAACAGAACAAGCATTCTTCTCTATGGGACTGAAGTGTACTGGCAGGACACTTAAAGGAGTTAAACTTCTGTAGTTTTCAGTTGCAGTTGATCCAAAATTGCCTTTCAAGAATTTCATACCGATTTCCAAGGTGGTTATGAGTACTTAAGAGAGGGTGGAATGTGATCATAGGGTATTAATTGACTTATTCTTTTAGCATGTCACAGAAGTAATATGCGACTTCCAGACAGTATTGTAGTATTCCTTTTTCTTTGTTAATGGTTTAGGGTTTGACAATGAGTTTATGAAATCAGACAGTATTTCCACATCAAAAAGAAAGTGATGCCACGGGTAATTAATAACATTATTTTAAATATTATTATAAGAAGTATATATTTACATATATTTTAACTGTATAAGGAAAATTAAATCTGTGGAGATATTCTGAAACCTCACCATGGTATTGTGATGACTTCAGTGAAAAAGACTTTTGTCATCTTTTATCATCTGTTTTGTCTGAAGTATGCATCTGTAACAGTTAAACTGAGAAAAGGAATAAGTTTTTTAAATCTAAGGGAGCTAGCCATTGAGTGCTTTGAGGGGAGGAATGGACTTGCATATCAAAGCCATGCTGTGTTACTGCTTTGATAACCGACATCAGCCATTTCCTCAAGCCTCATCAGACACCGCCTAGGGAATAACAATGTGCTTATCCTTCCTCTTACAAATGTAACTGAATGAGTATGTAAGAAAATTTTCTGACAACTAGAGGAATTTTTAAATCCCATGTGTTTTGGAAACAATGAAAAGTGTATGTAACAGTTTACTCTGTAACAGTCACTTATTTCTATCTGATACTTCATGAATTCTGATGTTGTCAGTTTTCAGGACTCAGTGCTTACTAAAGTAAGTTCTCTGATGTCTTTTTCCTTCAGTACAGTGACTTGCTGAAGCTGAATTTGTAAGAAGTTAAATAAATCAAACCTTAGGGCATCTTACAGTGATTGTAAATAAATTATGGCATATAGCATTTGTGCAGCTGTATGTAGCACATACCATGTTAAATGTCAGTTGGGGGGGAAAAAAAAGCTAAAACTGCGAATGTCTTGAGACCAACATTTTTCCTGCAGTGTGTGATATTTAATTTGTAAAAATTTCTTAGGGAGTTATTCTCAGTTTTCTAGACTATTTAATATTTTACACCAAGGCTTATTTTATGCTCTCTACCGTGAACTTATAGGAAGAAAAGTTTCAAGATGATTCGATCCCAGTCTTTGTCATTACAAATACCATCTCAGGAATGGAAAGCATCATCAACCAACCCTGTTATGTCTCCTGCAACACCTGTTCTTCCAAGTACTTTTGTGCCAGTCCAAGTGCCATATGATGTACCAGAATTTCAGAGAGTTTCAATTAGTGGGGACTACTGTGCAGGGGTAAGAAACTATTTTCCCCCCTCTTCCTAGATCTAGCTGGAGCGGTGAGGATGGATGGGGTGGAAATCCCTATGTGTGGTTTAACTTCTCAGACCATGAGAAGTTAATGTACATAGTGTGTGAAATGCCAGTATTAGGGCTTTCTGCAACAGACTGTAAATTGTTTTGTGAGCACATTGATTAATAAAGCAGATGAAGTCAAGATTGGGTTATTTTATGGTCTTTTTCATTAAAAAAAATAGATGAAAACATTAGACATTAAATAAATGGGTAATAGAGGGTAGTTGAAAAAAATTGCTTGTGTGTGCTTTGTGCACTGTATTTGGAGTCTGCTTCTGTCACCATTTTCTTGAGACTTTGGGTAAGATCCCTATGGTCAAGCCAAACGTGCTTACATTTCTGGAAATTCAGTCTCCTTGTTACTGGCATTTGTTGCTAAAACTGCTTCTTTATTTTTGCCAGTATTTATCTGTATTTTCCTTTCAGGTTACAGTTGATGATTATGAACAAGCTGCCAAAAGTTTGGTGAAAGCTCTTCTGATTCGAGAGAAGTACTCACGCCTTGCCTACCATCGCTTCCCAAGAACAACATCTCAGTATTTGTGTAGCATGCAAGATGAAAAGTGGAAGGTTGAAGATGAAGTGTATCCAGGTGAGTATCTTTCTTTTTCATTATGGAATATAGAATTAAACCCATGCACTGCTGTGGTAATGTTGGTTTTTTGTGATGATCTCTCTTGAGTGCCCTTGCATCTGATTTATTCTGTTAGTACATGGTAGCAGATCATCAATAGACCTAAGTTATAAAAAGCTGAAAACTTTGATGCTGTCAAAAGCTAAAAAACCCACTATTCGATGCTTGTTGATTTTTTTATTTTTTAAATTTGGCCAGTAAATGGGACAATAAATAGTACGCTTATGTGTCTCCAGGAAAAAGATAAAATGGTTTAAAATGAAAAGTCCTTCCTCCTGATCTTGGCATGGTGAAATAAAAAGTATTTTGAGCTCATCTACACTGTAAATTGAAGGATGATACAGACATGCCAAGCAATGAAGGATGATACAGACAAGTCCTTAGGTTAATTTTTGTCATCTTATAAGGTCAAGACTGGAAGCTGCATGTGTTGGGCATTCTGCCCAAGTTAAATTCTGATCTCTTAACAAGGCTTATTAGCCTGAATGTGTTCCCTGCTTTATATGTCACAAATGATACTTGTAACTTAGGTGAGCTGTGTTTTGAAAGCTAGTTTTTCAATTAGCTGGTGAGGAGCAGTCTTTGATTTGCAGAGATAAACTACAGGACATGTGTCCACGTGAACAATCCAGTGTATTCTTAACCATGAAGTGAAATTAATTAATTGCCCTCTAGCTCAGTGGCTGAAAGAAGACTGTTTTCAAGTGTTCTTTATACAGAAGGAACATAAAGAGGACAGTACACTGAATATTCAGCATAGGAAAGATATTCTGAAACTGTTGCCAGGGTAATATTATTAGGTTGTTAACTTTTTTGCAATTATGATTTTAAACATACAACACAAAATCTCATTACACACTGTCTTAATTAGCACATGTTTGAGCTGCATAGTTATGAATATTTGAGATAAGAACAGTATCGGTGCATAGCATACATTCAGGTTCCCTAGGGGAATAAATTACTTTATGAAATTACTTCCTGTCTGGGCTTAGCTGGACAGTTAAAAGACAGTAATATAGTTCAGTTGATGTTAAATATAGATAAGAAATGAATTTTTTGCTTGTTGCATTAGTAAGATACTGTAAAAATAGCAGCGAATCTTCACTAGCATGAGTGATAATGTTTGAGTGTACGCATAAGGTAAGTCTCCCACAAGTACTTGTGTTTACCTGATTCTTGGAAAAAAATCTTTATTTTGTGAAGATATTCTAAACTGTGCTGAACAAATCCCAGCTGTACTTCTGGTACTTTCCAATTTTGATCATGATCAGAAGGCCAAGGGGAAAACTAGAATTGTATTCTATTGCTTCTGTTTGAAAGCAATTTAGCATAAAAATAAAGGGTTTTATGGGCAAAAATTCCACTGATCAAACACAACAGAACAAAACCCTGTATCAAAACAACAGAACTAAACAAACTATCAACAAAACCCCCAGAAACCTTCAAACCAACCACAACCTTGGTCTTAAATTACTTCCTGGTCTACCGTGAGTTGAAGTGCATTGACTACTAGTTGAGATACAGATGAAACAGACCTAGTAGGTATGCATTAGTCCAGCACACCAGATTATGGGAAGGGTAGAGGTAAAGACACAGCCTGTTCTTTTCTGGCTTATGCTTTCCTACGAAAACAGCTGCATTACTGTTTGCTTAAATATAAACTTACTGGGGTGAGTCAGAAAACGAAAAGAAAATAATGAAAGTCATAATGAAGTCAACAACTGTTGTTCAAAAATCTTAACTGTACTTTCACTCATGCTAATTTACATACTTCTGGAAACTTATTCTGAAACTTGTGCCATCATATGTTAATAAAGAACAGTATTAAATGTATTTATAAAATGATTCAGAGAACTCTAATGTGTGAAAATGAGGTAGGCATGGCAGTAACTGCTTGTCACTATAAAGCTGTCTTGTAACAATAGGTCTCATACTGTGACTGAAAATTAATGAAAGTATTGAGGTGTGGTAGAAGTGGTGTATTAGAGAAGGATAAAGTCCTTCTTGTTAATTATTTTTACTCTTATGTGAGTTGTTTCTGCTAAACAAAAATTTGTTTTCAGATTTCCATTCACCCCCTGAAGAAAAGGAAGATCCTTACAATCTTGATGATGCGCCAGATAATCTGGATTATGTTATCAAGTTAAAAGGTGGCATTCCCTTTGTTTATGATAACAAAGAAATGATGGAACTCAATGAACCTCGGAGTCTGCCATATCCTGACTTGGAGACCTATACCCTTGACCTAAGCCATGTTCTTGCTCTAATTGCGGATGGTCCAACGTACGTTTTTCTTCCTTCTCTGCCCCTTTAGGCTGCCAGTTGCCTTTAATAATTATTGCTTTTGTGATATTTTGTTCCTCTGTATACTCATTCTACAGTAGCATTTTGTTTTGCCCTTTTCAAGTATTAATTTTGAGCACCACAGAAAGACTTAAAAGGGGGGGAAAAAAAGCCAAACCCACGTGGCTATATTTCACTTCCTTAGTTTTTCTACATCAACCATGACAAAATGAGAAGCAGTTTACAGAAAAGGAAGAAACTTGCCAAATGTTCCCACTGAAGTCAAATCTGAACCAAGCTGCTTGAGGCATGGGAACTGAAACTTGAACCTCACCTTTTTTATTTTGTTTTGGCCTATATTGAATTAGAGGGGTTTGAACAGTTGCCTGAAATTCCTTCATGTTTGTTCTGCTTTTGCTGCATGAAGTGAACCCCGTGTATGTCGCTGAGCCATTCTGTATGGTCTGCATAAGTATTCAGTCTTATTAGTTCCAGATGTCAGTTAACTGCTCACATGCTGCAAATCTGATCCATGCATGGCCAATCAAACTACATCTGAAATTTCCCAGAACCATCAAACTCCTGGGAAACCTCTATAAACCAGAAATACAACTCCAGTACAGTAGCTGACATACTCCTGACCAAGCAATGTCCTTGCCTGGTGTGTAACAAAAACACTTCCATCCAGTTTTTAAGTTTACTTCCCCTCTGAGCTATGGCAATGTCAAGATTTCTTGTGACCTTAACACAGGAAAGAAAAGATTTCACCTAGGATGGAATGTAACAGGAACTTGGATTGTTCTTTGGAACTATTTGCCCTGCCTTTCAGCACTGCATTCCATCATCTGCTGCTTTCACTTCAGGTTAAGCTTTAGCTTGCTGATTCACACTCCCTGATAAATACAAATAAATCAAAAGGAAAAATTGTTTAATCTTTTCCCTAATCCTGTTGCATAAGCTCGTCATAGAGTATTGTTTCCCTGTTTGAAGCTTTCCTGTCATTTGTCTATCACACATGAGGCTGCTTGAAGATCAAGAACCTATTGATCTTAAATCTTGGCTGATCTTAAAATGGTGAAATCTCACCCCTAGTCTTCAGTCTGCTAGTGTGATGAATAATAGTAAAACCCAATAATGACTTACTGCAATGGGAAAATAGATCTTGATCAGTATCCGGTACTGTGAGAATGTGTTTGAAGCAGACTTCCAAATCCATAATGGCATTTGCATCCCATTGAGGAGAGACTGTTAACAATAAAGCAGAAAGAAAGAAGGCTATTACATTAGTAGTACTATAAAGATATTGTAAATTCAGGAAGAATTATCAGATGGTCAATGTATCATTGGTTAAAAATAGAATGAAATATAAGATGAAAGTGAAGACAGAAGTAGGCAAGCAGAAACAAAACATTATCTAAAAAAATCATGAAAAATTATTTTTAAAAAAAGTATTTATGCACAACATGTGCAGGTTTTAAAGCCTAAAAAAAGGATATTACTGTAGCTTCTTATATTCACATTGGAAAAGCAAATGAGCATTATAGATTTTAAAGAAAAAAAAATTACTTCCATTGTGAGTTATTCTGGATTTCAGCTTTTTTCTGATATGTATGGGATGATATGCTCTGTTAGTGGTATGGGTTTGGGGTGTTAGCAATTTATGTCACATTTTATTATAGTTTTTATGCTTTCCTTGATCATCACTAAAAACTGCAGCTTATGCATGGATACAGCGGTAACTGATAGGACATAAGATGGTTATGTAAAGTTGTGTTTGAGGTTTCACTAGTAACTTGGTCTGAAATAATGTTGGTTATCAGCTTATATATGTGCTAGTAGTGCACAGGAAGAATAGATTTGTCTTGGTCTTCATAATAAAACCCCTGTCTTTTATCTTCAGTATGAAAACTCAAGTTTAGAAAAAACTTGAAATGCAAATAGTATTGCTCACAGTTCATTAACTCAGTTAATTTTTGTGGTTTCTTTTACAGAAAAACATACTGTCATCGGAGGCTTAACTTTTTAGAATCTAAATTTAGTTTGCATGAGATGTTAAACGAAATGTCAGAATTTAAAGAGCTAAAGAGTAATCCCCACCGGGACTTTTATAATGTGAGAAAGGTAAGTGTGAAAAGGATTAAAGGTGTGACATTGTTTTTAGTAGGAGTTCCAGCAGTTTTGCTTCTCTTGCGTGAGGTGTAGATAATGTGCATGAAATGGTGTGTGCAGACCACTTATTTGTGTTATTTTATTTTAAGAATATTAGAATTTTTCTGCATTGGAATACACCAGTAAAATGAATTTGAATCTAAAAAGAATTATGCTAAGCTCATCTGCTAAGTTATTCAGTATCAGAGGGACTTAATTGTATGTAGATGGCTTTAAAGGAGTGAAACTGAATTAATCAACTCACTTGGTTTATGAATAAAAATATATAGATGGAGATATAATTAATTTTAATTACTTGATGACAGTCAGTTTTTCTGCTTCTGTGTAGGTAGGTTGTACTAGACTGTAGTAGGAACAGCCACTTCATACTGAAAATAGGTGTTTAATTACATATCAAAAGGAAAAAGACCTTCCATAGAAACTGCACCAAGGGTTCGTGCTGATATCAATATATCATATAAAATGTCTGTGAAATATTAAGAAAGAAGATTATTTTTAGCTGTCCCTGACATACACAGGGATGTAATTAGGAGACAGGGAAGGAAGTCAAGGAGCTGAAAGAGTGGTCCTTGTTTAGCCCTGGCACATCAGAAAATCCTCTTGGCTTTCCTCTGTAACATCTAGTGTGCTGGCTGCTGAATGTTTCTTGCTGTTGTGGTAGTAAACTGTCAAATACAAAATCTGCATATAGAAGTGTTTGATGAATGTACCCCTCTTTTTAACAAGGTTAGAAGCAGATGGGTTGTTAAGTAAATTCTAATGAATTTCACGCATTTATCTGTCACGTGTATGGAAGGCGGATCTATTAGGTAATTCACTTTAGCAGGAATCAAGTGTCCGAGACTTGAGTCCTAACTTGACAGTTTTCTTGCATAACCTTGGAAGAGATATTTACTCTATGCCACATTCAGACAAAACACTTCACTGGCTGACAGAGACAATAATGACATACTCGGTGTCTGAGAGGTGTGGGGACAGAGTTGTGGATTGGGTAACTGCCCAAGTCCATTTGATTACTGAGGAACTGTAATTAACACAATTGTGCTTGCTAAGTTGAGCTTTTGATTTAAAAGCACATGTTCATTGTCTGTGGGCATGTCTTAATTATTTTCTAATTATCTGATGTTAAACAGGCCAATCTACAAATGGATTCATGTTGTTAGAAAGCTCAAAAGTGTGTATGACTTCCCCTTTGGGAAGACTCAAATTCAAGACAGCGGGAACAAGCTTACTCTTCCCTGGCAGGGACCATTCCTGCTGCTAGATTGCTTGAAAAATCCTTGCTACACAGAGTTAGTCTTGCTTAAAGTAGTGGGGTTTTTTCTTGAGCATTCTCTATGGGAATTAAACTTTCCATAAACCCCCAAACAGTCTTGTTCTTCCTGTGTCTTGCTAACTTAAGTAATGTCTGGATCTGTAACCTTCATATTATAAGCACTGAAATTTACAGTACCAATGTGATACTTCTAGGGCATCTATTTTCAGGATTTTTCTCTTTTAGTCAGTCCTAAACAGTATGTACTGCTCATCAGAAAAACAGGAAATAAGATTTACCTCCCAAAAGAGCTGTTAGTGAAGTTGTCATATTCCTCAAATACTAGCATGGAAGTCCTGGTACAATCTGTTTACTTATATAAGGGAGTCAAAGGAACTGATGGAAAATGCCAAAATTAAAACAGTTCTCAATGTAGTGGCAAGGTCATTCATTGAACATGTTACTGCATTTGGAGAGGTACAGTAAAAAGCTGGCCACCATTATTTGCTGGCACACCAATCAAAGATTTCCCCTCCTACTGTCTGCACCCTTCCTATCTATTTTTTCTGGTTTAATAGGAGTTCTCTTCTTCTAGTTATCTATTTAATATACCTTAAAATAAGTCTCCTATTAAATAAGGGGAACCTTACATATTGTACTTGACCAGAATGCTACCAAATACGTATTTTGCACTAATCAAGTTGGAATATCCAGATAAATATTTCTCTACACAGACAAGAATCCATAGGTTGGCAAGATAGTGTAGCTGGCTCCATTTGGTTCCCCGCAGGAGGTGAACAACTGTCTGTGTAGGAGATAGCTATCTTTAGAGAAGACTCTGGAGTTTGCTATCAGCAGGGCACTCCCACGTTCTCCAGCTCATGCATAGCAAAGTGCAGTCAACACAGATTCTCCACGTAACTCCTGGGTTGCCTGCATTAAGGATGTAATTAAGTAATAAGACTTCAGCTCTACTGAGCAGAGCTGAGTTTTAGACTTTGTCTACCACCAGTTCCTGCTTTCCAGAGCAATCATGAGAGGTTTTTTTTAAACAGGGCTTCCAATAGGTCACGGTCCATCAACCTCAGATAATTCAAAACCTACAGCTTCATAGTAAAGGACCTACAGATTAATATTACTTTATTTTATTAAAATGTTGCCAATTGCAGGAGGCACTTACTGTGATTCTTTGGTCTTGACGCTGTTCTTGTTACTGAACTCTGGTTTGTCTCTATTGCTTTTTCTATGGGAGATGTTGCTACCTTTTTTATTCCTTTTACTTTTTTAAACGGAAACCAAGATAGTTGTTTACTTGACATTCACTTGCTCCCTTTAAGATATACATCAGTGTACTGTATTGGTAGGTGTCCTTCAGTGCAGATTGCTTTGATACAGTTTTCTGAAGGTGAAAAAATGTCAGTCAAGGCCTCCTCCTGTTTTTGTGTGGTTTTTTTGTTTTTGTTTCTTTTTCTTTTCTTTTTTCCTCCAGCCATTATTTCAGTGTGTCATCAAACTACACCTGGGGATGTGTCACAGTACTGATTCTACACATCATTCTCTTCTGCCCACAGTCTCAGCAGTACAGATGCCAAGCCCTGTGTGGCAGCAGAGCTTTGGTACAGGCGACAGAAGCTGTGCATGGAAGGACAGCTTCTAGAGTGGCTTATGCATATGCCTGCTGAATTCAGTGTTGCACTAGCTGGTTGCTGATGTGACACATCACTTGATCTATAGCATTGCAAGTGATATTTTTATTTCAAGGAACTATTGGTTAGACAAAAAGGAAGTACATGCCAGCTTTTTTTTTTGTGACCATACAGTTGAAACACCATTTGTTGCTTCTAAGAAAAGAAGAGTGAGTTTGTATACTTCTAAATTCTGTAGATCTCAGAAAATACTGCAGGAAGTTAATAGATACCTGCTTTGTAAATGTATGATTAAAAGTGTCTTGGTGAACAATTAATCTGTTTAACTTTGTGATTAACTTGGATTAATTCTGAAGTTGCTTTCACTTTCCCCTTTCCCCCAGTAGCTGTTTACTGACTCTAGTGACGAAAAATATTGATTGGGAAAGACCTATGGATCAGTATCAGATTTTAAGGGCAGGAATACCTTTGTGCACTGCTGTTACCATTACCTCTGGTGCCTAATCACTGTTAACTGGCAGTAGAGCTGTATTTTCTGCCTTGAATGTACTGTTCATGCTACCAATTCTCATGTCTGCCTTTATTCTTGCAGGGGGAGCACAAAATAATGAGGTAGAAAGCCACCATTATAATGCAGAGTTCTGCATAGAACATAAAATATTCTGTCCTTTCTTTTAGTAATGAAAGTATAAATAAATTTGTTTCTCTTTATAGTAGTGTATTTTTGTATTTGTGTAAATACAAGCATTATAGAACTTGACTCTGAATTATGCAATGAATAGAGCAAAACAAGAAGCTGGAGTCACAGGGATTTGCATCTCCTGTCTCTCCTGGTTTCTGAGTTACCTGGAATGGCATAAATATGGTTTAGATAAACTCTTGAAGGGCTTTGTCCAGCTTTGTTTCAACTGTCAGGACCATTACTGGCCAAATCAGACCATGTAAGCTATGTTTAAGGATTCTGTGTTTAGATGCTTCATTTAGATAGTGAAAATGCACAGAAGCATGCACAGTAACTATTTATGTGCTAGGGTAAGTAATAAAGACCTTGCAAAAGCTTGGATTCCGTCAAAAGAGCACTGAACATAAAGCTGTGTGACAATCTAAAAGACTTTTATCATTACTGAAGTTGCTGCTTGCTTACCTAAAGGTCAAAATATACCAGGTTGTTAAAAGAGGTAGCCAAAGTAATGTTTGTGTTCTGGAAAAAGCATGAATGAGACCACAGGATAGTTTTTCTACTTTAGGAAAATAAATTTAGGTAGAGGGAAGAAGGAGAGGGGGGAAAAAAAGAAGAAAAATCTTGGTTATCAGAGAACAATCCTGATGTGGTTAATCATCTATGGAGCTATGTGTGTGGTGCTCTTGCAGGGACTGGAGAGGTTTTCAAAGGGAAGCAAGACTTTAAAATAAATGCAGTTACTCCTGTGTCATGTGTTCCCTGCATACAAGCAAATGAAATTCTCCTTGATTTCTGTGCTTTCCATCTCAATAAAAGTCAATTCATATTAATTTAAATTATGAGGAAGTGGGTTGTTTTGCTTTGTTTTTTTTTTCCAGTTTTTTCATTAATTCTAGTAGCTGAGCCACCACTGGAACCACTGCATTCGGAGAAGTCATGAACTATACTTGCTTAGATTGCCTACACCTTATGACTTGCTTTTACTGAATGTTAGACCTCAGTGAGCGTCTATTTACTGTTATTTCCCTCTCCCATAGAAGCTGACTTGGCCTAGTAGTTTGTAGTATTTCACTAGTCCATTAAGAGTTTGCAGTAAACAATTTGCTTCTAAACTGGAAGACCTTTATTAACTTGATTAAGTATATAGATAGATATATGTATATAATATACTTGGTTCAAATATCTACAAAACTACTCTGAGGAGTATAACAGTATGTTAAGCAAAGCCATTTTTACTGTTTTAGACACAGGATTGTTTACTGAGCATTAGTAATGTACATCGTGTTGTGTACTTCAAGACAGTAATATGTTTCTTTTTCATTTATCTTTAAAGTGTTTGGTGTATTTGAACTAGGCAGTGATTAACAATTTAATATTAATTTTTCTGTCTTGGTCTTTAGTCATGCTATTAACATTCACCCTTAGAGAGAGATTCACCCTTAGAAGGCTGCAACTAGTTCTGTATATATAAACTGGAAATTCAATTAATACTTGTGCCAACTAAAACAGTGGCATTTCTGCAAAGTGGATGTCATCGCAAAAGCTCAGATTTACTTTGCAAGAGTATGGCTGTTACTGATTCAGATGCTCCACGATATTTTTCCCAGTGATAATTAAAAGCAGATCAGGATGTCAGCTCCTGCTGGAATCTGAAAGCTACAGACATAGTCAGTAGAGTCAGTAGGTAGAGGGGAATGTATTGGTCTTGTGTTGTACATGTCCATCTCTGCAGTTTCCTGGACAGAAGAGCCCTGGATGAGAGCCCTTGAAGAGATGGAGGCTCAGTGACTCGTAGTGTGACTTCCTACACACAGGCTACGCAGGTCTTGTGTGTCCCTGGGAATGTTACATAAAAAGCACAGTGCTGTAGGTT
Organism: Turnix velox; assembly: GCA_013400935.1. Lineage (NCBI taxonomy): Eukaryota > Metazoa > Chordata > Aves > Charadriiformes > Turnicidae > Turnix > Turnix velox. The sequence continues at coordinate 446,113 of VZTY01028187.1, forward strand.
CAAACTGTTCTAATGTAACGAGGATCTTGTATCTAACGTCTGCATCCAGCCTTCAGATCTTGTTACGCCATTACTTGTGAGACCAAAAAGCCCCCTCTCTGCGTTGTGCTCTCTTATGGAAGTACAAATACCTGTATACCAAATTGCAGCCTGAAAGACAGATAGGTTTCATTTTAATGGTAATGTAGTGTGGGTTTTTCAGCTCCTTCCTTATGTTATATTTATTAGGAATCTTGTTAGTATTTGGTTTATTTAAACCTTCAAATGTAGACAAGCAGAACTGGATGCTTTCTGCCAGCTGCAGTGTTGTACAGAGGCAAGATTATTTTTTATTTCTGCTTTGAAGCTTCTTTCTTACTCTGAGTGCAGAGTCCTACAGTTTTACGTAAGACTTAACAATAAAGTGTTATGATGGTTGTAAACCATTTCCTGCCAATGTACAGGACAGTACTGTGTGGTGCTTTTTAGAATATTATCTGAGCCATCCTGTCCCTGTTACGTGTCATCTTAAGACTTGTATTATAAGCTGTTGTGATTTCTACTCCTTTGGCAGAACCGTTTCTGCGGGTTGGCCTTGTAAAACTGGGCGGGTGGTGTGGAAGGCCAATGTTAGAAATAGTGAAAATTGTCAAGTGCTTCCAACCACATGCCTGTGTGCAGGGAGGGCTTGGGTTGGAGGAAAATAAGAAGCTGAGCAGATAGGGTGCAGCACTGAGGCTTCTGGGAGAGCTGCAATTGCTTCTGCTAGGTTTTGGTAGTCTGAACTTGAGGGAATTTCAGTCTGTCAAGCTGTCCCCAGGGCTATTGCGCTTATCATGTGTCAATTGTGAAATCTAATCAAAACAGTGGTTTGATTTGGTTTGGTTTTAAATTAATAGAATTTCATCATAAATTTTACTGTTTTTCCTAGGACATGCATATTAGGCCGTTTGTTCAATCAGAATTTCTCAAGGAAATTCAAAACAAATGGACACTAGCAGCAGCTCTGCTGCTCCACACACTGGATATTACCGGGCTGTTATATTCCTTAAGGCCATTTTTCTAGCTAAGACCTATTCTTCCTTTTCACATACTTGGTCTTTAGGAATTGCAGTTAGTATTACCTGCAGTGCAAGCTTATGAGCACAAGAAAATCTTATTTGTGAAATCCATCTGGTTCTTGTCAGGAAACTATCTGAACTCAAGTTTTGAGATTTGCACTTATAATGTAGCTTAACTTGGCGAAAATGTTATTTAAATAGCACTTTAGTAATTGGGGGCTACTTTATTTTTAGTTCCACTTATTAGAACTATAATTCCTTCAAAACCAAAATCTTAGGGTTCTGAAATGTTATTACTTGCTTAGGTACTAGTCTATTTCTTAAGGAATATTTTAAAAGGCTTTAGTCACTGTTGTCACTGGCACAGATACCTTGCTAATTTATGAATACAGATGATAAGCATGAATCCCTTTTGATTTCAGGTTGATACTCATATCCATGCTGCTGCTTGCATGAACCAAAAGCACTTACTGAGGTTTATTAAGCACACTTACCAAACGGAGCCCGACAGGATTGTTGCAGAGAAAAAAGGCAAGAAGATGACTTTAAAGCAAGTCTTCGAAAGCCTTCACATGGACCCTTATGACCTCACTGTAGACTCTTTAGATGTCCATGCAGTAAGTTTATTAAAATGACAAAGTAAATGAGAAAAAGCTAAATTCTGAATTCTGCAGTTTTTGCATGATAAATGATTAACTCATAATTTGATTTCATGCATTACTTTGTATTTTTGAAGGAAGTTAGCATAGAACTTTTCTGTGCTTTTTATTTCTTTGCCATTTATTTTAGAAACTATTATGTGTGTTTAAAACCATGCTCATTAGGGGTTTTTATCTTCCAGGGTCGTCAAACATTTCATCGATTTGACAAATTCAATTCCAAATACAATCCAGTTGGTGCCAGTGAGCTGAGGGACTTGTACTTGAAAACTGAGAACTACATCGGTGGCGAATATTTTGCTCGTATGGTCAAGGTAAATTAGTTTTGAGCTTTTCCATCTGTAGAGAAACGAATGTTTGTAAATGCCATAATTGTACCTAAAGTTTGCACTATATATTCTCCTTGGTCCAGAAATTCATTAGAATCTGCTACTGCTGCTTTCTAAATGATTTCATGAGTTGGAAACTCCCATATGTAACCTATGTATGAGTTCAAAGCAGGGTGGTGTGCAGCTTCAAACTAATGGGGAGCAGCCAAGGGTTAATACTGGCTTAATACTTCATTAGGATGTAGTTGACCTGTGGTAGCTGCTAGGGAAGTGCTCCTGTGTAAATCTACCTCGGCACATGCATGCCTGAGCTTCAGATTAATTTCACAACAGAATTTGTGGTTTTCATGAACTAGATATCAGGTCTTCTTACATGTACAGAAGTGCCTGATTGAAATTAATAGCCATAAAATTCCTTACCAGCATGGACTGTGCGTTATATTCTCCATTGCTCTGGATACCTTAATGTAGTCATTTACTGCAGTTCAAACAGTATATTTCTGATTTATGAATTCTAAACATACAGTCTTACAGTGGTGTTAACAATTATTGCACAAGAATATTATCCTCTAAATCTGGGTGTTCCAGTTAGTTAAACTTAAATGATATCTGAGATATCTTGTGGTAGAATATTTAGATGCCTAAAATAAAATAATGGATTAATAGTGAAGAGATTCCCTACATCTTTAAAGGGTGAAGATGCAGTTATGTGTAGTCTGAGGAAAATACAATAATAAATGTACCACAACCTGTAAATGATCTTCAATATAATTATTAAAACAAACATATTTATTGCTTAATAGGAAGTAGCCCGTGAACTAGAAGAAAGTAAGTACCAGTACACAGAACCCCGCTTATCCATTTATGGACGGTCTCCAGATGAATGGCTCAACTTGGCAAAATGGTTCATTAAGCATAAAGTTTATTCCCCTAACATGCGCTGGATAATTCAGGTTCCCAGAATCTAGTAAGTAATCAGGAACACTTGGTAATTTTAATAGTTTGAAATTATATCAGTCATTTGTTTTAATTTCTGATTTTTTTATACATGGTTTATGAGCTGCCCTGTACTTGTATTTATAAGCAACAGCCTGGGAAATTTATTCTTGACCATTTTTGCAATTTTCCTGACAGTCTGGGGGTGGAAGATAGGAGATGGAGTTTTAGTTGACTTTTTATGAAATTATTAAAAAAATACTGCATATTATTTGTAAATCTGAAGATACTAAAGCCAAAAATTACAACTGACTGAACTTATGCCACATTCAAAAGCAAGTTAAAATACAATTTAGTATTGAAAATAAATCAACTCTTGAATTCTATACAAGAGCAGAAATGCTGCAGAAATGTGGTAGAAAAACAATGATCCTGAAGGTCATTGTCTAAATGATAGCGATAAATTAAACCTGGACTGCTGATTTGTAAATTTAAATCAGTATCAGTTTCTCTTAGTTTTTAAGCATCCTTTCAGATTTTAATAAATGGTTCTTTATTTCTAATACAGTACATTGTAATGTAGTTTTGTGATGATTTTGTCAGCCTTAATAGTGGAGCTTCATGTGTTGAAGTTGGATAGCTGAAATAGGAGTAGAGAAAGGGCTGTCATAGTTGCACAAATCTCCGGAGCATGTTTCTCACTTGGGATGAAGTTTTCCTCCTTTAATTTGTTACATACACAGTAGAATCCATTCTACAATTCCAAGAACAATTCCATTAAGTCATACACTTAATGATACACTGAAGTACTGTTCCTCTTTTCTGAGAGGCTCACTAAAGGAGAACATTCTACTTTCATTTGGAATAGTTACAACTTTGTAAAACAACATTTCATGATCTTTATCTCTTCTATTGGTACTGGGATTGCTGTAAGGGAAAGGGTCACTGTTCCTGAGATAGGATCTACCCCTGCTGGCTGTCTATTTTTGGAGCACTTGGGAGCTTCAGCAGAGCCTGGATGAGGCAATGTGCCAGGCAGCACAGGAAACAGAGCACAGAGAAGATCCCTGCCCTGACATAAACTTTGAGTGCTTGGATCCTGGTAGAACTATAGAATATGTGCAAATAACAGAAACTATGAAAATGAGGAAAAATATGAACCAATTAAAGAATGATTACAACTGTGTGTATTTTTTTCCGTTCAGTGACATATTTAGGTCAAAAAACATTCTGCCTAGCTTTGGGAAGATGTTGGAGAACATTTTTCTACCTTTGTTTGAAGCCACAATCAATCCCAAAGACCATAGAGAATTGCACCTTTTCCTCAAATATGTAAGTATGTTTGAATTTTCTGTCTCACATGAAATGGATGCTCTCCTACTTATAAATTTTATTTGTCCACAGCTATTTGTGGATGTGAAGAAAGCTTCCCTCTCCATATATTATTGGTATTATTGTTTTAAAGCTCTTCCCTCTCCATATATTGCTTATGTTACTGTTTCAAAGTCCTGACATATAATGTAATAAAACCCTGGGTAAGATCCTGTTGTCAGATAGTTGCCATCCTCAACAGCTGTTTATTTGTCCTCTCAGTAATCCTCTCTAAAAAGAAAGACCAAGAAATGTTCACATACTCTTGTGCAGAGGGAACATCATAATCCAGGATGTGTTCTTTGAGCTTTCTGTTGTGACTGGCACCCAGAAAGGAGGCAACTGAAAGGAAGCTTTGTGAAGATTCTGATGGGACTCGGGAGAGAGGTGGGGATGTAGCTTTTGGGATGTGTCCCAAACTGGAACTCTGAGGATTCCCAGAAGCCTCTGTCTTCAGCTACTTTTGAAATAACAAAGCAGATGAGATTCAAAGGTTATTAATCTGGATCTGAGGGAGTCTTACAGACCTGTGCCCCCAGGGGAGTCTGAAGGTTTTGTGCACCTGGGCCTCCTATTTGTCTCAAAGCTGTAAAAATGAGTGAAACTTCCTCTGAGAAAACATGTTATTCCTGCTGACTGCATGGTATGGCAGGAGGACAGAGCAGCAGGACTGCCTGCACAAGGAGGGTAGATGTACAAAGTAACTCTTCAAGCGAGAGTCACTAATACTGATGTTTGCTTTTTTTAAATGCTGATTTCTGTAAATCTCCCATCAGGTGACTGGCTTTGACAGTGTTGATGATGAATCCAAACATAGTGGCCACATGTTCTCTGATAAGAGCCTTAACCCTGACCTCTGGACCAGTGAGAAGAATCCCCCATATAGCTATTATTTGTATTACATGTATGTGAACATCATGTTGCTAAACAACTTGAGGAAGTAAGTAGTAATTTTTCTCTTCTAGAAGCTTCCAAAGAGAAAAATCTATGACTTTGGTCTCAATCTAAGACAGTGTCTTAATCATACATCTATTGAAGCAAAGTTTATCTTGAATTATTTAAAAAAGCCCAAGAGAAGTGCGTGAGTTACTTTGAAAACATTAGCTGCAAAGTTAATTCAAACAAAATACTGAGACGTTATAAAGGCATTTGGCCACTATCTTCATTTGCAATTGCATGTGTTTTTGTTTTGTCAATTCCTTAAATCTGAATATGTAAAACAAAACAAAATTATACAAAATTGACTTGATCTTTGCATAGATTCACAGTGGATTTCCAGATAAAATGTACCTCTTGGTAGATTGCTGTGTCCTGGTAATTTAAGACCTATAAAGCTTGGTTGTGAAAAATACTGGTTTAAGGGCTGCTGCTGTTACCCAAGATAGAGAAAAGAGGACATAATTATAAACTGCATATCTAGCTAACTTCACTGTGCTTGTTGACTCATTCAGTTTTAATGCTTTTATGATAGGCACTTAGACAAGTAATGGGGGTAAAGATGATACCGACTGTGAGATCACAACTGTAAAAGCAGACTCTGGCATCAGGGTCGGGAAAGCCTGAAATTCTACTTGAGGTGAAGTTCATGCCTCATTAAGTGATCTGCACAGCTGGCTCAAATTGAGGCACAGTGAGGTTATCCGTTGGTATTACAGTGTCATCACTCACCTTGCAAAGATATAGTTCATTAATTTTAAAGTGTTGGGATTTTCCTCATAGAAGGTACACCAATCTGTCATTTTAGCAGGTCCACCCAAGTTAACATTCAAAATTTTACTTCTCCCATTGCTACCTCAAACATTTCCTTCTCTACCACACTATATAATTAAAACTCAAAAGAAAAATATCCTCTTATCTTTCTGACTCTTTTCCTGAAATCAGGATTTCAGTAGCTTAACAAATGCTAAATGAGGTGTAGGAAAGAAACAGAAGTAAAGAAAGAGGAAGACATAAATATGTCATGTGGTGGAAAGGGCTTGGGTAGAGGGACCTGTCCCTCTGGACAGCATCCTTCAGATGTCAGGTCAAGCTATATGAGAATGTGTTAACTTTCATTATTGTTTTTTAAAGTTCTCATATTAATGACAATTATGTACAAGACAGATAAAGAACAGTGCATTTTTTCTTAGTGCAACTTGCTTTTAATCTCCTCAGGGAAAGAAGAATGTGCACTTTTCTGTTCCGACCTCACTGTGGAGAAGCTGGGTCTATCACACACCTTGTATCGGCCTTTCTGACAGCAGACAACATTTCTCATGGATTGCTCTTGAAGAAGGTATTGCTTGGTTCTCACCTAACCTAATTTCTACTTAGACATCAGTCACTGGTTCAAACAGTGGTTACCACGTGGACTTTGTTTGGACAGCTCTAAACTAATTTTCTTAGCAAGCTGCAAGCATTTCTTCATGTTGATCAGAAATAAATAAGCACAGCTGAACTTCCTATTTCGTATTTAGACAACAAAAATACTGCTTTTCCTAAATGCATATTTTGTAGCTATGGCTTTATAGGGAAGATGGACTGTTTGGATATGTCGTGGACTTCACAGCACCTGTTTCTGTTTACTCCAAACCGAGCTAAAAATGACATGTAAAAAACCTGCTTTGAATTGTGTATACCTTGTGGTTTATGTCCCAGAAGAATTTTATGTAAACTCCATTTTTTTGTTCATGGACAGCCAGAACCCTTTACTTCAAGGTTTATTCAGGAATTTGTCTGCAATAACCGACCACTTGATCAAGAATTTTAACCTAGCTGTATAACACAGAAATATTTTAATGCAACTTGATTGATATGATAGGACAAATGTTACAATTCCTGGATTATAAGTTAATAAAAACCATCATGCAACTCGTATACAGGCTGCCCTTTTGTAATTAAAGTAAACGGTCGATGGGTGGCAGACTTTAGCTAAGTTTTGGAAAGAAATCTTTTTGAAAGAGTTCTCCTTCAAGTTGGACTTTCTGGTTAATCTTGGGACATTATCTCTGTATTTTTCTCTATATCCAAGAACAAAGGAAAATTTTGCCTAAAATCATGTTTGATCTTGTGCTCAGAACCAGTAATTCCTAAAGTTACACTTAGACTGAATAGCACTAAGGCTACATGTGACTGAAGTATTCTCTTCTCTCTCCTGCTTAGCCTGGTGCAATAACCATAATAATAAAGCCATAATAGTGGGACTTCCTAGGTTCAAAGGTTGGTTAAGTCCAAAATAGTAATAAAGATGAGGTGACCACAGATTGTTTATATTATGTGCAACAGCAACGGATGACTTGTAATAAATAAGAACTACTTCTGATCCTAATTTACCTATAGGACTGCAGTTGTGAATATAACAAATTGCACGTCTCTTAGCTGTGACTTTCAGGTTTTGGGGGAAAGAGCACAGTCAGTGTCAAATGCAGTGGTAGTCATATGTATTTACTAATCTATAGTAACAAAAAATATGACATATGTTGAAAGATACATTTTTTTATAAAGATCAGTTGGACTAATCTGTTTTTGAAAGTTGGACTTGTAAATATTTTCTGAAGAAGTCAGAGTGTGCCAACTTGAACTTTTTTGGTCTTTGTCCTCTCTCTGTAATTCTGTTCCCATTTTACCAAGGGAAATCCTTTTTTCATTATCCCACAGGAGAATTAAAAGATAATTGTGTTTTGTTTTGCAGAGTCCTGTCCTCCAGTATCTTTATTATCTTGCACAAATACCCATTGCTATGTCTCCACTCAGTAACAACAGCTTGTTCCTGGAGTACTCAAAAAATCCACTAAGGGAATTTCTACATAAGGGACTTCATGTCTCTCTGTCCACAGATGACCCTATGCAGTTTCATTATACAAAGGTAAGAACTGCAAAAAGCCCTTGTCTTTGAATGTGCAGTAGTACCACACAGGGCCAGAATGACCTGAAAGCTATTTTGTATCATTGCTTAGGATATACAGTTTCATGTCTTTCAGTCACTTCATTCATTGTTTTTCCTCATTCTCAGTATACTACTCACTGTTAGGTTTCAGAGGGAAATGTCTGATTTCCTAATTATGTTTCTTTTGTACTCTTGCTTCTCCAGTGTTGGCTGTTGAAGTATAGAATGAAGGATGAGGCTGAAGGGAGGTTTGAGCCTTCATAAACAATCCTCTAGAGTGCCAGGAAAGTCCAGTTTCCTTACTAATAAATCTGGGGAAGTACATTACAAAGACATGATGTGGAATCTCTGAAGATGACATATGAGCTGTTTGCTCATCGAAATGAAACTGATTTTTGCCCTTGGTGGCCTGGCAGGGCAGTGCTGCCTGGTCACTGGTTTTCATGCGCCAGTTTTGCAGTTGGCACTGACTTGAGTCATACTATGCCTTGAAGTAGCCTGTGCATTGCTCAATTCTCTGTTCTAAAGACAAGCTGAGCTCTGGTGTTTTTCATCTGGGATTGTTCTGATCCATGATGTGTCTCTGCCAGAAGAGACAGAACTTTGTGGAGGCTTTATGCCCGGGTGTAATGCAGCCCCAGCCAAGTTGCACACAGCATCATAGCGCACTAGAGTCAGACCCAACCTCCATATGTGGAAGGTCAGAAGTGCGAAATTGCCCTGCTCTCTGTAATTCTCATTTAAGACTTACAACTAGATCCTCTGAGGTGTTTATATACCCTGGGATCTCATTTGAAATAACTTACTAAATGCCTCTAAGGATCTGGACTGCAGGCTGCAATTTCTGAGACTCAGATAACTGATACCCAGTGCCTTTCACTTATCTAGCAGCCACCCTTGGGAAATTTGAAATTAATAACTGTTTGTTAGCAATTGTGATGTTAAAGCCTTATATCTCTTAATTTTTCACAGCTATCTAAAGAGCTTGTATAAATGCCTTAATTAGTAATGAGTACATACTCAATTTACATGTTATTTACATACAATTAATTATGAAACATGATGTTGGTGATGCAGGAAGCTCTCATGGAAGAATATGCCATTGCAGCCCAGGTGTGGAAACTAAGTACCTGTGACTTGTGTGAAATAGCAAGAAACAGTGTCTTGCAGAGTGGATTGTCAGATAAGGTAATTATGGCTGAATACAACTTCTTTTGTTGAATATTAGGGTGTAGGGGCTGGGCAGTCAGTAGTCTAGAAATTGAATAAATAGTAAGTTCTTGTGTAATGTATTTGTGCACACCTCTAACCTTTTTTCCAGAAATATTCACAAATTATTCACTGTGCAGGCTTACTTAAAAAAAAAAAAAAGAACACTACCATTTTCCTTATGAGCTTTGAATTCTCAAAATGGGCAGAGAGACCAGGTGCCTGTTCATACTCAGTTCTGCGTCCAGTCTCAAACCTTTAACTGTTCGTGTGATATCCCTTTGTCAATAATTTCATAAATCATGTTTTGCATTAAGTAAAATCAAATGGCCTTTTATAGGCAAGACATGTTTTTGCTTAGAAAGGAATACTACAGAAAATATTCTGGTTTAGACACCAGTCAGGTTAGATTTAAGTCCATTTTGCCTTTAAAATTCTGTACATCCATGGCTTTCTCTAGGACTTACTATAAAGTATCTTTCCTCTGTCCCTTTCAAACATTCCTCTCAAGGAGCTAGTATATGAAGGGGCTTTACAATGATATTCTATTGCTTCTTATGTTGTTCTCTAGTGACAACTACTAATTTTCCTCCTGTACAATAGTTAAGTAACAAAAGAAACATAAGTATCTTTTTGACATGAATGCTGCAGTAGTGGAGACCAAGCAGTAGCATAAAGGGTTTTAGCAAGCCTGACTGAGTACACTGCTGAGTAATTACATATACAAACTTTGGTCTTAAAATCTGGTTAAGATTGAGGTAAAGTTCAGTGGCCACCTGGTTGAAGCTGCTTATTTCATTTACACTGGTGTCATTCAACTGGCAAATACTGGGTTTTACAATAAAGCAAAGCAGCTGAGCTGACTTCTTCCTTTTTACATTTAATCCCATTCACAGGAGAAACAGAAATTCTTAGGGGCAAATTACTGTAAGGAAGGGCCTGAGGGAAATGACATTCGAAAGACAAATGTTGCACAGATCCGGATGGCCTTCAGGTATGAGACCCTGTGCAATGAACTCAGTTTCCTGTCTGATGCTATGAGAACAGAAGAGATTTCTACTCTGTCTAAGTAGAACAAACTCAAAGAAACCACTCAAAGAACATTCAGCAGGATAAGATGCTAATGAACACGGAATCATTTGTCTTTCATGCTACCAAGATGTAACCAAACAGGATGGAGAAAAATAGAGTAGCTATGGAAGGTAAACAGCATTTGCTGTTAACTTTTATTGCATAATTCTCATTGCAAAAATTTAGGCTTTGTAAAATTGCGGTAAATATTAAATGCAAAGTCAGAGTCATGTGATTTTTTTGTTTCACACTGTCTTAACTGTGCACTGTGTATTGTAATTTGGATAATAATAGAGAATATCAATATTGCATCTGTGACATACACATTAGGATCGTGCAGATGCTGACATAATACCTGCCCCTGGTTTTGTCCTGCTGGGTCAGTAGCAGTCTTGGCATCTAGCGCTTGTAAGTTTAACTCTTTATTCATTAGCAGTTTGTATGGGATAATTTTGCAGCCACCCTTTCATTCTGGAAGGTGTTGTGACAGTTTTTATCTTAGTATTTCAGCAATTGTACTGGAAAAGAAGAAAAAACAAAATCCTGTAGCCTTGCTTAATGACTGATTACTTTTCATATATGATGCCTATGACAAAGAGCATATTAATGCTTTTTAAACTACTAAGTTGAAAATATTTTGTCAAAATCATCACTATTGTACATTGTAATAATGAGTCTAATTATATAAGGAAGAATATGCCTTGAAAACTGAGAGCACTTTTTTTTATTGCTTTGTAATTGGAATATGTGGATATGCTGGATCAAATTACTTGGAAATTTAAGCAGATTATTTTGATTGCATGTAAAGAGAAATTTTTTACTTGAACAAAGGAAGTGTTCTTATTCAGTCAGTGGTAGAAACTCCAGACCTTGGTTCTGGACCTACTTCTGACATATTTTTACACATTTGTGTTAGTTTGTATTTTATTCAATTAGAGTTGAAAAAAAAAAAAGTCAAACTATCTATACAGAAATGAGACCACCTGCTGTATCTCATTTCAAATGTTATGTTAAAACTTTTATTTATCATGGAGCAGCTAGTAAAATACAGCTACTGGAATATTTATGATTTTCAATCTTTTATCTATTTGACCACTCACTGAGAAAGGATCAAAGGTTATGATAGTATCTCTGTATCACACAAGCTGCGTGTAGTTTCACACAAAAAAAGCCTCGAGGCAAAAGGCAGCAGAGGATATTGATGCCTAGAAGTCCAGCATTACACTTGTTAATTTGAAGGCCTGTAGTCCCTAAGCTGGGGCTAGAATGTATGGTTAGAAAGCTGTGTGTCTGATATAATATGTAGGGTGGTTAGGGCATCTCAGAACAGTCATTCAGAATTAATACACAAAAAGCAATTGCAAGTATTTCCATGAAGGCTCACTACTCTAGAACCCTGCATGCTTTGTGACATCAGACATCTATTGTCACTTCCATGTCTTAGGCCAGACCCTACTCCTGGGGCTCAGGCATGTAAATCCTTCCTTCAAAAAGCTGATCAGGCCTCACTTTGCAGTTGTAAATGCAGCCAGAAGCAGCAGTGGTGATATCACCAATATCAAACAAATCACTAACAGCATAAATGTATACATGCATTGGAGACACACACCCTTTCTCCTTAGGCTGTGGCAATACCTACAAGGACACTTTTTAAATGTACCTGCTGTCCTGAATGGTGATTGCGGGGAAATGGCACCAAAGGAAGGGAAAAGAATTCCCTGTTACCTCCTACGGCTCTGCAGCCCTAGAAGTGTCCTGTAAGAAATCAAACCTAAAGCAGCCTGGCATTAAGGCTACTGCAAGGAAGACCAAAGTGCAGGATTTCTGCCCGTCTGGTCTCCATTACAGGCAGTGTCATGCACAGGGAGCTGCACTGGTGGCAGACATTCCTCATCTAGAACATGGCTGCAGACAGGTAATGGGAAACCTGACCTGAGCTCTTCAGTGACTTACTTTTATGTCTGCAGTGTTCAGCTAGTGACAGAATTTGTATCTGTGCAGCTTAAAATTGTGTGAAACTGTGTAGTGCTGCTCAGCTGTATAATAAAATTGTCCAAAGTTCTTAGTCAGCAATGCCTGTTGGTGCCACTGCTTGAAACTTCAGCAGCTCATGTAATGCATTAGCAGAATTGGTGAGTGCGGTTCCCTTAGGATGAAGTCTGAAAACAGTGGTTTGAGTATTTCAGCTGCATAAAATGTCTTGTTTTCATTAAGTACTAAAAACTTATCAACTTATCATTGCTTACCTAAGAAAAGTAGCTGGATCTAGGCTAAATAAACAACATGCTTGGTTGGAGAATTTTAAGTCTAAGTGTTGTCTTCTGATAAATGTTGCTTTACTTGTGTTGCTTCACCTGAAAATACTATTAGTGCTGCTTTTGCTGTCACTTACATTTATTTAGTTTTCTTAATGGTGTAACAAATTCCTGTATGTTTTGTAGCTTTTAAGCTTTCTTTGCCTCAAACACATCAGGTTCTACTCTCTGTAGCTTTTATTAGTGGAAAAAAAAACCAAACTGGATTTGAATAGTCAATTAATGGACAGTAATCAGGATTTTGACACTAGTAACTATAATTATAGAAATGGCCACAACCCTAAGTCCTGCTCTCCATGCTTTGCTCTGTGCTGCTTTTAAGGGTAAATTGAGCTAATAACGCTGTAATTTAGGGAAACAAACTGACATCCTCTCAGGCTTCCACCACTGCATTTCTTTTGGCAGTCTTTTAGCTAGCAAAAGTTACATTCAAGTTCAGTTCTTAAACTTTAGCTTTTCTTTTTTTAAAGTTACACTGTGGTTCTATCGCATGGCAGTTGAAAAGAGCCTTGCAGCTCCAGGCTATGTATGTAATGAAGGGCTGAAGTGCTGCCACTGGGGTGGCTCTGCTACATCTTCACTCAGGTGCAAGACAAGGCACTTGCTGATTCCCTCCCACCCCAGTGCTGAGATCCAATCTGGTTATGCCACCCTTTGTGTTTTACTCACTGTGGGGGTGATGAGGGCAGGTGTTGCTTCACAATAGGTAGACCATCCTATTTTCTCATCAATTGGTGTTAAGGCTCAAGCGTTATTCAGGACTATCTTAAATCTGTTAGCTAAGGGCATTTTATACTTTCATTTTAAATGGTGAATTATGGTTATTTTATGTTTACAGTGTATCAATCCAAACAATTTCTAGTGATGCTCTTCCATGTTGTTATATAAGCGAACTTAAGACACATGTCCTTGGGTAACACATATTTGTAGAGCTGTCTTAGCTTTTCATATCATTGTTCTTTACATGTGGCTAAAATTTTCTGTTTGAGTTGCCTACTTAAAATCTTAAGTTTGAAAAAGGAGGGTGGAGAAAGGGATGTCTGTAAAAACTGCTTTTTCTTCCTGTGCCTGGGTTAAATTGTATTTATCTTTTGCCTCCGGTAGAAGCACTAAGCATTAAACTAAATAAATTATGAAAGAATATGGTGAGGGGTTTTGTGTGTGTATGCCTCTTAATAGAAGACCTGGCATTACTGACTAAATTGGCACTGTGCCTCAGGGCTGCCCCCAGTCTCCTGGTGCTCTGACGCCCTGCTCATCCAAAGGGCACAGAATCACAGCTTAATATTAAACTGTCACCTGAATTTGGGTGTAAAAATGCAGTTCTGACACTCACAGGGACAGAGTTTAAGCAGAACACCAAACAGCTTTATCTGACGAGGAACATGACCAAGAAGCCAACAACTGACGAAGTTATATAATTAATATCAACACACATTCTGCTACAGTCAAGCTGACTTTTGAAGAAAAAGTTCACCACAAATGCTTTCTTCAGTAGAAAATACAATAAAGATTTTTAGATGAAGACCAAAATGTGTGTTTCTTTCTGTACACAGCCCTTTATTTCTGTTTGTGAGCAGCATGAGACACAGGAGTATGGATGAATCTGTACCTGAAGACTGTAAGTCTCCCCCATACCTCTCAAAGCACTGAAGATCAACATTAAGCAGCACAGAGAATAGTGTATGTAGCAGTGAACCACCACCCCCCCAAATTCATTAACTGTGACTAATCAGGACCATCTCACATGGAGCCACACCATATGGCAGCATGGACCAGTGTATCAAAAACCCTTATAATGCTGTACATACAGTCAAATACCAGGAGGGTAGGTTTCCTACTTAACCTTAATTCTTAAACAATATGGCACTCTGAATGAGAGAAACGTGTTCATTTAATTACCGGTTGAATGGTATTCTTTGATCCACTAGGCTCACACTGGGCAAAGTTCCATCTGCGTCCACAAAACTGGTGCTTTTTTAAATTTTATTTTAGGCCTATAAAATCCACACTCACTGTTTACTATTTTAAACTCCATAGTTAGTGAGGGAAGCAATAGGTAAGCTGCTAATGAACATCTTGACAGGTCAGATACAAGACTTGAATGTGTTTTCACATCCCTCACAGACACAGCATTCATTGGAATGTGTGCTGGGTCACAGCAATGCCTATTATCTCCTGATCATACAGGGCAGTTAGTGGAAAAGTCTGAATCAGGTTAATTTCAGCTACATGCAACAACAGGAAAAGAATGTTCGGTCTTCAGTACTCTGTGGCCCTTAAATTCTAGGCATTAGAACCAAATGGATGAAGAAATTAAAATTAAACAAATTGCATTTTGAAATCATTGATTTTTAAGACACACAAGGAAGCAGAATTCCATTCACTCACTTAAAACAGACAAGGATAAGAACCTTCAAAAACGGTTATCTTCAAGAACGGTTTCACAACAGAAAGCCAAAGAAAAGCATTCATTACTGTTGTATCAGTCACAATATAATGACTTCCATTGTAGACCATGTGTATTTAGTGGATACAAAATTGAAGAATTATATGCAATATCAAAATTAAGGCCAGATGGATTAGCATACAGCTCCCACTTAGATCAAGCATCTTTAAGACTACTCTTCCAGCACTCTGTGAAAAGAATCACAGCTGTACTGTTCATTTTAAAATAACTACCTACACAGGAAGGTATTACAGGTTAAGTTCAAACCTACAGCAGAGCTCTCACAGGCTGCCTTGTGTTTCAACAACTGGCAGGAGTATGGATTAGTCAATTTCTATGATTACATACAGAATTCTCTTCAAAGGAAAGGTGTATCAAGGTAAATATACCATTTCCCACTACAAAAACAGTTAATATGATGGCTAAATTTTGTAAATACCTGTTAATTCCTCATATACAAGTATCTCCTGGTGAGTGTCAACTGGCAAGTTTTCCAATTTTATTTTCCTGATCTGTTAATCAATTCCTTTCCCATTCTCACTTGGCTTCAAAAGATCCAAGCAGATAAACCAAGTAACTAGACAGAGGAAACAGTTACATTAATTGTACTAAAAAGAGAAATCTCAAAAGAATTAACAATCCTCCAAACATTAGCATTCTTAAGCTTTAAAATACTCCTGAAAACATGATGGAATAACTTGGGGAAAAAAGTAAATCACACTTCTGAAAAAAATAATTCCTTTCCCCAAAGAATCCTGCTCATAAATACTGTCATTCTAAGGATTTTTCCTGTCACTGCAGAATGTTCCCATTTATTTGTTTTTTACAACAAAAAGAGAAAGATCAGAGCAAGTCTTTTTCGCAGAACTGCATTTACCAGTCCAGCTGCTGATACCTCAGCTGAAAGTTTGAGAAGGCACACTGAACCACACCACCTGTACTACCTGTCCAAAGTAATTTTATTGCACAATTCATACACAAAGTTAATATACTGGAATGTCCCTATCTATTAATACAATCTATAAAGTTTAAATTACAATTTCACATTAAACTTGGAAATCTTCACTTAACATAAGGAAGTTTAATTTGTTCTAATGCCCCTCCACCAACAGCTATTCACAGTAATTCACATTTTCACAGAGCCCATTGCCTTGCCTCTGACAGTGTGATTCCTTTTCCAAAATTCTTTGCTAAATGCAGCACTTGAGCCTTGGTAGTACCAACCAGAAACAAATACTAGCTTAATTATTAGTGTTAATGTACTTACACAAAACATACAGTACATATATTTTACAAGGCACGCATTACAGTACCCACATCACAGCAGTGTGAATTGCAGCAACTTAATTTTTAAAAAAAAAAGCTGTACAGAATACAAAGTTTACTTTTTCCCTATTAGGTATTTTTTGCATTAGTTCATATAGTACTTGCAAGTGTCATTATGCTGCAATTAACAACCTGCTTGTATCATTACAAAATTACATTTTAAGAAGTCCATGTAAGTGCTCAGCAGAAAGTTAACTTATAAAATCTCAGCCCAGAAGTAGAATTCTTGAAAAACATAAAAAATAAATTTAGCTTGAGGCTTTCATTTAGATGCTCTTTCTGTTCCAGTGGTATAAAAAGTTTAAAAAATTCAAAGATTATTTTAAAGTTCTGCACATGGACTAATGCAAGCTCAAAAAGCAACCAAACTAGCATGTGACTAGGAGTATTTGCAAATATTTTAGTGAACCAAATATTTTACTGACCATTAACAATTTTCAGCCTAGATAGTAACTGCCTTTATGCAACTAAACAGTCCATATAGTTCCTAGAGAAAGCATCACTGATGTCAAAGGATTAACAAAGGGAAAAATATTTCTAACCTATATATTTACACTTATAAATGGATTTTTCAATATTTAAATACAGATTTACACTCTAAGCCATACTGGCTTTTAAATGGTACACACCAGGAGAGTACATTGCTTATCTGTCCTAATGTCTATGATAATTATGACAACTGTGCCATAAGTTCAAATGGGTGCCATATGCTATGCACACTCCTTAAGGAACAGAAGTATAACACGGAAATTCCCAAGATTTGGTGACCAACATAATGAAGTGATTTACTGGAATAACTAACCCAAATGTCCATATCTATATGCATCCAATTCTATTAGTTCAGAAGCTGTCTGTAACAAAAGGTCTTAGCCTTATTGCATCATTGAGTTTTAACAAATATGGTAATTAAAAATGCAGTCTTACAGGGTGCAAGATTTATGCTGATATTCTCTTAAGTGCTACATGTATTTCTCACTCAATAGACTTGAGTTAAAAGAATCATAACTTTTAATATATACTTTAAAAAAGAATTAATTAATTAGTTTTCTATAATAGCTAATTTCTCTAACACTATGCGGAAGAGGCGTAAGATGGGTTTCCTGAACACTAACAATTTTAGACTGTCAGAATTCAGTTCTTGAAAGATTTTACTATTCTAGACATAAAAACACTGCTGCATTCCATTTGTGATATCCCTTTTCCCAAGCTGTCACTTGTACATCGCACTGCAAGCAACATTATTATGGAAGTAGAAGTTACTTTCTGCTACATAAAGCATATTGCACTAGTAGATACAAAGCACAGCACCCTTACCTAGATTATCACCTTGTAACTCTTACTATACCTTAATCTTATGATTTCATCACTTCAAAAACCTCAAGAGAAGCAGATAAAACCACAGAATCAGATTAAACTACACCTTAACTGCTAATTAAATCAAGCCATTCTTTTCAGATACACCTAATGCCTAAAAATTATTTGGTTTTTGACCAAAAAATTATAAAGAAACCAATCTACTTTTTAAAAATCTATGTATGATTTCTAAGCTAACAAGACTATGCTAAATATAACATTAAAAAATATATTCTAAGAAATAATCTTGTTAGAAGAATAAAAGAAGTGCATAAGTCCATTTACAGAGCTGCCTATGCCCCCAAAAGAGATTTAAAATAATAAACTAACAGATGAGATTGAAATCAGTATGTGTAAACACTAGAAGCAGCAATAACTGGCTCCTGAAGAACAGGCAGCAGGACATCTTCCAAGTTTCAGCAGTAAATTTTCAAACTAATCACTAGTGCTAACTCATCTTTATTCATATTGCCATGAAACTAAAAGGATCTGCTTTCAAAGACAAGAACTTTGAGGTCAAGCCATCTGACATCTTCTGTAACAGTACACTGTGATGTTCAAACAGCAGTCAGCAGTTGTAGTTGTGCTGTTATAAATTGCTCGAGTAGTCAAACTGCTAATTTATAGCAGAAGTTGTTAAAATGAACTTTGTTAATGATCCAAGAGTTTACTGAAATTGCAAGTTAATAATTAGCACTGCACATATATACACTGTCTCATAGATCCCATGTTTTAGAAGAGCAGCACTGATTCACAGCAGCCAAGAAGAAAAGTAGAAGACAGACTGTGGATGAACAACGAGGATGGGTAAAAAAAAACATCTGGGAGAATGAAAGCTCCGAGTGCTTCTGCTATGATCAGCGTGTTGGCCAATATCATGGTCTGAGAGGCTGGCCAGCCTCATCTACCATATTAAGTATGTAAGTAGCGACATCATCTTCTGTAGGTGCATCTGAGACCACCCAGGAATCACCTGCCCCAGTCACCTGTCGACGGCAGACAGGGCAGCTTCTGTGACGATCGCTCCTGTTAGGAAGCCAGAGAAATGAGTATTTTTCATTGATAGTCTTGTCTTGGTCAAAAAAGCTCTAAAAGCACACAAACAAAACCCAAAAATCCCGACAAACAACCCAGTGAGAACTTCAAGAACGATCAGGTTAATTGGATTTGATACCATTTTGTTTGTTCAAAAACTTATTCCTTGTGAAGAAGATTGGCCAAGAATTCTGAATGTAGTTCTGTTCGTTGAGTGATAAATATGACATCATGTTCCTTGTAATTGCTTGCTCAGGTTAAAAAGAAGGTATCTAGATATCTCTCCAGAAAGTTTAAAAGAAAAATCAAGGATGTAAATTAATTCTTCCTATCTTTATGTAGCCAGCTGGGACACTTCAGAAACCGGTCCATGTAAGCCTCCTGTATATAGAGGAAAAAACCCTTTTCCTGGGTCACTCAGCCCATTAAAGTTCAGAGCTCCATCCCCTTCCATTATTAACTAGCTCAGGGGTCCCAAACAATTATGCTCCTGAGCTGGAAGCCTCTGTTTCATGTCTAGCTTAAGAAGAAATAAACCTTAAAAAACTGAATTACCAATAAAAGAACGGAGTTAAGAGTTCAGCTGATTCATTAGCCAAAGTAGGCTATAATCTGCTCTCCAGTAAAGTGGCTAAACTAAGATCTGTATTGCTGAAAGACATTAAAATATTTTCACAGAAAAGTGAGATGACTATATGTATAAACTCTGAAATACAGTGATTTTCAGCACTTTTTTTGTTTGTGGGAGTGTGGTGTTACATGAGTAATTTCCTTGATATAAGCCTTTGGAAAAGTCACAAGAAAAATTTTTGTGCATCAGTTATGCAACTTAAAGTTAAAACTAGTAAAAAACTGAGTTAGCTGAGAATATTTCTATCACCTAATGCTAGACTGCCACAACACCTGCCCTATCCTTGTAGGTGTCTGTGTAGCCAAACAAGAGCTAGTCTCCTCCACAGAACAATCTCTGTTTCTGTCTCCTAGCAAATGTAGTATCAGAGAGAGAAGCTGAAAAGTATAAGATATGTGTTATTATAGATAAAAATGAAGGTGCTGTTATTGTGAAGAAATCTATTCCTGGAAAAGTCTGATAGATTCAAATTTGGAAATTGTATGTTATTTAGCAAGAGCATAATATTTGGGCAAAAATCCCACAGACAGTTGCATCCAATGAGTGATAAGACAGTACAACAAGAATACAGATAAGAAATTACAGAACAGATGCTGAAAAGTACTTTCATGCCTCTTTTTCCAAGATGAAATTCTTCTTAAAATGCTTACAAATTCTGAAATTCTTCTTTCCTTCTGCTATAGTCTGATTTTACTCACACTTTCACCTATTATATAGACATCAGCTATACAGCTGTATCCAGACATTAAATTATTTGAGAACTAAGGAATCTGTCATACAAAATTGAAACATGTCAGATAACCAGTACATACTATAAAAAAAAAATTAATATGTATATTTCCATTTATCAATGCATTTCTGGCAGAAACTGTGAGCACATGGCAAGATTAAATCAGCCCGTCCATCCATGCAGATGCAACATTCCTCTTCATCTGTCAACTGTTTAACCCTACAGAAGAGAAGACAGTGTTTTTTTCCAGATAACTAATACATTTTATATTTATGACCTAGTAACCACACTCATTCCTACATTTTTCATAATAATTGCCAATGGACAGAAAAGAATACCTCTGCTTATCTGCAAGGAACATACCATTTTGTGAATGGACTAGTGACTTTACCCTAACCTATGTTAGCATATATGGCCTAAACTCACCAATAAACACAAGTACATGAACTAAACTAAGTTAGCACATGCATTTGTCTATGTGGTTTTGGTATTGCAAGGGCTTATGCAAATCCTTTTTCATATCACCATGGAAATTTAAGTTGTAACTGTTACATATCACTGGACAAAACAACAGAAACACTGTTTATGTTAAAGGCAGGAGAAGAATCTGTCTTATTTTTAGACTGAACTATCTCGCAATGAACTGTCAAATTTCTGTGTATTTTTTTATATCCTCGATAAAAACAAGCATGTTGAGAGGATCACTGCTAGAATGCACATTAACTAATTTCACAGGCCGTGGAACTGCCAAGAGCTAAACTAGTTGTTACATTGAAAAGGCTGGTTTTAACTCAGGATACACTCCTCAGAACTGTTCATTCAAACCAGGAGTCCTTCAAACAGTGTTACCACAGCTTTCCTAGTCAAGCTTCTCAGTGTTCTTGTTGGAGGGAAGAAAATTAAAAAAAATTAGATCACTTCCCATAAAGGATACATAAATGTTCATTTTACCTGACTTCATTTTTTTCCCTGCAAGTAAGAGATACTTTTATCTAAAACTCCTAACAGTACTATATGTAATATATACACATATATAAAAAAAAAAATGCATAGCACATGACCTCTTTAAGTATGAAAAGGCACAGTCCCCTCATCCTACATCTGCTCTAACTGGACATGCCAAGTTTCTTAACTTTATAGTCCCAACTCAATTCTAAGAGAGCCAAGTAAGTGTTCTCGAAATTTTAGCTTTTCCAGAAGTCCCAATTTAGGAAACTCTTCTGTGACACAGAGGCAGTGCTCTAGAAAGAATGGCATTTCAGGAGGGACAGTCCACCTTAATAGCTAGTGACCAGACCACTTTTGCTTAGGTATCTTGGGAGCTTGTTAAGAACAAAGAAGTTTTTAACCACACAGATTAGTTGGTTAATGAACAGTAATTAACATGCTGTTATTTTGTTTTTCAGCAGGTCCCTGGGACTTCCTTTTCAATTTGCTTTTTGAAAAATTACTTTAGGAGTTTTTTGCGTAATTAGAGATGGTGATTTGCATGCAGTGAATTCAACATTTTCAAAAAAGCTTTTTATTAGCTCACTATGACCTTTGGACTCATTTCCCTTCCCCACACAACTCTGAGTACTAACCTCTGATAACACCTCAATTTTTGAGATTTAGTGGTGTATATACAAGCAACTATATTTAAAACGGATGTCCTATTTATAAAGTTTCTGGAACTTAAAAATTAGCCATAGGACTACATTTCTGAAGAAATGGTAAAATACAAGAGTGACAAATGAAGGAAATACTTGTCTTTTCACTATCAGAAAGCATAAAACACTTAAGATATTTTGGAATGCTCTAAATAGGAAGTGGCTGTTCTGGAGAAATGGGGTATTATTCCAGTGGAAGAAGTTAAGATAAGCAGAATAATGAAACAGATAATATTTGCTATTTTTGGACAGTAACAGCTAGTTCTTGCAAAGCTGAGAGATGTATAAAGGTAAGAAGAATTTAGGCAAATGGGAGAATATCACAGAAAAACAAATCTTTTCAGTGTTAAATTCTTGAAGGTATTTCAAACTGTATTTTCCTTAACTGTCCTGGTTTGAGGTAAAATAGGGTAAATTTTCTAGTTTGTAACTTCACTTTTCAACTAGGCCTCTTCTGTCTCACTAAACTCTGAAATTAACTGCACATTGCTCAGAAACTGTTCGCTCCCAGACTGATAAGACCTGATTATACCAGGAAATGGTATGCAAGAAGTTCTTATTTTCATTATTCACTATGGTGATCAAGGTCAGAAAGTTCATCATCTACCCTACCAGGGGCCTGGAAACAGAAAGTCCCACCTGCAAGGGGGAGTGGACAGGGCAGGTGACCCAAAATTGACCAACAGGACTGTTCCATCCCATCTGCCCCATGCCCAGTATAAAAGCTGAGAACAGTCAGTAAAGAAGATTAATTATTCACAAAAAGACAACAAGGCAGTTATATAAAAAGAATACATTCTGAAATATATAGACCTAGAAAAAAGACTGGGCTCTCTCTGTAGAATGACAACAAAGTTGACCCCTTTCTCATTCTAACAGCTGGACTGTGATATTCTAAAGACAGTTCACTAGCTCAGCTATGTGTTTTGTAAAAAAATGCCCTAGCTACCAGCTCTTCCCTTGTTGGTACATAGAACTACACTACTTAGAACTTTTTTTTATAAAACCTGTTTCCACCTCCCTTAAAACTGAGTTAGAACTCTGAGTAATAAAGAAAGTTGTAAGTATATAAATTATAGGTAGCAACATTTCCACAGAGGGAAAGAGTGACAAGCTTCTTGCTGTTCTGTTTAGTTTAACTGAAGTTATTGCAGGTGTTGACCTCAGTCTTCTGCTTTTCCTCTAGCTAACAAAGCAGGATGTCAACATGTGTGAGACAGTTAACATTTTTCCAGTCTTACATGTTAAATTATTACCATAATTGATGAGTTTCTAGTGGCAACAGATGCAAACCTTCACATGCCAAAATTCAAAGAGGAAGAGAAAGTTTAAGTGGAACAATAACAAAATCTGCTTAAACAAACACTGTCAAAACCCCTAGATTTGTAACTGCAGCTGATTCAGTTTCCTTCTGTTTCCTTATTCAGGAGATTCAAATATACCATGTTTATATTGTAACATCATTAAAACGATTGTTCTGAAACTAAGATATGATTGTTCTGACACTCAGATATGGGAGCACAACAGAATTTCACTCAAGTGCACCACAGCTCTTCTGGTACAGTGAGTGTGCTATTCAAGCTTCTAATGAATAAAGCCTGCATTTGCAAAGAACATACAGATCTGGTCATTAAGTGTTTGTAGGTGAAGTTTTATGCACAACTTCCAAAATATTTATGTCATAAATGTGGTCAGAAGTTGGAGTATATCAAAGTACCTTCCCATCCACAAGCTGGCCTGACAAGATGACATGGCCATCAGACTCTCATCAGCTTCTTCAGAAGTACCATTCCGTGCAAAAACTCCTGCTGCTTGGCTGGTGATATCTTTATAAAGTTGAATGAACTGATACAAGTTCAAGATTCTGGAAGCTTCCACGATGCCACTTGTTTTATTTATCTTAAGACACAAGAATTTTGTACCATTACATATCAGATTTTTGCTTGATATTACTCAAAATTCTCTTAATGTACTGCAATTCTCATGGCAGTAGCCACCTTCCCAAGTGTCCAGCACCGCTAGCAAGTTGCAGTCTGGTTTAATAAGAGTTAAAACACAGCTGTCTCATCATGAGGAATACCACAGGTAAGACTACATTTTTAGGGCAAGGCAATTACCATGAATATACAAATGGATTAAGTGCTGAGTAGTGACATAATGCCTAAAACGTTGGCCTACAAACAGATTGAGAGTTAGCTGGACAGAAACTGCATGTTAAGATTGCTCAGTGGATTCAGAACCATTTAAGGACATTACTTGATAGGATATAGAGAGGGAAAATCTCATAAGAATGAGCAAAGTTAGTTTGAAGATCATGACAAAACTTACTGAGTTAAGCATTTAACTTTTAGATTGGTTTTCTAAGCAATCAGAAGGAATACAGTTACACTAGTTCAACTAATAAAGCTTAGAAGTATTGAATGACTCCTACTACTATCAATCTACACAGGTCCCTATTTGTCATCCTATTTGCCTACCATGAGTTGACTTCACTCATGGTAATTTGCATTCATAAGCAACAGGCTTTAAGTACTCCAGTGGAAGATATCATTCCTTTAATTTGGTTGCGGAAGTGTTTTTGCTTTTTATAGAAAATTAGAATTTTTACTTAATTTATCTTAGATACTACTCAGTTACTTGATTTTTACCAGTAAAAGTGACAGTCCTCAAATATATGTACACAAAAAGCCCACCAAATTGAAATTTTCAACAATCTTACTTTAGTACATATTATCCGAACAACCACCTTCCAGAAAGCAGAAGAATCAGAACCTGGCTGCACTTCAAATAACAGGTGTTTGTCTTGTCCTGAAGCCAACTTTGAAGTACTGTAATAAAGAAACATCAGTTTCACATCACATGCTAGACACGCAAAGATCAGCAGCCTCTAACTACAGTTTTGTTTACTGTTCACCTATGTGCTCTTTATTCTTTAAGAGATTTTATCAATACTACCCCAGAGACATGAAATTAAACAGTAATGAACATA
This sequence comes from Turnix velox, assembly GCA_013400935.1. Taxonomy (NCBI): domain Eukaryota; kingdom Metazoa; phylum Chordata; class Aves; order Charadriiformes; family Turnicidae; genus Turnix; species Turnix velox. The sequence goes on from VZTY01028187.1 coordinate 471,070, forward strand.
ACATGTCCTTAAATATACAGTCCATTTCACTTTAAATTGCACAATAAACTTCAGAAAATGATGTGCAGGTCTTTTGATCCAGCATCAGTAAGCGTCCTTTATAGACATTTAAATTTAGAAATACATTCAATGTTTATTAATCATAAAATCTTGTACTCCAACCTAAAAATGTTATTTTCTTATCATGAATGTAAAAAAACCAAAAACAAACATGAAGATATCAACACAAGCAGATGAGGTGTATTTTTGTTAGTATATATTAATATTGGAGCGGTCAGTTGAATGCTCCAGGTGATCCTGAAATTTTTGGCTTTTTGTAGGGTTTATTAAATGGAAGATTGATACACAGGTCTATTCCATAAGTAACCAAAAAAGTTAGGTTAGATTCAAGCTGGACTAAACACTTGAAGGAAATTAAAAAACTTCTTGAATAATAATATTTTGGAGCTAATTATACTGAGACAAGCTTAGAATCTCAGGGAAAACTAGGAAGTGTTCTTCAAAAACTAATTAATCTAATACCACAAATACTTAGCAAAAAACTCTTGTGTTTTTTGTTCATTTCTTTTTACCATTAATGTATGAGTCAAACCACAAGCCAGCTCTGAAAAACCATACTTACTGCAGCCTTTTTTCAGGATTATCTTGGTCCCTAGTTTCGGATTGCAAGAGACATCTCATTTCTAATGAGGAAAGCACTGTATATTCATGGGTTGGGAGATGGTCTCAGGTAATACCTTCCCAGTGCAGCTCTACTGCCTTTGCAGGGCTTGCATTGCTACTTCTGAAAGTGATGGGCAGAGGAAGCAGCACCGTATCTTTAGGTGGTTGGTAGAGGTGGGAAGAGGGGCGAGTAACACTAAAAAAATTACACTGCGAAACATCTTCCTTTTGTGAACTTCTAAGAGAACACAACACTTGCTGGAAGAAGAGTACTGGAGAAAAGTGAATTTAAAGAGGAGAAATGGCTTTAGCTTTGAAGCCTAATCACAACCATAATAGAAAATTTAAGAACCAGGTGGCCAGTCCTGGCTTTGTCAGCACTGGAGAACATACTGCATACAATAAAAAATGAAAACATGAAAAAAAGGAGGAAACAAAATAAGGCTTACACATCATTAAGCTCAGCTACTCTTCCCAGAAACTCTTCATACGTTAGGAAACCACTTTCTTGAACCAAAGCAGCATGCTTTGCTACTTTTTCTGGCAACTTGTTAATTACAGTTTGTGTGTGGTTTGAAATTTGTTGACCCATGGTGAAGTTCGTCACCTCAGTTCCGTAGAAGGAAGTTTTCATTCACTTGTAGAGTCTCTCCTAAAAATATTTGAGAGTGTTACATTTCTGTGGTTTTGGATACCTACTCCCTCATTTTCCTTTAAGGTTTAACTGCTCACTGATCAGTCTGATCACTCTACAGTAACACAGCTTGGATAGTCAAATCAGAAACAAAGCAGAACACTTAGAAGAGACTGGAATGTGGTGGCATTAAAACTTATGAAAAACTCATTATTTTGCTTACAGCAATGCTTAAATAGAGATAATTTTTCAGGCAGACTTTTCAGCAACTCCAACACACAAATATAAATATATCCAATGGAATGGGGAAGAAAATCATAAGATGACAAAAGTAATTTATGAGTGTCTGTTTTCCCTAAACATTTGTGCATCTGAAAGTCAGAATGTCTACAAATAAGTGAAACAACGTATGCCTATACATAGATATTACATTAAGAATTCACTGTCCTACATCAGTCTGACACTGGCAGATCAAAAGAACTCCCACAGCATTCTTAAACTGGTAACCCAAGGAATCCAACTCAGTATAAATTAATGTAGAAATCTCCCTTTCTGCATAAAACACTGAAGTTTAGAATATACTACAGATCCCCTACAACTTATTTCACCTTTCCTTTGCACTTGCACCTCTTCCTCCAGTTTTCTGTATAAAGACCATTTTGTATATTTGCTCCCCTTGACCCCTCACATTTGACATTCCCCCCAATTTTCTCTTTGCATATTAATTGTCAAAGTTTGTTACCTGTAATGCAAACCAGTAGTCACACACAATGTTAAGACTTCTACAGACAGAGGTCTACAATTGCAAGCTAATCTTAACTTCTAAGTGTAATAATGTGAATTTAGGTGCACTACAAACACCTTGTGAGAGTAGGCGCTATAGAAAACCAGAACCTTATCCTGCAGTATGTATCACAGAAACACAGAATGGTTTGGGTTGGAAGGGATCTTAAAGATCATCTAGTTCCAACCCTCCTGGAGTGGGCAGGGACATCTCCCTCTAGACCAGGTTGCCCAGTGCCTCATCCAGCCTGGCCTCAAACACCTTCAGGGAGGGGGCACTCACAACCCCACTGGGCAACCTGCTCCACTGTCTCACCTCCCTCACAGTAAAGAACTTATTTCTTATATCCAGCCTAAATCTTCCCTCTTCCAATTTGCATCCATTACTCCTGCTCCTGCCATCCTGTACCCCATTAAAAAGTCCTACCCCAGCCTTTGTGTAGGCCCCCTTCAGGTATTCATAAGCTACTATGAGGTCCTGCCTTAGCCTTGTTTTCTCTAGGCTGCACTTAAAACCAGGTACACGGTCTACAGCTGCCAAGTTCTCACCATGGTGTAAGAAAAACATAGTACACATGAGGTTAAGTACACACCAGAGCACTCTACAAACTATTCTGGTACTTCAGACAACAGAATAAACTTCCAGTTTAATCTTTGCCTTTTGACCAACTTCTATCCTCGGACAGTCACTTTTTCCTTTCAAATTAACGATCAATCATTGCCTCTTCGACTATCTGGCCCTTGTATGTGACAAGCACACGCCCAGAAGTCACACTGGAAGCAGCACCTCTCCACAGCACACCCCTCATCCCTTATTATGTTCCAGTTTCGGTTGGCGCCCTGCAGTTGAACGCGGCCGTCCTGAGGTACCTCAGGGAGCGCGAGCTACTGAGCCAGCAGCGCTGTGAGATCGGACACAAACAACCGCGTCTGCCCAAGTGTCTCCCTTGGCACGTTCTCCAGACGCGGACACATCGGCGACAACACAAGCCGTGCCTAGTCCCGGCCTCTGCGGAAACAGCTAAGGAGGAGCAGGTCGCGGCCGGCCGGCCGCCCCTGAAGGCCAAGGCACAACCACTGCCTCCCCTGAACCGTTTAACCGTCCCCAACGGCTGAGCACGAGGCCGCCCGCCAGGTGGGGAGGGCGAGGCGCAGTCGGTTGCCGCTGCCGTCCCCCGTGACCGCGGGTCACCGCAGCTCGGCCTCTCCCGCCCCCGCAAGACGGGGCTCGGGAAGGAGGCGGGCGGACCTTCCTCAGGACACCAGGGTCCGGTCCTTGCGCTCCCCCCAGGCCGCCGTGACCGCGGGCTGCTCGGTAGCCCCCAAGGGGCAGCGGACGGAAGGCCCCCGCCAGTGACCTCACCCCAACGCCCCGACATCCTGATCGCCGCCACCACCACCGGCAGACCAGAGCTGGTACCGGAGCCAGGCTGCGCCCCGGCAGTCGGCGCAGGCGCAGGAGCGGCGGGGCCGGCGCGGCTGTGTGACGTGAGCGCGCGGCTGGCGCAGGTGCCTGGAGACGGCGGACGCCGGGCCCGCTCTGTCTCGCAGGGCCCTGGTACCAGCAACGGGGCGCCGTCGGGCCGGGGGCTCGGGAACGCTGCCGGCCTCACTGCTCGCCGGTAGCGATCCGGGCTGGAAGAATGTTGCAGACAGGGGAATCCAGGGAGCGTCCCCCCCATTGCCGACAGTTCTGCGGTAGGAGAGGCGTAGAGAACTGTTGTAAGGGTCAGCCCGTAATAGCTCCAATGAGGAGCCGTCAGCAGATGTGCACTCAGTGCTACGCAACAGCGATCCCAACGTCGGAAGGGATGTAAGACTGACTAGCCGTACCATTATCTCTTTCCTATTATCTCCAATAATTACCCATTTAAATGATGCTGAACGCAGCCCCAGTGCCAGGCTTGGGCTCCTCACAGGCAGTCACAGCCCGCACCCTGCGGTAACAGCCGGATCTGCCTGGGGTCTGCGGGGGCTGGGTACCTGCGGCAAAGGCTGACTGACGCTCATTGATCTTTTTACAAAAAGACCTCAACACCCATGAATGGTAACAAGCCATTTGGGAGCAGAAATTGTAGAACATCCTCTAGGTCATCCACATCCTGATACTTCTCAGTTTAATTCTAGAGGCTGTGTTTCTTTTTTATTTTATGGTTGGCTTTGTGTTGGTTTTTCTGGTGGTTTTTTTTTGTTTGGTTTTTTTTTTTTTTAATAAAGAGGAGAAAAGGAGTAGTACTTCCCCTTCCTGTCCACTTGTATTCACACGCAGACACACGTACTTCCCACGATAAAGGCACCCCTGTATTCCAGACAGGGGCTGGGCTGGACTGGGAACCTTGCTGTATTTCCTGCAGGCCAACCACCCCTTTTGCCATAGGTCATCAAACATCTGTAGCCTCAGTGTGGGAATCTGAGGAGTGTTAATGTCAAATGAGTAACAAACTGATCTCCTGCTAGGTGATATGAATTATTTGTCCAAGACACTTGAGCACAGTGCAATTTTGGAGACATCAAGGAACTTCATGGCTGTTGAGAATGTCTCATAAAAAAACCCATGACACTTGAGAAAAGTCAGAAACAATGAAGAATTTCTCTTCAACTTCTGCTGGCAGTTAAGGGCATGTTTTTTTTGACAGTTTCTGTCTAGAACTTAAATGAATGTTTCCTGTTTGCTTTGTAATGGTACATCCATTGTCATTATATTAAACAATGCGCAAGAATGTTTTGTACTTTTCCATTTGAATGTGACTCATGATAGATACTCTCAAGTATAGTACTTGATTAGTACTTATAGCTGGCTTCTATTGCACAGAGAACAGCATAGCAGGTTCTTTTTAGCCTTTGTAGTGCTGGCATACACAATACAATGTAAAAGAGGGACAAATCAGACTATCTGAGTTCTTAACGTACTTCATAAAACAAGACAATTATAATCAAAGACAATATATCAGATAATACAAATTTTTTAGAAAATAAAAATTTCAAGATGAAAAAAAATTATATCTATTATATCTAATTCAAAAGCAAAAATCTTCCAGGTGGAGTGGAACTAGAGAACAATTTTCCAAAGTTCTTTAGGTGTGAATGAGACAATCTGGGAGACATCTGTGAAATAAAAGTAATAATGGCAGGAGAATAAGAAAATACAGATAATAGTCTCTTGATGGTGGGGAAAAGAGTAGAGAAACAGGTAATCTCTAAAAAGACATGGAAAAGTGAAATGGAAGGGAAATTATGTCACAGAAAAGCCCAAAATTAGCTGGAATCAACTAGTATCGCCTGTGTCCTTAAGCCTGTTTGCTGCTTTGACACCACCATGACAAGTGTTGGCTGTGGCTTTTCGTGATGGCCTTATTTCTGCTGTCTACTCAGCACAGCACAGTATACAGCACAGGTTTTCATTCAGGTTGCCAGGAGAGATACATGGTATTACTGCAGTATTTTCCAGAAGAGAGGATTCACTTCACTGAGAAAACAAAAACTCGCTATCTAGTGGAATATACGACTCCTTTTAAAAGTTTTAAATTTATCTTAATCAAATATATTAAAAGTTCATAGCCTAGTAGCCTACACAATAGAAAACACAATGCAGAAGAGCATTTCTATAACTGTTTTATTTAAGGTCATGTTTTTCAAGCTGCTCATCTAAAAATAAGTTATCCAAACCATTTATTCAATAAAATATTTGATAAATTGCTAGTGTTGTTCCTTTTGAACAACTGATCACTTCTGTAACATTAAAATTATCTGAACTTCTTTTACTGTGAGACAGTTTTTGTGAGAATGAGTTGTCAAGACAAACATACTACACTTTACTTTTTCATGAAGTACTGTAACTGTCCCATACCACTTCAGATATTTATTACAAAAACCATCCGTAAATATACACAAAAGATCTTAAATATAACTGTTGAGATACAGTTCGAGGTTGGGTTTTTTTTCCCTGTCAGATATCTCATACAGATGAATGATACAGATTTCAATAAATAAAACAGTTAATCATGATATAATCAAGATATAGAAGAATGTTATTCATTGTCATAGATATGTATATATAATTAGCATCTTGGTACCCTTCCTTAGGTATTTGAATGACAGTGGGTCGATCCTTTGATTTTTTACTCACTTAAAAACAGACTTATTCTGTTTGTAAATAGACTTTAAGAAATAGTATGCAAGTACTGAATGGAAATAAACTAATCTACATAAGGAAGAAATACAGTATCATCATTTTGTTTTATACATTAAGTTAGGAGACATCACTTCTCATATTGATCTGAATTCTGTGCAAACAGTTAACATGCTGCATGTTGTTAATAGCACTTTCCACTTCTTCATTATAGATGAAAAATAGATAGAATATGGATTTTTAATTTGAAGTAAACAAGATACTGTGTTCTTCTGCAAGAGCATTTATAGCTAAAGATGTAATTAATAAAAAACCAAGTTTTCGTATGTCAAGATAGAGAAATTCACGAGTATTTACAGTCACCCATGTTTAAAAGCATTGCTAAGTTCTGTGTGCTTAATTTCATATTTCTATCAAGAAGTTTATGTGCTTCCCCTTAAACTTCTGCTTCTAGACATTTTACTGTGGCTTCAGGCTTGGTTTTAGACTCTTCTACCTTTTTTCCATTATTCTTTGTTTCCTTCTCAGCTGTTTTGTCATTCGACTTAGCCTCTTTAAGAGCAGTAGTTTCAACCATTTCTTTCTTCTGATTCTTGTTTAGAAATTGAAAGGTTGTTTTGTACCTTTAAATAGAAAAAAAAAAAGGATAGTAAAGCAGAAACACTGGCATAGTTTGGTGGCATCACTTAAGAACAAAAGTGAAAAATATCTAAAATTAACTTTCTTTTACATTCTCCCACAGAGAATAGTGGCATAGAATCATAGAATAGTTTGGGTTGGAAGGGATCTTAAAGATCATCAAGTTCCAACACCCCTCTGCGAGAGGGAGGGTGTACCTCCCACTAGATCAGGCTGCTCAGTGCCTTGTCCAGCCTGGTCTTGAACACCTCCAGAGAGGGGGCATCCACAACCTCTCTGGGCAACCTGTTCCAGTGCTTCACCACCCTCACTGTAAAGAACTACCTTCTTATGTCGAGTCTAAATCTACCCCCCTCCAATTTACATCCATTGTTTCTAGTCCTCTCATCCGATATCATATTAAAAAGTCCTTCCCTTGTGCTTTTTCAAGCAGTGTGCTTTTTAAAGAAATAGTTTTGTACTTTTTTAAAAAATAGATTTTGTAAACTCAGGATTTGTGGTATATAACAATGAAGATACCTGGCCTTGGATCTGAAAATTACGCACAAGTTTTTGGTGTGATTTAATGATGCACTGTGTCAAGGATCTTTATGGATAACAAATGAGCTCAACAACTATTTTCTCCTGAACACAATCATAGTCCAGGAATAAAATCTTCTACCTTGACACAGAGACACACAAGAATAAACCTGCATAAGGGGCTTATATACAAACAGATGCACATTTCAGTGTTGCTGTTTCAGCATGACTGACTAATCAAAACAAGACAATATTTTTCTTGGTTCCTTCTCTAAAGCAGGGAATGGTGAATGCAGCAACCTTCCTTGTCTGCATAACTACGCGGTTTAAGATTTTGTTCTTTGTACTACACTGTTATGTTACTATCATTAAATCTCTGCTCTTTAGCCATATATTTAAAATGTTCCCTGGTTGTACTCCAGGATTTAGTTCAGTCTAACAGAAAAAAAAACACAAGAAAAAACACTTACTTTTTGATATAGCAAACTGCTAGAACAACTGAAATAGTGAAGAAGATGACTGCCAGTACCAGAAGTGCAGTGGGGATACCTGGAGAGAAAAGTGAAACAAGGGTAGACTTGTATGTGGTTAATTTGGACTTTCCAAAGGTTGATGAGTTTAAATCCAGCCTAGTGTAAGAGGTACAAATGTATCAATTTAAGAACACAGGTAAGGCAATTCCTCATAGATGTTTGTCTAAACTGCTAATAAGAAGTTTTTTACAGTTGCCTAGAGAGCACATTTTTGTGATTATTCTTTCCATTAGAATGTTGTTTCTCATACTACATCTGTTTCTCAGTTAATGTCTATCAGAATTACTAATTCTCAATTTACAAGAACACCTGGAGAACAACAGTTCTCATTGGCTTCTTACATTTTTAAGATCCTGCCAAGTCTTCCATTACTCTGAGCATGGGGTGTTTGCTAAGGCTCCCTAAGAAATGTATTCACTCTAAATCACATTAACCATAATGAACTTCCACCATTTAATAT
>VZTY01028187.1:479547-551914 GCA_013400935.1 Turnix velox
CAGATGCACATTTCAGTGTTGCTGTTTCAGCATGACTGACTAATCAAAACAAGACAATATTTTTCTTGGTTCCTTCTCTAAAGCAGGGAATGGTGAATGCAGCAACCTTCCTTGTCTGCATAACTACGCGGTTTAAGATTTTGTTCTTTGTACTACACTGTTATGTTACTATCATTAAATCTCTGCTCTTTAGCCATATATTTAAAATGTTCCCTGGTTGTACTCCAGGATTTAGTTCAGTCTAACAGAAAAAAAAACACAAGAAAAAACACTTACTTTTTGATATAGCAAACTGCTAGAACAACTGAAATAGTGAAGAAGATGACTGCCAGTACCAGAAGTGCAGTGGGGATACCTGGAGAGAAAAGTGAAACAAGGGTAGACTTGTATGTGGTTAATTTGGACTTTCCAAAGGTTGATGAGTTTAAATCCAGCCTAGTGTAAGAGGTACAAATGTATCAATTTAAGAACACAGGTAAGGCAATTCCTCATAGATGTTTGTCTAAACTGCTAATAAGAAGTTTTTTACAGTTGCCTAGAGAGCACATTTTTGTGATTATTCTTTCCATTAGAATGTTGTTTCTCATACTACATCTGTTTCTCAGTTAATGTCTATCAGAATTACTAATTCTCAATTTACAAGAACACCTGGAGAACAACAGTTCTCATTGGCTTCTTACATTTTTAAGATCCTGCCAAGTCTTCCATTACTCTGAGCATGGGGTGTTTGCTAAGGCTCCCTAAGAAATGTATTCACTCTAAATCACATTAACCATAATGAACTTCCACCATTTAATATGAAAATATTATCAAAAAGTATAAAAAAAATCTTACTTAGTTAAAAATTATTTTTAAATCTTTTTGCCTTATAAGTCTTGCTGTTGCAAAACTATAACACTCCTAATTCTGCCTCCACGTTCAACTATATCAAAGTGGGTAATGGAGTGGCAAAAAAAAATAGCTGTAAACACTTTTGCTACTAATACCATAGAATGGTTTGGGTTGGAAGAGAACTTGAAGATCATCTAGTTCTATCCCTTCTGCCATGGGCATATCTATGACACTGGTTCTTCTGATTAAATAGCTACCATATTTGGCCTTTACCTCCAAAGATGGTGGTATCATTTTCAAAGGCAGCATGGGAAGTGTACTTAGGAAAGTTAGCTGGTGAGTATTCCTCTGGCATTTTTGTAGTAGTCGCCTCTGTTGGTAGTATAGTTTCAGTTATACAGATTACACGGAATTTTATATTTTTCAGGGATCGTTCTGACTCAGTCACACTGGGCTCTGCTGTGATGTTCTCAGTCAAATCAGAACTTGAATGTGCAGTTAAGTCCGTTGTTGCAGTAGCTGAAGGTGGTATCGTTGTAGTTGGATCTGGTTTACATGAATTAATGTGAACATCTGCAGCATGAAAAGGAAATACAAGAGCTACATGTGTACATAAGTTTATTGAAATTGTTCCTCAGTCTTTCCTTTCTGGAAATTATTTGTTTATTCACAAAAACCTTATCCAAATTAGGCATGCCTATTCAAACATGAGGCTACAACCCAGATTGTGCATCTTTTCTCATTACTCACAGAGTTAAACACTTTTGTGAGCAGGTATAGTGCTCACTTTTTAATTGCACACAAATCACAAGATTCATCCCCAACAGTAATTAAGAGTAATAATGCATATTAAAAACAGTAATATGGTCTCCTGCAGAGCAGGTAATTTCACTGCAGATCCAAGATTCAAAAATATTTCTATTTTATTATGTGTATGTTCAAAACAATTACATGCACTGCTGATACCTGAAATACTATTTTGATTTCCTGAAAACAAAAGTAGCCCATAAAACTTAAACCAGGCACCGGTGAGATATAAGCTGGTGCAGTTCTAATGGAGCCTGGAGAGAGAGAGAGAAACCTGAGGTGCACTCAGACATTAAGTAATTTAAATGATGTGAATGTTGTCTGTATATAAAGCATAAGTGCAAGTGGACTTCCATATATAAATGGAAAAGCTGAGTTCTGAATCAGGTTCATGTGAAAATTCTTCTTTCCCAGTGAAGGTCTATGTTCTGTAAAGCAATAAAAATTTCACTAAGGTAACATGCAGATTACAACATAAATAACAGGGAAATGATGTATGTGCTGTTCTCCAAATGAATCCCCATGGAACATCTAATGACGCAGTTCCATTCACAGAATAAAAAGCTAAATGGCAAGGGCTTTTTACATTTTCCATTACAGTTTTCAAGTGATTTTGGCATGTTTTTCTTCCATTCTGTAATAGTATCCTATTTTAATTTTGAATAAAAGGTAAACAGCACAAGTAATTTGGAAAAAGATCTTCTCCTTTAAAAATTATTTTAAAATATTTTCAGAATCCTCGACCTTATAATTTGGAATTACTTGCTAGCTCTTTAGCATTCCCCAACCTACCCAACATTTCTGATGCAGAATGACAAACATTTAATGCATTGAAACACCACATTGCATAGGGTAACAAGAAATAAGAGCACCATCAGGAGCAACTTCTTTCAGAGCATGTTGCCTGAGTACTAATTCACCCATGTATCCATCAATGAAAGCTATGGACTGTAGAGAAAAACTAACTTAGTCCAATTATCTACTTTTTAACTTTACAAGTAAAGTGATAACAGTTTTCAGTAGTGCTTTCTTATCAGATACTTTGTAAGCTGACTACTTATATTACCTAGCCTAATTCACTGAAATCATGAACAAAGTCACCCTAGTGAACGCATGGCCTTGTCCCTAACAGTCTTATCCTCAGTGTCTTCATAGGCTTGAATACTCACAGTCACCAGACATGGCTGTGGGTCTTTGTATGGGCATATCTTGCATATCTATCTTTCTCCTGCTCTTTCCAACCCTTGTTCACTCATCTCTCCTGAAAAAGTATAGGAATCAATAGCTTTATTTTGTAGTCTGAACGTCATTAGCAAAGTCTCGGGATTGAATGATCTTGTACACAGTCTAATTATTTAAACACTGCAAGGAGTGAAATGCCCCCAGTTAAATACTTATTTTTAGTTAATTCTACAGAAGTCATAAAGAATATTGATCTATTATACTGAGGAGATCTAACTTACATCAAGGCCCAAGTTTCACTGTTTTGTCATCAGTGATGGAAAAGACAGTCAAGAATGAAGGGAAGGACAGGTCTTTTTACACATGGGTTGATGCCCATGAAAGGAAGCTGTTTGATTTTAATTGCAATAGATTGTAATTCTAGTTAATTTTATGGTCTCTCAGCTGTTCTATTTCATGTATAATTAAGCTAAAGAGATTAATCAAAAAACTTCAACCTTTCCTGAAATGCCCCAGTCTTGTTCTTTTTGCAATAAAATACACACCTCTCTCAGACACCTTGGTTTAAGATTTAATTCAATGACTTTCATATTAATGTGCCCAAATAATCAAAGCATATTAAAAGCATTGTGTTGACATAATAGAATGGTAAAAGAAATTATTCTTCAAGAGCTTTGATGGCAGCTTCAAATTATCAATTCAGATTGACTGAATTAATCTTTTGTCTTTCTTGGAAGCTTTTTCCCCATACAGAGCTAAGTACAACTTGACAATATATCTGGGCTGGAAAGGAGCAACAAGTTATAAGAACTCACTCACATTTTATGATTTTTTCATGCAATAATGAAATTAAAAAAAACCATAAACCCTAAACTAAAGCACAAAAACTGTAGTTGTCATGCTTGCATACCTGAGGAATTGAAGCAGTAAACCTTGAATGTTTTAAACAATTCAGCATACCATTGGACTAGTCCAACATTGCCTTTACCACATTTCTTGTTGGATGTTATCCGTGGAATGACAACAAATCCTTCTTTCACCCATCCATAGCTGCAATAAAAAGAGTTGGTCCTTTCATTATTAGAATTTTCACCCACTTCAGATGTCTGTAAAGGCTTTCACTAAAGATATTGAGACACCAACTGATGTCATATACCTGCATGTTTCAAAGCCATGTCTCAAAGCCTTTTCAACTTGGTCTTTACTTGCCAGTTGTAGATTCAGTTGATTACATGCACTGCTTGCTTCTGAGAAATTCACTTTCTCCTCAAGGTAAATTCCTACACCTGTGATCCTACAAGGTGGAAGAATGGAACCTGCAATTTAGACACAAATATTCAAGGTTAGTATTTGAATATTAGCAATTAATCCTCATGAAGACTTTAGGATCATATTCAACAGAACTGAATATTGTTAAAAGTTTCTATCTTGAGGGTAGTGAAAACTTATTTATGGTAAAAAAGATGTACTTTGAAAACAGAACATATTTAGAAGCCTTTCAGGAGGTTTGGCTATTCTTAGACTAAATGCATATGCAGTTGGCATTTGATTCATTACCTTAAGTCGCTTTCTTACTAAAGATGCTCTTATTTGTCATACTTTCTCATGCAAAATGGGAAGACAAAGCAGACAGAAGGTTTCCTCCCTTTTATTTTTTTAAATTAAAATGATGAAACTGTTGCACTCAGGGACATGTAAGTATACCACTCTTACCACTGTAAGTTCTATCAAAGGTATTATACATAATTTTTCATGGATTTAATACACTAATAAGAAAATACACCTGTGAAGACTTCATCATTCCTTATGTTCCTTATTCATCCTAAACTTATAATTTCTTTTTTTTTCGTCTAGATTGGTTTTATGCTTCCACCCTACAGTCACTATCAAGTATTCAGTGAGTGCTTGGTCAAGAAGCAGAAACAGGCTTCTTCACAGGCTGAGTGAATTCATGGTGCTTGTCCCCATTCCTCTCCCACAGGCAGTTCATCCAAAGTTTTTTGATAGCCATCGCTGGCACACTTGTACCAGGAAATGCATAGCTTTGGTCTGGTTACACCTGCTCTTCTTTATCAGGCTATGTCAAGAACATAGCACAGAATTCAGGATTTGACACAAAAAAGGAGACAGGATATTAGTTTTATGATTCATTATTTCACTAGATGCATATACTGTAATTTTTCTTTTTGAGTTACATATGGTAATTGCTGTATTAAACAAAACATTTCATTGCAAACATATAACCAACAAGCCATTGGAGTTACTTCTTTGCTCAATATGCTTCTCAGAGCATGTGCTCACTAGGTATGAGCAGTAGTGAATACCTCATCAAATTTATTCATTGGAATACAGGCCATCCGCAGACTCTCAAAGCAGATTGAAATGATTCCTGTGGATCCACAACACGACTTCTGAGCCATAGAGGTTAAATTGTATCTCAGCAGTGATGGAGGGTGTGGCCTCTCATTCAGACAGTCTGATATGGAGTAGACCAAATCACATGGCAGGTGAGCCACTGAAAATTGGCCATAGCCAAATAGTGGCTGCATCCAGCCCTGGCTTGAACGTAAGAAAAGTCCTAACATACTTCACAAGGATGCCTAGTGAAGATGTGTGTGTAGGCATGAAGAACCTCAAGTCTATCCAAGTAGTCCCAATGTGAAGATGATTCACACTGTCAAATTTCTTCCTTTCAGACAGCCTGTCTTCATGAATGTCATCTTCTGTCATTCTCTCCAAGGTTCTTGTATCATAGAGATCAAACACTGCAACAGGCTTCCTATATAGGTAGTTGATGCTCCAAGCAGTCAGTGTTTAACAGGCTTCTGGACAATGCCCTTAACAGCATGCTTTAACTTGATCAGACCTGATCTGGTCAAGCAGTTGGACTAGATGAATGTTATGGAACCCTTCTAACAGAAATTCCATTCCATTCCATTCTTTGTGTTCCACTATTAATTTCCTTGGTTCACTTTTGCTAACAGACAATTCTCCTTGTCCTCTTAAGAATTGTTCCTGATTTCCTGTATAACTCTCTGCCTCAGCTAAGGCACATTCCACAGTTCTTCCTAGTTTTCAAGACCCCACTGCACCTCTAGGGTTTATGCCTCATTATTTTCTCCTCTTATTACTTTTTATGCTCAGACTTCACTCTTCCTCTTATTGCTTTATTAATGAATTATTTTCCTATATTTAGATTTCAGCTAATACAACTTGTAAGAAACGTAATGCTGAGAATGAAAGTTTTTGAATGACCAACTTTACAAACTTCAAATAAAGCTGAGCAGCTGACTGAGATTTCCGGAAACCTTAGAAAGTTGTCCAGATACTTGTGAAACTGATACAGTCTTTAGGCATTCAATTACAAGACAAATATATCTACACAAGATTTGTATGATAGATATGATGTGTAGCATAAAAATTCAGTACCAGAAAATTAAGTCTTCAGTGGTAAGAAAATTGACTGTAGGACATGGACCAAAGTTGTACCTTAGAATTTGCTAAGCCTTTTAAAACAAAATGATCATAGATAGCATTGTAGAATGGTTTGGGTTGAAAGGGACCTTTAAGATAATTTAGTTCCAACCCCCCTGCCATGGGCAGGGACACCTCCCACTAGAGCAGGTTGCTCAATGCCTCATTTGGAAAAGTTATCAGTTTCAATCTAAATTGCAGATGATTTTACTGTATGAGGAAGAAAACTGGAAAGCAAACAGTGGCCTTTTAAAGGCTTTACATCACTTCTTGAATCACACAGCTGTCCTATAAGCTCTACTCTATTTAGTTAACCCACAGTGGGACCTACTAGTTAACCTAATAATGGGACATTTTCCTCAGTGTTTAGGTCTTATGTGAAAAATCTGTTTTACTGAGTAATGTGGAAAGACGTAGACAGAAGAATCTCACAACAAGATAAAGCTGTCCTAGGGAATGAAATAGGAATAAAATAGTTTCACTTCTGTAAGCTATGGGTATTGGCTTTATTGTGCAGTAGCTCTCTTGTTGCTTTTGAGGGGAGCTGTTGTTTCTATTTTTCCTCGTACCAAGCCATCACTCAGACTCACAGAGTTTCCTGTGGCTGCTGTTGTCAGGGAGCAGCAAAAACAATCCTGTTCTCCAAGAAGAGAGAAGACAGGAGCAAGGGTGACTGCAGCACTGTCAGGATGGTGCCCTCACCAACCAGAACACATTCCTACAGCATCTGAACAAGGCCCACAGTGGTGACAATGGCATCCTCAGAGAGAGGAAGGCAGTAAATCAGATGAAGGGTTCATCCAAAAAGTCCATTTTGGAACAACAGAAGACTGTGGTACTTGTAACACATGCCTGAAATTATTGATGCAGGCAAGGCTACCTAAAACCTATGTGCAGAGTCCATCCATGAAGCCCAGTCATCAAGTCCTTACTGTAGGAGATGGGGCATGCTACAAAACAACTTGAAAGCATAGCTGGAGATCATCCCTGATCTTAACTGGAGCTCTTGGGCCAATGAGCAGAGGGTACATGAATAGGTAGCTTAAGGGAGGCTTGTAGGGGAACATCCTAGCACCTGGAAGGAATACTCATAGTCTCCATTTCCCCAGTGAAAAAACCTTTTGGTGGTGGGAATTGCTAGAGGAGACTGCTATTGTTTGGTGTCGGGGTAGGGGTCGATACCTGTCGGGGCTCTTATGCCTTAGTCGGTGTGATCGGCGGAGGAAGAATGCGTGCACGCTCAATATGAGTGATAAGCAAACTTTGACTTTATTTAGCCCAGCCGGTACATTTATAGAGTATCTTATGAATAACACACTTGTCTTAGTCCCTACTGCAGTACAGTCCCTCATTGTTCTAACTACAGTATCTTGTTAGTGTATAACTTTGTATACTACATGTTAACTTTGTATCTTCCTAATGCTGCTCTCAGCACCTTCCCGTGGGACCCAGTGCTGCTGTCAGCACTTGGCCTTGCTGTACCCGAGTTCACCATCGGTCAGTATCTTTCCTCCCATGCTGAATCTTTCAGTATAGCAGTAATATGGCCAAGGCTTTTGAGCTATCCCAGGCCTCAACTACTAGCACTGGCTTTCAGCACACAGAGGACCCCAGGAATGGCCATGTCCTCTCCCCCTAAGCCAATCCCCAACAGTTTGGTACTCCAGTCTTCTGCAATTTCAACCAATCTGGGCTGAGCCTGTAATTGACTCAGTCCATGTTCCCTTTAGAAACCTTTCAGTAGTTAAGAAAATCAATTGTGTGCAATGATGTCTGTTCTTTGTCATAAATAGAACAAGCATTTGCTCCTTGCAAATTACAGTAAAGTATCTGGAAAAAGCTGTAATATACCCAGTATCTGCAGATATCCTAGTCGCAACAAGGAACTGTGTCAAATAGATTATTAAAATTTCAGTACAATATGTAAGAAAAGGGTATTATATGATCCTGATTGAAGCATATAATGTTTGAGGGAGGAGGGTAATTTAAAGAACTGTTGATGTTAGCTATTCCTTGTTTATTTTTTCCAACAGATAGTTTACACAAAATAGGAACTTTTGCACTGTATTAACTGGAGACAGGCATGGCTGCCTCAGGGATGGACTGTGAGATCCCTGCCACACTTTTCCTTTAATGCTGCAAATCAAGACAGTGTTGGGATATTGTCAAATCAGAGGAAAACACTCTGCATTAAATATCACCCGTAGAACTCGTTTCATGCATGTTTTGCTCTCTAAGGACTGTACAAAACTGTTTGCTCTGTTATTTTAAACAGTACAAAAAAAAAATCACATTCCAACAATTCTAAATGCAATGCCAAATGTTTAAAACAAGCAGCTCTGTAACAGACAGTAAAAATTATATTTCCCCCACATGCTAGAGTAATTTTCATTGCACTCTCTTCTCAAAACTTTCTGGTTTCTTGTACCAGAACACATTTACTCACACACTCTTCCCTGTATTTTTGTTTGCAAAGCTGGCCACCTTTTACAAGTACTTTGCAATTCAAACTGGAGACTTTAAAAAGTGGAATTCTACGTACCTGTTATTAAGTAGCTTTGAGCCACAAATGTCATAACCCAGACGAAAACCACCACTGAATTAACTCCAAAGTAAGTCGCCATTCTCACTAACTTTCAAAATAAAAAAATTCAAGCTGATTTGTCTCCTGTGCTGTCAGACCACTTTGGAGATGACTTCTTGAAAATAACCTCAGCTGTCACTGCACTGCTTCATAGAAAGAATGTCAGGGCAATTGTGTTGACTGTCCCACTCAAAACTGAGGTCACTGACTGGAAATCCCTAATCACCCTTTACACTTTCTTTCATGTGGAGCTTGATGGAAAATTTAACTATTGCTGACTCAGAAAACACAGCTGAGGAAGTGAGATAAGACTGTTAGATTGCTAAGTCAGTAAACACTTTGAAAGACGTTTTTCTTTTGCTATTTTTTCCTGTTTTACTGATAAATAGCTCATTATTCATGTTGTCTATTCATCTGGTAAATAAAATGCACTCTTTATTGTATCACAGCAGGCCAGGGAGGATTTTTCTTCTGGAATTGGAAAGATGTCCATTCCCCACTATCCTATTTTTCTTGATGTAGTACATTTACTTTCCTTTCCCTCAGAATTACAATGCAAAAACAGGTACCACAACATAGAGATAACATGATACTTATTTTTAAACAAATTTGGAGATACAGTACTGTAAATGGGATTCCCTGTGAGACTGGAGGGACAGAGGTGGGAGCCTGTCCCTTCACTGTTGCCTTTTGTGAAGTACCAACAGTCATTTCAATAGAGTGATTCAAAACAAAGATGATCCTCGTGGCTGTAACTTAGAAAACATTCAGGAAGTCTTTGCCAAAATATGATCTTTTTTTCAGACATTACAGCAAACATAGAGCAGGAACAGAATCCAAGAGATCAGCTAGTTCTCTTTACTGTCAGCTGTATTTATGTTATTTGTGACAGATATTTGTCTAAGCTGTTCTTAAAGACTTCAAGTGGCAAATTCATAGATTCCCACAAGCGCTCCATTGTAGTGCTTCACTGTCCTTTGCTGCTACAAGGTATTTCCTATTCTAAACTGACCTACCCATACCACGCTGTAAACCTATCATTCCTTTTCTTGTTGGAAATGGATATGGAAAAGAGTTTATTCCCTTACATTTTGCAACAATTTTCCATATTTAAAGGGTGAAGTCTTCGCTTTTTTTTTTCAGCTAAGGGATCCCATCTAGCTCACTCATTCCTCTCTGAAAGAGAAGTACTGATGTACTGATGCCAAACACAAGTTACCTGCTTATACAGTTCAGAATGGCATGAGCCTTTTTTTTTGTGACAGGCTGAGTGGAAAATGCTGTGGGTTAATGAAATTGTACCTCCATTAGCATAAGGAAATTATTCTGGGATTATGTCTGGGCTGTGGTTTGGAACTGAATGTTGGTAAAGCTCCTGGACTAACAGTTACTGTGTAGCTGTCATGGACTAATAGTCTGTAGCTCAAAAACACCAAGAATATTAAACGAAATCTTACCATCTCCATGCTTACCTTGAACTGCTAAATATTTCCTACCATGAAAACTGATCAGAAGCTGGATTTCTGACATTTTAAAATTGCATGCTAATTGTTCTTCCAGGTTTTAGTACTTCGTGCTTATTATACTCACAGTGTCAAAATTCCTTTAGTCAAACTCCGTCCATGCTATTGATGCTCAGTAGGATTTTTAGCTGGAAAAATTAGATAAACACCTTTATAACACTAAAGAAAAAAATAAGCACTTTCACAACCAACAGATTGTTGTAAGACCAACCAACAGATTAGGAGAGGGGAAAAAGAACTTTAAAATAATGAAGTGAGACTGAAATAACCTTTTTTTGTTCTGTCAGTTTCATCCTTTTTATGTTTCAGGTGTTCAAAAACTGTGTGGAAGATCACTTACCTGGACTGTAACAATATCAAAGGTCTTTAACCTGTTTGTGGGTATTCACCTTAACTTTCATGATGAAGAAAAAGCCTGTATGTTTAATCAACATTTGACCTAGATTCTTACAGTAAACTAAGGAAATTTCCCAGCATCTAATGCCAGCTTGCTTTAAAATAATGATGAGGACTGCTAAACAGAAAACCTTTGATATGGGAGAACATACCTAATTGTTTTGTACAGTAATTTCTAAACAAATCTTGAAGCCTGGACAACAAGAGAGGAAACAGTTTTGTTTTGGTTTTTTTAAATAGTTTACATGGAAAATATCAGGATGTTTTCCTTGTAACAGTCATTCGTTTCAAGGTTGTTGCTGTCCCAAAGTTTTCTCCCTGACAAAAACCATCAGAGGTTCAGATGTGACATCTCTGTTCTTTGTGGAAATAGAGGATTGTCTTCTTCCCACTGGTCTGGCAGTTCAGGTCTCCACAAAGCCCAGGCTTCCTAGACCTCCCATGCCTACGAGAATGCAAAGCAAATAAAAAATCCTAACCTTTCACTCAGTCTCCTTTGGCTATATCTCCCTTATGGCTTTCTGTGCTCAACCTTCTCGGTATCAGACAGCCTCCCTCTGAAGCAGGAGTTAAACTCTCCCCAGGATATTTCAGTTTCCTCTCTCATCTTGTTCCTAGCATATGACAGGGATGTCCCCACTTACAAACACTTTCTGTATTGGAACGGGAGTGTGCTTGTTTCTTCTACATCACTTTCCTGAAGAACTGAAAGACTAGGAAGATGACCTTTGGTATCTGTACAGAAAAGGCAGTATGTATTTCATAAAGACCTAGCCATTAATATGCAGAGTGCATGTAAAAAACAAACCTTTAGAGCAGCAACATTGAGGACTTTGAAACCATACTTTTATTTAAAAACTCAAGTATGTGATACTATACAGTACAATACCAGCACACTTGTGCAAAATCTGACAATATTACAAATTTAAATATGATACACAAAAATAGTGCCTTTTAAAAATTCCTTTTACTAGAAACAACTGTGCTGTGCAGGAAAAACAATAAATGTGTCTTGTTAAAGCAGAAAAATAAATATTGCACCTCAAGAAACCTATTTCAGTGTTAATAGCATAAATAATAGATCTACTTCCTGTTATCTAATGTGATCTTTGAACACAGAAGTTGATTTTTTTTTCCAGACAAAGTAAACTAACATCCAACAGATAAAATTACATTTAGAATAGTTTTTGAGCTCAGTCTATTTTCCTATTAAAAAAAGGTGTCTTCATTAACTAAATGAAATACATAAGCAAAAATATTTAATGTGCTGTTAGTCATTGTGGTTCATTATTTTTAGTGGACACTTTGCTCAAGGTAGTTATAAAAAGGACACACTTTTTAAAAAAATAAACATTATCTAAATCTTTTCATTGTCATTAAAATGCCTTACTTCTTTCAGTGGATTCCCTACATCAATTAATAACTTTGTGGCTGAATTACACTTAGACAGGCAACTAATTTGGTTCAAATCAATACTGCTACTTCTGGAAACTCACCTTTTTGCACAGAGTGCACAAAAAGCCAGTGTGCTGAATTTCAAGAGAGGATGCAGATCTTGTTCATCCACTGACCAAAAAAACCTTTAACATCCATTTAACATTAAGCAGTTCAAGAGTGCTGTCGGTATCAGTAACTTTCTACATGCACTTAAAAGAAGGTGTTGGACACACATGAGTGCAGATATAAGTAATAGTGGATTAATTCAATGATAATTATTAATTATTCCTCCTCAACACAGCCCAACATTTTCACAATCCCATAATCTCGTATATATTATCAATATTGGCACAGAGGTTTCTGAATCTTCAGAACTATTTGCCTTAATTTTTTATTGTCCTGTTAAGTTATCAATGCTATTTGTAAGTAATATTAAGTTGAGGAAGCTTATTTTTATCAAGTATTAAAGAGCAACTGGCAAGTTTCTTCAAATTCTGCATGTACATTAAATGTCTCAGTAATTCTTCATGGTTAGATATTCTAACTGAACCAAATGGATACCAAGCAATTTGCAAGAAACCTTCTGTCTTATTCTTTACCATTTTAGACCAAATGACACTTTCCCATTATCCTTTCTGAACTTCCTTAAGCACACTATTCCTCAACAATATCTATTTTAAAATAACAAATAAAACTCCCAACTGCTTATAGACTTTCCACCCCCACAAAAAGTGGTTGGGGTCTGATTTTTCTATAAATTATTACATTAAAAATATTTTTGTTTCCCCACAAAAATGTCTCTTCACAAACGTGGCTAACAAACGTAGCAAACTAAGTTCACCATCAGGACATTCATTACTAGTGCCAGATAGATGAACTAAATATCTGACTGAATTAGAAATATGTTTTCTTTGATAACTAGCTTGAGGTTCAGTGTTTACATCAACAGAAAACAA
Organism: Turnix velox; assembly: GCA_013400935.1. Taxonomy (NCBI): domain Eukaryota; kingdom Metazoa; phylum Chordata; class Aves; order Charadriiformes; family Turnicidae; genus Turnix; species Turnix velox. The sequence goes on from VZTY01028187.1 coordinate 492,738, forward strand.
GACAATACTAACTTCATCTGAAATTAACTGAAATTACAGTACTTCATAACAGAATTGTCCTTCAGCTGGTAAACACAACTGTTAGCCAGAAAACACCAGAAGAATCCACAAGTGTCACACTAATTTTGATATTATGGTTAGGTTCAAGCATTAACTGTGGAAAGACAAAGACAGTTTATTTTCAACCAGAAGTGACGTTCAGCCGGTACGTACCGTAAACCTTTTGGACATACTTCTTGGTCTCAGCCCTAGGTCGTTGGAGTCTTTACAGATAATGGCTCTACCATTTTCAAACCACTTCTTGAAAAATTCCAGGCTTTCCTATTCATGTGTAAGAACTCCCAACTTCTAAATAGGCTGAACTGCTAAAAAAATCTGTGCAAAAGGTATCATGTCCTGACAGTTTAGCTTTGATAGCATATCAGAACAGTTAGATACTTGGTATTAGACTCTGGAAAGGAACTGCTAAAAACATGCAATGACCTCTTCAAGGTCCTCATTGCTTTCATGTCCTGATTTGTCTAGGCACTGGTGGGGTTTTGCCTGTGGGCTTTCAGGAAAGATCTCAAAAGGTATCTATTTCCAGTATTAGCTGCAAAGCATCTCACTTTGATATATCAAATAAATGCCAAATTTATTTGATTATATCAACTGTGACACCTAGACATCAGCTTAGGTTTCGGTGCATCCCATTTTAAAAAGTGATGGTCACATTCTTAAAGCATATCAGAAAACACACTTATGCATGTACTTGGTATTCCATTCAAATACACAAATTCCTTTTATAAAATTGCTTCAGCAGCAAGGCATTTAGTCTGATAAGAGAAATACAGCATTCCATAGAAATGCTTCTATTTCTACCCAATAATCATGAAAAAGGAAATGAATTAGTCTTAAAACCCAAAAAACTTAAATGACATTGCGACTTAAACAATCACCACTAAACTCAGGAATTGCAAAGTAAAGCACTAACTGCAAAAGCAGTTTTCCTCAAAATCATAGCAAAGATGCCAATGTCCTGTTCAAATCATTCCTTTAAATGAATTTCTGGTTGCTGATTACTTCTACAACCTCATAATGATGCAATATTCTTTTATTTGTATCAGTCAGGACAGACAGGATAATTTATCAGATTGTCTTTTAGGCAAGGTATGTTCAAAATGCATCCCCCAACCTGATGGTGTGGAGTAACTCATCGAACAGATCACTTTTAACAACCATAGGGATGACTAAGCACTACCTTTAACAGCTGTGTTCTAAGAAGCATACTTGCTCAGGTATCATAAACATGTGGCTGCTTCTTTATTATTCAGTGCGTTGCTCATGTCGAAATCCTGAGTTCCACCAGGAATAGTGATGGGCAGAAGAACAGCTTGTCTTCCCTTCAGGTCCATCTGATTTTTCATCACAAGAGTTGTATGAATGGTAGATTCCCAACACCACAGCAAAAATGATTATCGCAGCCACTACAAGCCACACGACATTCCAGTGTTTACATAGTTTGGGGTACAGTATATGTAAAGAATTAATGATGATGTCAAGTCTGCTGTAAAATTAAAAGAAAGCTGTTATATATGAATCATATACAAGTTTATGATCTTAAACTTTTTAATTAGAAAAGTTTCACAAATGTATGGTGCACCATCTTTCTTCCAAATACAAATGAGGAATCAGACTGTTAGATGATTAAGGGATTGGAGCATCTCCCTTCTGAGGAAAGGCTGAGGGAGCTGGGACTCTATCTTGGAGAAGACTTGGGGTGACCTCATTCATGTTTATAAATATGTAAAGGGTGAGTTTCAGGAGGATGGAATAAGAGTCTTCTCAGTGACATCCAATGATAGGAGACAGGGCAATGGGTGCAAGCTGGAACACAGGAGGTTCCACAGAAATATAAGAAAAAACCTTTTCATGGTGATGGCGACAGAACACGGGAACAGGCTGCCCAGAGAGTTTGTGGGGCTTCCTTCTCTGGAGACATTCAAAATCCATCTGGATGCATTTTTGTGTAACCTGATCTGGATGTTCCTGCTCTGGAAAGGGGACTGAACTAGATGATCCTTAGGGGTTCCTTCCAGTCCCTGATATTCTGTGATCCTGAGACTCTTCTAAGAAGAGCTGTACACTCAGATGTGGATGATAACAGTAAGATGGCTGAAGACCATAAACTTGACTTTTATTTCTCCCACCTGTCAACTGGTAAATCTTGGAGTGTGATGTCATGTAAAATTCTGCACTGTTCATAGCTTGCTCAACTAAACAGAACATTTCTCCCTAAGTTTAGTGACTAGCGAGACTAAACATGACTGAATACGCAGATATTTATTATGATAATTGTTAATGAAGGGAAATTAATTCTTCTGGCTTACACAAGGATTCCTACCTTAGCTTGTGATAAGAGATTACTTGCTTTGCCCAGCATTCAATTAATCACTAATGCAAAATGTGGGAAATTGCAGGTATATTTAATTGGGTGGTAGAACTACCAAGGATGCTTGATAATTAACTTGAAGAAAAGCTGAAAATTTCAGAGAAGTCTTCCAGTTAGGCACTGAATGCTTCAGATAAGACAACAAGCAGGCTAACATAATATACATAACTCTGCTGAAAGGCAGGAACCACATCCAGCATAGTGCTGTTCTGCTGCATCTACACAGCTTCCACAGAGAGCAGACACCTGCCTGTCCATCTCAGAGCAAATCCAGAATAAACGAGGAGCTTCTCTTAATCGGCATTCACTTTGTAGATGTACTGAAAGACTCACTAGTGAAGATCCTTGGGGATGACAAAAATACAGGCATCAGACTCCTGGATTCAATGTTCATGAGATAATATGTACCTACTGAGACATGTTCTGGCATCTGAACAGCTTTTGTAGAGTAATTTTGAGCTAAAATGATAACTAAACTCCATCACAATGAAGCATCCTGATGTCAACATAAAAATGTCAAAATACTGTTATTTTTAATATGTTTCCCTAGACTGGAAGAAAGAATGTGAAGATAATATTATAAACACTTGATATAAAATAGTAGCTCATCTTGTCTAGACATATTACACTATTGTCTCACCTGCTTTTCAGGTTTTTTATCTCAGCTTCATTTTCAACTTCTTCATGTTCCTCATGAATTTCTTTTGGTATCTCTTCTTCTTCCTTCAGTTCCTGAAGTTCTTTGGTTTTCTTCAAGCCTTCCTGATAGCTTTAACAGACAAAACATTTTTTTAGCCTAGCACGCTGTAGAGCCCAGTTCCTCTGCAATGAAGCATTAGCTTTTTGTGTTACATACAATAAAACACAAGTAACAGTCCTGCAGAGCTCATATGAGTTATATCTAGTTAGAGACCATGAGTGTGGCATACAGCCAGCCACCTGTCCTTAACAGAGAATTTTATTAGTTCTGTTACTAAACTCATCAGGTTATAGTTCTCAAAAGAGCACAACTTTCATCTATTGTAGAGGACTTGGTAAGTATTTATTATTTTTCAATAATTTTGAACACCCTCTAGATACTTTATTTTTCTGGGGAGTAAATGCAAGTCAATACTAAAGACAGATGGCTTGGTGGATTCTGCAGGAAAGGATCAGAATTTTTGTCTCACTCTTCACAAAGTACAATGTTTTTTGCTTGACATTTAGAAACAGATCTCCAAGTTGTTAATTGCTCCAAAACATGCTGTGTAAAGCACTTCATAATACAAACAACAAGAGTTTACTGAAAAACTGGATATCTACTAATTTCCATTGCACATTTTCAGAATAAGCATTTCAGAACATTGGATTATCCTATCATGAAGCTGAACACTATTGACATAGAACACACTCTTAACTCAGAATCTCTGATACATTTTTTCTCCCACAGTCTGGCTACCCTAATAAAGGCTGAAAGTGAACAGCTATGATGCAAACATAATCATCAAAGTTTGCTCACATTGTTTCTCAAATTGCTACTATTATGATAATCTTCTAGGAGCTTATATAGATTGCTTCACTCTTTTTGCACCTCATTTGGTACTTATTTGCAGATCTAGTTCACACAAAATTTTCCCACCCTTTGTTATATGCTTCCTCTTCTATTTTGGCTTTAGTTTCAGGACTGATCTCTTCCAACCCACTCTGAGTCAGCACAGAAGTAGAGGTTTCACAGTCAGGCTCTCCATTAGTCTTACCACTGCTGAGACAAAAGGGACAGACAAACTGAAAATAACAGCATTGAAATGTCTATTTGGGGGATACTACTGACCAAGATCTATCACATACAACTTTGTGACTCCTGATTTCTCTTTAATGTATATCAGAGAAATAATATGTTCTTTCGAAAGCAAGAAAAATCACTAAGCAAATTTTTAGTTACAAAATACTAATAATTTAAGAATCAATATGTTTCTAAGGCATTGAAACCTGCATTTTGTTTCTTCTTTTTTAAAAAAGAGTATTTGTTTCCCCAGGTATCCATGGCATTTTATGATAATTCCCTCAGCTTTCTAAAAATTATCTTAGAAGTTGCAGTCTGTTTTCCAGATGAAAATAATATGAAATATTAATTCAACAAAAGTTTTTTTCTTATTTTCCTTTTAGGCAGTCCTTCTGCTGAGTTTATATTCTGAACCGATGCACAGATAGAACGATACATACACATACATAACTTTTGTCACTAAAACTTTTCTTAAGTAAAAGCTTTTAGCAATTAGTCTGAAGACAAGACTTGTGGCTTGCTCTCTGCAGTGCTCACCTGCCCACTATTTGGGTTAGTGGCCAAGACTTACAGTGATTATGACACGACTCAGCAAATCTAGCAAAGTCAAGGTTTAATAAGATCAACAGTGGATACTATTTCAACTTCTAGAATATAACCCTTTTTGTAGGCCTTACTTTTCTGTCATTAAAATCAATGGCAGGATAATTCATTCCAATTAATGCCATCTGTGGAAAATGGATTTTTGCTCAGGAAGTCATTTCAACAGTACATATAATCGTCTCTTGGACTTTAAACTCATCACGAATATATTCTCAAAGTGCTTGAATATACAGAAATCTGTGTAATTTTGCTTTACCATATCAGCTGTCTCGTGCATACATACTTACACTCAAACATGAACTCCAAGTTCTACTTCTGTTATTTGATAACATGATTTATTTAATAAGAAATATTGATAAAGTGTAGTCCCTCACCACTCTGAAATTCTGTATGATCACAGCAGGCTTCATTTAGTTCTGCTTGTAAACTCTTGGGATGTGAAGAAAAGAATATATTGGAGATATAGCAAAGTACAATTATGAAACTGTCAATCAACATACACTAATATTATGCCACTGATTTCAATGCCTTATAACTTCTGTCCAGAAGGACAGAAATTACATCATTTTCATTTCATACCTGGATTTTATAGGTAATGAGATGAACTAGAGAAAACTCACTTTTCTAGAAGTGCTGGCAGGACAGGAGTAGATGTTAGATTGCTCTTTCCATTACTAGGTGATTCAGACTGTAAGTGAAAGACAGTAATTAACGTCACATCCATGAATTAATTTCAAATGAGTCTTTAGTAAAATGACAAAGTCAATATGTCATTTAGGCTTTCTTCCCACACCTAGGTATGAGCAAGGTGTCTTTAATATAGAGCTCCCAAATTACTCATACTTACCATGGTAAGCAATGGACTCGTACACTAAGAAGAATTTTCTGTGGTATTCCCTTCTACACTGCTTACATTTTCCAAGAAAAGTCTCTCTTCTTCATATATCGACTACTGAACAATAGAATTATTCTATTGCTTCTCTCCATATTAAACTAGGAAATGAATTTGTTACCTAGGATTTCCATGAAATATTTTGAACAAAAATAAATCATAATAAGTCATGGTGAAAACACATTAGGCTCCTGAAACAGCTGACTTTGAGTATGTAATAATGAAACTGCACAGACAGTTTCCTTAAAATTGAAATGTATTTAGCTTCTCAGCAGCACCCCTTGTTTGACTAGTCCTAAATTTTTAAGAGAAAACTGCATAATTTTATGGTTATGCTAATCTCTGCACCTCTGGTTTGCCTTGCAGTTTTCATCAAAACCATTTATATTGATTTATTAGGTTAAGATTAAATCCTCATTTAATTCATGAAATTTGTATAAACAAAAAGTCAAGGCACAGGCTGGTAGCTCTGCTAATCTTACAACATGACAGAACATGCATTAACTACATGCATTTCTGTTTAGTGCACTTCTAGGCAATGAAGGGAACCAGTCTGTTCATCTCCTATATATTCTAGGTAAAACTTCTTTCCTACATTGGCCAACTATTTCTACTACCTCTTTCCCATAGGTTACTGCAAATTAAAGGTCAAATGTAAGCTAAATGTCTAATGGCTAGCCCTATTCAGCTGTGTGGATGGATTCTGAAGGCCTGTGTCCATTACACAGCAGTAATCACCTTTGTCCATAATTTTCACTAGGATGGAGTCAAAATAAACCCATGAAAGAGCTTACATTTTTTACTAACTCTAGCTTAGTTTTATACAAGAGTAAATGTAATATCTTTAAACTGTGGGGTTTACTTACCAGGGAAGGCATTGAAGGTATAGGTGAAGCTGTTGGTGACTGACCAGGAATGTTTAAGGAGTTAAATTTAGGAACAACAGCAACACTGACTCTCCGCCGAGGCATATTCTGTAACAACATTCATTTTTATTTCTGTCATACAAAAATTTGACAAGTTAGTTAAGTGTGGTGAAGTTGTACATTAATTTCCCTTGGGGGAAAGAAGAGGTGGGAGTAAAATTAAGATAAATGGCTCTTAGGGCTGTGGTTTCCCCCAACACTTACTGTGGTATTGCTTGGTATGGTGAGTACTTAGTTTGAAGTGAGGTGATGTACTGGGATGCTACTCTGTTTTTTCCATCCACATAGAAAACCCAATAGTATAAATCACACCACAGGTTCTGAGCTGTTATTTCTGTTGTTATAATTTCTTATTAGAGGCTGTTACCTTGGTTAGATCAGTAATACAATGATATTGAAAAAAGTGCCAGTGTCACAATGACAGGAAAATACTGAAGTTACATGAGAAACACTTCCCTTGCTATGTGCTCATTATTATATACTGCACCCATGATCATGTATTAATTATTTATAAACTGGCAAATTATAACTTAGAGAAATAATAATATGCATTCCCTCCACACAAGAACAGAGCCTTCTCCACTCTCCTAGAGTTGTTAGATAGCTACATACAACATCGCTTACTTTCTCAAAGACCATGGAAATTCTTTATATGATAAACATATGCTATCCTTATACACATACTCTAGTTCAAGTGTAGATCATATAAGTTGTTACTCTTATTAGGTGGCCAGATACTTCAGCCTATAATAAGCCATTCCCTGGTGCACAGGTATGTAGTCTAGAATACAATAACTCTTAAAATCATAGGTCCCTTTATTATTTGTAGCTTCAAGGAAAGTATTATCATTATTGCACAAAGAATATTTATGTATCCAAAATTACAAAGCACTTGCACTAAATTCCATTAACAATATTGAGAGTTTGCCAGCACTCTGTTTTGAACACAGCCTGTGAATGAGTGTATGTAGACTAAGAAGTTTCACTAAATAAAATGTTCACTTAATTTTCTTTATATTGTAGATATACCTTTCCAACGGTAAGGGACATGGATCTTGACGTACGAGGTACTCCATCTTCTGCATAAAAACAGTAGAAAAGGAAAAGTCTTAGATTGTATTAGTATCTATGAATAATATGAATAGAGCCTCAGACTCTGTATTTCAAGCTCAATGACAATATATTTATACAAGATCGGTAGTGACTGTGTTTGTCTGGTATACAGTTCTGGTCTCAGTTACTCCTGAAGAAGAAATTTGAAATAATTGCAAAAAATCTAACTTATTGAGATCAGGCAAAAGTCCACTATTTGTCTTCATGTTTAAGTTTCTGCAAAAGAAAATAATCACGTTTCCAGAAAACTAGGAAAGAAAAGGTTTCAAAAATCACCTGTCACCTACGAGGTAGGCAGCTGTGTTAAAACTGTGCAAACTCTGCACATGTGCAGAACAGAAGGCCAAAGAAAGCGTCACTGGATCTCATCAGATCCAATGGTAAGCTATAGTGATTTCAAATTACTGTAGCATAGCATTAAGTATAGTCTATTTAAATATTTTAGCTTTCTTATCCATAACTTTATGAAATCTACTACTGTAGATCAGAACTTCATTAACAGTTCTAATGGTATCCCACTTTTTGCCATAAATATCACCAACATCTCTGTACACAGGTAAGAAAAACCTTAAATTCTTTTTTTTTTTACCAGATGAACCATAGCTTCTGCTAGAATTCTGATTGGCAAGTTTCTTGAATTCCATTAGTTCAGCATGATCCTTTTCATACGTTCTTTTCAGATTTTCCACATACTGCATCATTACTTCTGTTGCCTTTGACATACGCTTCTCCTGAGGAGGAAAACAGGAGAATACTCAGTTAACTTTGGCACATTTTAGACAATTCATTTGCCTCTATGTGTATGTTCCCTCTCAGGGCTAGGGCTAAATCTGGAATAATTGATCTTATAGAAATATTAGTACATCAATGTGTGAAAATTCCTAAGCTAACTGAAAGACAAATGCACATATATCAACAGAATATCATAATTTATTTTATCATATATTTATACAGTCTGTCTGTGCTTCTCTTCATTTAGTTCTGTGGCATATGTACATTTATTTTCAAATCCTTGAAGGTCTTCATCAGTGACATCAGTCTAGTGGGAAAAGGCAAGAGACTTGAACCTCAGAGGTCATTGCTCTGTTCTTATTTATGCTTGCTATGTTCTTATATGCTTCATAGTTGCATGGTAAAGATATTGACAAAGGCAGGTGTCAACTAGATGAGATTTTTAACCCCAAAAAGTTTTTTGTTCATGCTGTAATGATTTTAAATAAGTGCTTTGTGACCCAGCTCTAGTTCTGAATGACATACATGCTCCTCTTGTACAAATGTTGTATAGCTCCATGGTTTATCTTCTTACTGAATTCTACTTCCAGACTGAAATCCTATTCTATCTGCCTCTATAATAAAAGCCTTTAATTTGTCAAAATGGTAAATAAAATTCAAAGGGCTAATACAACATGCAGCCATGGCTGAAAAAGAGTGAACATGTGCAGTCAGCACACACACTAGACACAAAGACATGCTCACCTGCCGAACGGCTCCAACCATCTCTGCACGACTAGACAGTCTAGCAGCCAAGCGCCGCAGAACAGCAATGTCCTCTAAAAGCTTCTGGTAAGCTTCCCTGTGTTCATAGTGGTGCCATAAGTGAGCTGAAGACTGAAGTGAAAAATACAAATGTTTTATCATCACGTCTTGCTGCTTTTAGTTCAGATGAAGTAGCCTGAGACACGGAAGGTGGGCAGAGATGCTGGGGCAGAACTACACATTGAGGGATTAGCCCCAGAGAAGAACCATCTCTATCACCAGAGGCACTAAGAGTGGGCTACTGCTTTGTTTCAGAATGGTGCTTCACTACATAAGGGTTTCTCACCATGAGGGTAGTGAGACACTTGAACAGATTGCCCAGAGGTGGTGGAAGCCCCATCCCTGCAGGCATTCAAGGTCAGGTTTGATGAGCAACCTGATCTAGTGCAATGTATCCCTCCCTGATGCAGGGAGATTGGTCTAGATGACCTTTGAAGGTCCCTTGCCACACAATGTTTCTATAATACAGGACACTTTTCCAGGAGTTAGAGGGCTATGCATATTTGCGATGCTTTCCCTCTGGAATTAACGATTAATCAGGTCTCATTGCCGGAGAATTTTAAAAATGCCAAGTTTATTTGGACTAGTACTTACAAATAATTACCAAAGCACAAATAAAATTTAAATTTCCTGGGCACATGGTTCTTTCAGTTCCATGATACTTATCAGGAAAATAAGACATTATATCTGAAGAATTCCAAATGTAAAAGAGTGAAACAAAACCACAAGGCCTGTAAATCAAAAGGTAATCGCAACTTTTAAACCGTTTTTGTAAGTCAATGATTAATACTGCTCAGATTATAGCTCAGATTAATAGTGGAAAGCATCAATGTGTATAACTTCCTTGGAATTAATTACTAAAAGCCAGAGTGAATTTGGATGTTTTATTAGCTCAGTGAACACCTTGTCACCAAATGAGTTTTGTGTTCACATAAAAGTTTGATATGAAAAAACCTCATACAATTTGGTTCCAACTTAGAAGCAGATTTCGTGTATTTACTGGATGCGCTAGTTCTGGCAATGAAGCTTTCTTAAGTAATTAATCACCATCTCTGGTTTGCATTTGTATTACTGCAAGCCTAAATCAATGCATTGAAACAAAGCATGAAAAGAATAATCTCTACTCCTTCTCTTTTTCACTGCCTCATCAGAAGAAGGGAGTGATGTGCAGTAACTTGGAGTAGAGGTAGACAAGATGTACTGAAAAGTACTGCTGGTAAAGAACATCAGACGCAATGGGAATGAAAGTCTGTTCAGGCCCATAAAGTGAAGCTGAGATTGCATGTATTCCTTAAATAAAACTACCCACTTCCTCTCATATACTGCCTTCCCTCATCTCCAGTTAAATGTTTTTTCAGGTCACAAATCTTAGGACTAAGGCTTCAGATCACTTCAGTATCTCTCCTAACTGGACATGTCAAATTTACTGCTAAAGAGGGTCTTGCCCATGAGAGCACAGATCAGTGCTCAAATTGCAGCTCTCAATGCTCTTAGGTTTGTCCAAGAACTGGGACATAGGATTTTTTCCTGAAATCTGACAGATGTAGAGAAACATCCTCCATGGATTTCTAGCCATGATGGTCCACTCTGGCAGAATATGGTCTCTCTTTTGTAGAGTGGTAGTAGCTTCAGTAAGGAGCTTAAACAGCAGGAAATTTAGTTTTGGGGCTGAATTTACAATAGCTAAAAACAAGCATAGACACAAAGATTTTAAATGTGTGTGGTCTTTCACATACACAATAGTTCAGAAAAAGCACTGTTGTTTTCTCACCGTAATGGCTGCTTTAAAGTTTTCCAGTTCCTTTTCAGCATTCTCTTCAGTGAGATTTCTCTCTCTCTCTGCTTGGTTAATTCTAGATTCCAAGGTATAACTGTCATTTCTAAAGGCCAATGAAAGCTGTACAAATACATTCTGTTCGGATTTAAAAAAGTCATTTTTAAGTAAGTATGACAGTAAACTTGTAATAATATTTTATGAATAAGGTACAAATTTAACAAACTGGTGTTTAAGTAAGAATTGAAACACAAAATGTTTTTTAAATTGTATAGTTTCAAAATCTACTTTCCTTTACTTCATCTAAAACATGAATAAATGAGTTGATGCCTCTTTTCATGACTGTTTTTCTGGGAGATCAGTGCAGCAGAGAAATAATGAAGGAAGTAGCCTACCAGAAGTATCAAAATTCCAATGGATCTGTTTTCTAGCTGGACTTCCTCCAAGGGTCCCCAAGGTTTTTAAACAGATAGTCTGTGCAGAGGAAGTCCAGGGATGAGCTCACCATTAGCATTGTTTTTCCTAAGGGTAAACACCTACCACTGAAGCCAGCAAAAGATTAAGTGCTAACATTTTTATTCTTCTGCAACCTGCTTTTAAAGACTGTTTCTTTCTTTCCCAGATGCAGTATTTCTTAGGATTAATACTTCACAAAACACAGACACCAACAGTTCCATTAGATTGGAACTATGTGAATAAGTATCTTTTTCTACACCTGTGGAAAAAGACCACAAAGGCAGCAAGCTAAAGAGCAACCTAAAAAAATTTGTGTGAACAAAGAATTATGTAAAGTACCTGCAAGTTCTCACCAAAAGCTGCCATGAATATCCAATTTGCTAATAGAAAAATGCAATTTAACTAATTTAATCTCAATTTTTAATGTCTCTAATTATATTATAGTTACTTTCAATATAAATGCTTACCTTATTACAAAGAATGTGCAAACAAGTGATGTGCTTTTTTCTACTTTAAGTCTCTTTACAGCTTATATTGCCTGGGATATCTGAAAATGTTTCATAAAATCACTATTTTTATTGAGCTCAATATGTGATTTTTTCTGAATAATATTTTTGGACATCCCTCACCCTATTGCCTGGTTCTAGCAATCTCTCTTAGGCTTACAGTAACCACTTGAAATTGAGGCATATAGCTAAAACAATGAGTTTAAGAATGCACTTACCTCAACTTCTTTTTCAGTAAGTGGAGGGGAGCTACAAATACAAGGACAAAAGTTGCATTTTAAGTAGTTTTGCATCCAAAAATAAAGTTCTTGTTATATTTAATAAAAAAGAACAGCAAAAAAAAATCAAATATTTATATTGTTTCTCTTGGTGAAGCTAGTATTTAATTAATTCATTTGTACTCATTATAGCTAAATCCTGTGGGGTTTTTGTAAAGCAACAGCTCAGAATTACTGGAGTATTGGCAAAACCATACCAAAGTTTCTGTCTATCTGCACTACACTGTGATAAATTGTGAGTGCAAGAGCAAGACAGTTACCATTTTGGGGTTGCAAGTGATAAAACCCTATTCTTCCAATTATTATCTGTACTAACTTTCCTTCTGTTAACAGTTGAAACCTTGTGATGATGATCACAGACAACTACAGATGGCCAGAATACAAACCCCAGCTCGCCGAATACTAAAATATCCTGTTTTGCCTGCTAACGTTAGAAGCTAGCTAATAATGTTTCTGACCTTGATTCTGACACTGACAAAATATATGATTGAGTTTTGTGTTTTCCTCTACACAAACAGTTACTGACTATATGAAAAATTGGAAAAAGGTACCAAAATGCAGTTTCATAGAATACTATAAAAGTAAAATGAAATAGAGAGACAGCACTGTATTGCAAGTTCTCACTTAAAGATGGTCATCCTATGTGTTTAAATGTACAGGTTCTTACTCCTTGTAATTGTTTCATAACATCAGAGAGCTCTCACTTTTATGCACGTGCATAGAGATAGGAAACAACTGAAAGAACGGACGGAGCTGTATATACAAATTCTAGTTCTAGGAGTTGGAGTTGACCATATCATGCCCTGTGCAGGCATACTTTCAGAAAATTCAAATATTATTGTTATATTCATTGCACCATTAACCCCAAATATAGAAATAAATGCATCTGGCATTAATAAACAGTGTATTTTTCTTGTTGGGTAGAATGATTGTTAGAGCAGTGATTCAAAGAAGGTAGGCATGTATGTGCCTGAAGTATTAATATCTGTGTTACTTATTGGGACTCTAGGAGGAACCCTACTAAAAGGAGCCATCCTTCCAGAAGGAAGTACAAGTGTCTGTATGTGTTACATACACCACACAGAATTATAAAATTTGTGTCTTTGTCTGGGAATGTTCTAAGAAATGTATAGTAAAAATCAAGAGTTACCTGTGTATTCAATGAATTAAATCAATGGGTTAAAGAATATTATCTGAAAAACAGATCACTATCTTATGTGATCTGATTTTGTACTTAGCTATGAAATGATTTTTCAGTATTTAATTGCAATCAAGAAATAATCCGGTAGAATTTCTTCACTCCAAGCCTTCATTTATAAGAAATTCTGTATATGACAGTTCCTTTACAACAATTGTTAAATATTAATTTCACCTGCACAAAGAACACATACTGACTGCCTGCAATGACTGAGGGCCTCTGGCATCTACAGTTTAAAAACCCATGGGTGAATTTAGGAATAGTTCTTGCAAAGCATGCTTAGAATTGTTTTAATGCCTAATAAGGATTTTTTGTTATGGTTTTGTTTCTCCCAAAGAAAATTTTAATGCAGAAACAGGGAATAAGCTCACATTTATTCTAAACCTAGACAAAATAAAATATGCTTGGTCTCTAAAGTAATATTCTCTGAAGTTTAGACTGTTTTATAATTTTATACATAAACTCTGCCCCCAAAAAGAAAATCACATGAAGTCTGTCAGGAAAATATTGTTTGTATAGTAGTAAACACAAATCCGAATGAAACCTGGTATTTCTAAAGGTGTGGACAAACACCTGGCTGGTATATTCTATTATGGCTCCATTTCAGAAGAGTATGGACCCTTGCTAGTGTTTCAATGCATTATGCAACAATAGCTCTAGTTTCAAAATGACGTCTTACATGGTGCTACCCTAGACACCCATAGCATGCAGAAGTACTGTTTCAGATTGCATAGGAGGGAAAGAAGAAATTTCTTAGCCATGGGAGATGATTAATGCCTACTTGCACTGGGAATTCACTAGTGAGTACTTCAGTTCTTTTTGCGACATGAACTACATTTGCCTAAAAAATCATCCCCTGCCAAAAGCCTGCAGAATTCTTACCTGCAGTAATTTTACCATCAGAAAGCACTATTTGGACTGATTATTATTTCATAGTGGGGAAAGAAGTACTGACATTTTCCACATAAGTTTATACCTGCAGTAGGAATACTGAAAACCAGGAGTAAGCAAACTGGAAGAAAAATCTGTATTGGAAATGTACTTGAGGCATGCAAGTTAGGTTACAGACCTTTATGTAGAACTTACAATCTAACTGGAGACACCCAGTAGTTGAAGTCAGTGCACGCCTCAAAATTTTTCAGATAAATCTATGTTGCACCTTTTAAGATGCAGCAATTTGTCTATTTCCATGGATCCTCTATGAATGGAATTCCTTAAAGGGAGTTCACTGGAAATCATTAGTGTTCCTTTCCCCGGATGATATCTTTGTGCTTCTAAAGAGCTTTTACCTTCCTGGAAGTGATTTGTGCACACGTAGCTTTCGCAGCAATACATCAGGAATGCTGGGCATGACATCAGAGCTATTCTTCGTCTCTTCCTCTTCAGTGGGGGAAGGGAGAGGCGAAGGCCCTAAAGATGTTTTCAGATAAAATGATTTTATGTTACTTGAAAAGTAACCTTTTTGCCTGTGTCCTTTTTAAAGTCAATGAGGATTTCACTCCAATTCTTCTGTAAGCAAAAGTAAACAACAAGAAAGGTCCATGCCTTCATGCAGAATGTTACTTCCTTTACTGCTTACAGCAATACATCACCAATCTGTCCTGCTTAAGTACAGATACTTGTGTTCCTTTTGAGCAACAGAAACAAAAGTAATCAGTACCATAGTTAGCTTGTATGTAGAAAGAAGTAATATGTATCCAAATAGTTTCAGTTGGACTGAAAAATAATTGCTCTATTAGTATGCTTCCTAGAATTCAAACTGAACCTAAATTAATTACTGGAATATCTAAAATAACATTTCGCATTTGAGTTTTAATAGTACAGTTGCACTACTTCTGGAATACTTTAGCTTAGGTTTTGTAGTAGAGCACTTTAATTTCTAAGGCACATGATGCCATCTGCCAAGATGAAGTCTAGCATTATCTACTATACCATAGATTTTGTGCACCTTTTATGGTGATGAATTTACAACATGTACTTGCTTGCACTACATATTCAGTGAAAAAGGACATAATTGTTATAATTGCATTCTCTACTTCTGTCACTTTCACAAGGACCAGGTTATGGCTCAAATACATTCTTAAAAATGAAATTTCATGTTACTTTACTTTTAATTTTAATTTTATTTAGTTTCATACATAATACTCCCCTTACCTCCTACTATCTTGCCATAATTTAACAAGGGACTCTCCTATAGGAAAGTCTGGCTCCCCAGTCTGAATCTCAGACTTGAGAATTTACCTTTGCACACTTCTCCAGTTAATCTGGCATAACAGAAAGATTCTTAGTCCTGCAATAAAAAGTGTGTCAAAACGCTCAAATTTTGTAAATATGGCAAGCATTAATGTGAAAGAAAACAATGGAAGATTCTTTCTAGCTACATTTCAGTTCTGTGCATTTTATTTCTATTTAAAATTTCAGTATTTACTTTAGAACAGTTATGCGTGTCCTCATAAAAAGCCAGTGTGATATCATAACATCTCCAGACCTAATATATCCCACTTAGCGAAACTACTATAGATGCAAAGTTGTGTTTATTAAGACAATCACAATAACTCGGCATTGATAACAAATCATGATTAAGTATATTTGACTCATAACAGTAATAACGAAGCAGCTGGCCATTTCCTATTTAAGCAAAATTACTTCTCCAGTAAAAACAGAATGGCTTTTATGATAATGTAAGGAAGTAAGTCACCCTAACAAATTAAGAATCTGACCCCTTACTTGTTTTCCCCACTAAGGACAAGGATCTGACACTTAATGTTTGGGTATTATTTAAATAAGGTACGAGACTTCAAAAACCTTGTGATGCTCATGAGGTCTTGATTCCAAAGCTGGATAAAATAACAGCTAGCTTTACATGATGTTTTTCTCAAAAGTTTCAAATCTGCCAAAATTATTTAGCAAGCTGGTAAAATGGCAACTATTTTACACTTTCAAACAGATCCTGCTAAATAATTTCAAGGAAATCATATATTAGCAGTCTGACAGAAATAAAATTACCCTATCTAAAAATACAAAGACATAGTTACTAAAAACAGACAGGACAAGCAGTCTCTTTTAATCTCATTTCATTCAGTCTGACGATGACTCTGTTTCCAGAGATAATATTAAAAATACTATGTCAACATTGCCCTGTGTGAGAGAAACTTTAAGGCCTTATGAAACATTTTCAAAGCAAATACATGAATCAACTAATTTTCTAATTTAGGAAAATTAGGGAATATCTTTGAATAATCAGTTTGAATTCCTTTCATACAAACCACCTCCATTTCAGTTAATGATGTGGCCTTAAAAGCGCTATAAGCAAGTTCTGACTTAACTGCTTCTAACTGAATGTACCATTTCTGTTTAAATATTTTCAATTGATTGCTCAGCACTTCTGCTACTCAGTTCTTCCAGCTGTTGAATTCTCCTCAGGATTATATCTTTCCTCTTTATTTCAATTCTGATTCTTTCAAAATTCAGCCTACAAATTTCATGTGGTTATGTTAGACTGGAAAAAACCAGTTGGTTCCTTATTTTAACATACATTTTTCCAGTCCTTCAACTACGTCTATTCTTTGGTCTTACTCTTACCTACTCATATTGACATAGAGATGTAGACCAGAAGTGAATATCATTCCAATACTTGCCACAAATATGCTAAAATAAAAAAGCAGGAATAAAACATTCCATCTTCTAGTTATAATTTTAAGGATCAAATTCACACTTAGAGCCATGGTATCTTGCAGAGGTCACATCCAATCAATCCATCACTGCTCAAATGTCCCTTCAGAAAGTCTTGAAACTTGAGACAGTCTATCTCTATCTGTTAAGTACAATCCAGAGTCTGTTCCACATATGTATCCTTTCATTCGTTGTAATAATACCTACAGCATCTTCGTGGCTCAGATAATCAAGAAATTCAGGCAGTTCCATTATTAACCTTTCTTATTCATAATTTACTACAATCCTCCATGACTGCTTCATTACCACTGCAACTGAAGAAAAAGCTTTTTTCCCCCCTCCATATTAGGCAATTATAAAAATCAGTGCATAAACAAACACATTTTCCAGCTTTTATACCGCACCTTTTTCCTGTTCAGCTGCTTCACTAAGTTCAGGAAGTTTAAGTCCAACTAAATTTTGATTTCTCATCAAAATATGCTCCTGTTAAGAAAAACAGTAATATTTTAAAGTAACTGAACTAGACATTTCAATTTAAATATCCCTGTGATGTGAACACTAAATCTAACATTTACTTCAGTTCACTAATATAATGGAGATACTTATATAACAAGTTGCAGTTAGATGCTACATTGCATGTATTTACACACACATTCTTCAATACTACATATTTCAAATTCTGTAAGACTTAGAAAAATTCCTGGTCATGCAAACAGAGCTTTGAAACAAGTGCTCCTTACGCAAGTAGAAAAATTAAGTTAATGCCAGACTACTACTGTATTCTGCCTCTATTTATTACATGTAGGGAAGAATTGAACTCTCAAGGATTAAACCTTGTTATCTTTTGATTCTCCTCCTATCATCTCCTCATTTTCTAATTTCATGTCCCCAAATATGATAAAAATTCACAAACACCTGCTTTTGTTTAGAAGCAGAAAATTCCCAATGGAGATGGAGCTCAAATACCAGCAAAGTGATATTATTGTATTCATTTCATGATTCTGTTTATGCTGAACAGTTTCTAAAACTTTCAAAATCATATGGCTCAAGTTTCTCCATAATCAAAATTTTCAGTACATACACACTAACAACGTAAGTGTCATATAAAGGCGAAAAGATGAATACCTAAGCTGACATTCCTCAGCAATGCAGTAGGAATGAATCAATCAAGTGCAGAATTCAAGTTCCTCACCTGTCAGCCTTGTGTTCACCTCACAATATTAACAGTCAAAGAAAACAGTCTAATGACTAATTAGGGGCTAATGAAGCCCCTAATTTTGTTTTCCTTTTTTCAAAGGTAATTTATACTATGTGCACATGGCAGTTGCTTTATGATGGTGGTATATAATTTCATGACATTTCTCCTTTTTTCCAATACACTAGTAAATTCTTAGGGCCTAATTCCTGCTTTCTACCAATCACTTAGATAATGATTTAAAAATAGATTAGTTTGTAGATCATAGTTTGTCTGTCCTTCAAGAAGCTCATGTATTTGTACTATGTTAGAATTAAGTATGGCTATAATCTACTCATCCTGGCTTCCAGTTTTAAAACTCAGGGCACTATCAGACATTTTCTGAGAGCAAGGTTCAATAAGCATAAAATACTAACAAAGCAATTTCCTGTCTACTGATCCAAAATCCAAAGAAATTTCACAAATAGTATATGATGTGCTGAGGCTTGTAAGCCATTAAACAGGAATATATTAACCGCCTCCAAACTTCTTTAGTTAAGGATTTCTGTTCATAGGCAGGTCTCAATCCACTCATACAGAAATCAATCGATTATTCACTGTACTGTGGGAGTCTGTGGATCTGAGGACAAATCAGAAGGTGCAGAAAAAGCATCACACAGGGAAGCAAAGGAAGTAAAAGAGCATAAATGACTCTTTAAAGGAGAATGTTGTCACATCCTGAGGAAGGCAGGATTCTTCAAATCAAAACTTTGATCTAAAACAAAATAGATCATTTTACATCCAAGAACATTTTACAAATGACATGATTGTTAATATACTGCTTCCTGCTTATATGTCATGTAAGTGATGTGAAAAATGAAACATACTCTGTTTTAGACTTACTCTTCTGTCACAATGAGAGCAATTACTCCTTTCTTGACAACAGGATTACAATATTTTCTGGGCAAGTGTACATATATGCACATGCATATACGCATAGTGTAAAAGATCATGGTGTAGCTGATGCATATTGAAAGAGAACTAAGAATAATTCCATAAAATTTAGTCATGGGATAAAATTTACTAAAGTTGCAAAGGAAAAACACAATACAATACTCTATTGATTTTGCTAAATATATTTCCCACTATATTACTTCGTTTCTAGCAACAAAAAAAAATGCTAAGCATGTTGAAAGTCCAGTAAGATATGAAAATAACTTTAAAAGAGGATACAACAAGGACTCACCTCTCTGAGCTTTGTTAATTTCTGCATTCGAACAGGTTGAACTTGGATTTGAAGGTCTTTGAATGCTTTTAATTGATTGCTGGATTTATTACCAACAACAAAGCTTTTATCTTCCTCAGATGGTAATTTTAATGGTGTTTTATCTTTCTGTCCAGGCTCCAAGCTGTCCCATGATACAGCCCGTAGTAGAGGAGGACGCAACCCAAACAGTTTAAATTCTGGTTTACATGAAACTTTATGGTCTCTTATTTCTGGAACAGGAATTTTTAGCTTTGAGTCTATATTTCCTATTCCTGGTCCTGGTAGATGGGTTCTTAAAGGAACATCATTTTCTTTTGCTTTCTTGAGGAATGATTTTCCAAGTTCATTTTCACAAACGCTCATGCAAATATTAGTCATTCTGCCACCATCAATGCCCGAAGGGGAGCATTTAGGTAAAGTATCCATATGTTTGCGTGGATCAAAATTTTCTTTTTGTTCTGAAAGCTTCTCTTTGGAGTTTTCAAAACCAGCAGAACGAGGAACCAACCTTCCCTGAGAAATCTTTCTTTGATCATTCTGTTTTCGATCAATTGATCCTTTTGCACCATTCTGAACATAAAACAGAGAAACAAGAGCACATTTCTCTTTTCCTTGCCCAAGGGCAAATTTTTACTGTAAAAAGCCATTTCCTTTTCTGTGACATTTACTTTTAAACATGTGCTGTTGACAACACAAATAATTTTCAAAAGGAACTTAAGTAACAGTGAATTTGGAATCTTTTCTCTGAACTTTTGAGATAACCTCCTCCTATTCCAGAGCTCATTATAACAATCTTCATATAGCCAAGTGCCTCATCATCTTCACATAAGATTTTTGTGAAGTACACATCTTAAGTGTAGAAGATACCCCAGCATATCTTATAGCATTGTCACTTTCCTTTTTCAATTAGTTCCTTATCTGCTAGGGAAAAAACTATGTTCTTTTACAAAAAATTGAAGCCCATATTTTAATTTCTCCCTCCTGAAACTGTGTGCAGTACTATAGATAATAATTTGTCTGTCCTGTCTATAGATGAACTGGCAAAAGAGCATACGCCTCTCTCTTGGCTACACTGGTACAGAATCTGTACTTTATCTAAGAGCACCTGTGTCAGCAATCTAAATCAACCAACATACAGTCTAACCGTGGGCTCTGACTTAGACATGTTGCTGCTCATCTCCTTTACTCCACTCTAACATTCTGCCTTACTGGTTTTTTTTAAGTATTGTTTAATCCATTAACTGCAAAATCCCTTTAAAGAGCTACCTGATATTACCTAAAAAAAAAAAAAATGAAATGCTCATATGAACTGCTCCACCAATAGTTGTATGGAGCAGTAACATCCAATTAGTGGTGTGGAATACAAGGTGCAGTAACCTCTTCCATTCAACCGGAGGGGCCTGGAAGAGAATGCCTGCCTAAAACAACACTTTACATCACAATAGCTATTGAAGATATTTTTACTTTACTTATAATGCTATTTAGTATATTGACTTTAATTGAGCTAAAGCAGGGTGCATGATAGGATGTAATGACTGGCTGTAACCATCATTCTCCACCACATTTGCAGGTGCTTCACAATTTCATAGAGTAGTATAATTTTTCTCTTCACTCAGTGAGGAGCCTTTTAACCTCTTTAATCATGTAAGCCATATGTATGCTAAGACAAACACTTAACATGAAGCACTTACCTCTGCAGTTAGCCTGTCATCCTCTTTCACAGTTCTGTTACTCTAGTAAAAATGGAAGGAAAAAGTTGCCTTACCTTTCACATCTCTGCTGCAAATGTGAGATATCAACTGATAAACTTTGGATCTCATAATTTTCACATTTCTTACCACTTTTTAATGTGGTAATTTTAGGGATTAGTTTTTTTCCACTGAGTAGAATCCTACTAGATTTTGTTTTTCCATTTTCCACACTTAACAAATCTTCAGTACTTGTTAGTTCATGGATTCTTGTCATCAGAATTAACATTTACTAGTATCTCACTCAGTAGAAAAAAAGATATCTGTAATCCAGTCCTGGTTTATAAAATGCATTTCAAAGCATCCCATTTTCCTCAGCAACTACTAAGGCAACACAGTGTAAAATAGTACTAAAATAGTCAAGTTATGGTGCAGACTTAGTTCTTTCTTACCTGTCCTGAAGATACTGAGTCAACACTAGTAGTTGTGCAAACATCAGATCCTAGGAAGACACACGCATAATTAGGGCATATCCTGATGTTCTGCTCCAAACCTTTTACCAATGCAGCATTTCAAACAAATTGATGCATAAATCCATGAAAATTATTAAAGAAAAATTTAGATTTGAGAAAAAGTATTTAAAAGGAGAAAAAAAAAAAGTAATTATAGTAAGGGAGCTTGTCAAAACTCCATTATTGAAAAGAGTAAAAAATTAAAACATACAACTGAGAAGTACCCCAGGAATAAAAAATACTACAGCCCCATTTAAAAAAATTAAAGGCATCTAAAAATATAAACTGTGGGCACTCATAAGCTTTGTCATTCTCATGAGGAGATGCTTAAATCTGCATATTTTGACCTCTCCCCAAGAGGTGTTAAAAAAATACTTTATTGGCAAGGTTTAGAAGTTAAATTTGAGTCTACAGAGAGAATGTTACCTGATGGAGCTGGAAGAGTGAGAGAGTTGCTCCGAGATGCTACCGGTGAAACTTTAGGACTAAGCGTAGGGGAAACTGCTTCATTCAAACAAAGAGAAAAACAACAAAAAAGGTAACTTTACCTTCTAGGCTTGTAGTGTCTCAATTTTTAAATTTCAGATAAGATGAAAATGTGATTCTCACAGCCATCGGTCTGTGTTTGCCCAGTACTTTACAAGTAATTTTAATTGCCAAGTTGTAAGAAATTAGAGCAGGCTTTATCCCATAAAACTGCCACAACTAATACAATTCTGCTGACACACAGAATCTTTATTTCCCTCATTTTTTTTCGTACCTTAAGGACTGGAGGGAAGTAGACAGATCCCTCTGAAATGCAAGAAATTTAGGGTGGAAAAATGTGGAAGGATGGCTGGTAAGCAAAGGACTCATTGTGAGCAACCCNTTTTAAATTTCAGATAAGATGAAAATGTGATTCTCACAGCCATCGGTCTGTGTTTGCCCAGTACTTTACAAGTAATTTTAATTGCCAAGTTGTAAGAAATTAGAGCAGGCTTTATCCCATAAAACTGCCACAACTAATACAATTCTGCTGACACACAGAATCTTTATTTCCCTCATTTTTTTTCGTACCTTAAGGACTGGAGGGAAGTAGACAGAACTGATGGATTCACAAGAAATTTAGGGTGGAAAAATGTGGAAGGATGGCTGGTAAGCAAAGGACTCATTGTGAGCAACCCAGCATTTGAACTTGAAGCACCCAATGAATAGCACTGTTAGCATAAGTAGTGAAGCCTTAGCTGCAGGCCGCAGAGTGACCTTGTTCTCTCCTGAGCCTGGCAACAAGGTGGTAAACAAGAAAAGTTATGTAAACAAAGCTGTGCCTTATCTGGGAACTGAGGAAGTACTGCCCAGTGTTAACCAGTTAGCCAATTAGCTGCCAGCTTGGACAGCATCAGTTATCCAATCATAAGGCTGTTTATGCCATGTACTTTCTACATAATCTGTGTGAAAATATCAATAAATGAGAGCGATCATACTCATACTGAGGTTTTCAAACACTTT
This sequence comes from Turnix velox, assembly GCA_013400935.1. Lineage (NCBI taxonomy): Eukaryota > Metazoa > Chordata > Aves > Charadriiformes > Turnicidae > Turnix > Turnix velox. The sequence goes on from VZTY01028187.1 coordinate 516,014, forward strand.
ATATGAGGGAAAACAATAATTTTGGTTATCTTCTAGAACAAAATATTTTATTCTATAGTTTTGAAAGAAAAATCTGGTCTATTTCTCTTAGTTTCTGACCATGTTCAGAATAAATGTATGTGTAATTTTGCCCAGAGGGACTGCTTTTCCAGCACTATCAATCTTGCTATTAAATTTTAATTTTATATGCCATAGGAACCTTAGGAAGGAAATCTTGACAAATAGAAATTTGTGACCACTTTTTCTATTCCAATCAAAATACTTTTACAGTGTTTGCATAGTGTCATTGAGGCAATTAAAAACTTTACACTATCTTCCACTTTTAAATCTGAATACAGGGATTAGTTATTTCTGGTTTAGATGGAACTGCCTGGGGGAGCATAAGGATTCTGACCTTCAAATGTATGTATACAGTAACAATGTATGAATCACAGAAGATGCTTGTATATGCCTTAGCAGATCTTTGAAATAAAATAGAAAATATTCTATTCAGAACGTGCACCTACCTGTTGGGGACTCTGGAAGGCTGCTTCTTGACTTTCTGCCTCTACGCATTAGAAACCTCTCACTTACTTTCTTTGCTTCTTCTAGTAATTCAAGGTTCTTCTTTTTGTCTTCCTCTGATATTTTGACATCTGGTAGCTGATCATTTACCAGATCAATCACATGACCACTGTTGTCTGGACAGAAAGCATCAGAATTCAAGCTGTACTTCATATTTCCAGATAAATTGTGATATTTCTAAGTAGCAATTACAAAACATATCTATAAACTTAGCTTTGAGCTTGCTTTTAATAACAGTTAATGTTGGTTCATGTCTAATGCTGCTGTATTCTTAAGTATAGAGCAAGTCCTCAAAACCAGATAATCCATCAAAATTTGGTCACTGTGATCAAAAATAAACTGAGGTGGTAATCTGGCTTTTACAATGTGTCTTCAGTACACAGCTGCATTAGATTCATTCAACTAGCGGACATGGCATTTCTATTGTAGGCTCTTGAATTTCATATGTTCAGTTTTTCAAGGCAAATTTTCCGCAAACTCACCTCACAAAGATTTATGCACACCAGTTTTAATATACAAGTCGTTCAATCAAAGAATCTATAGAATAAAGTGCAGAGTTTAGAAGCATAAAGATTTTATTCTGTGCGGATAGGCTTTTCCCACAAATGCAGAAGCAACAGTAAAACTGCATTTGGCAAAGCTACAGGCAAAATCTGAATAGTTAAAGCCTGAGACATATAAAGTATTTCAAAAAGCAAATCAATCCCTACTATGTAGTGGACCTGTAGAATTCTCCAAAGTAATTACTAATCCTATTAGAATAATCAGTGATTAAAGAAGGCGTTGTTAGAGATTGCTTTTTTTCACGCTGATATGTTAGATACATGACATTCTTAGACCTTTAGCTTATTCCATTGTTTTCTAAACAACTCTGAGTTAGTTGTATAAAGCACCCATTAATCCTTGCTTCAACATTGTCAAAACCCACTAAATTTGACCACTAAATTTTACAATTCTATGGATTACAATTAAGCAAAGACTGCTGACAGAAAGATCCTTTCTGTGTAAGCTGATGTGAATGGTTTTCAGTTACCTGACAAAGAGCAAATTAATCTCCTTGGTAAAAAAAACTCCACTTTTTCAAAAGTATCAAAAACATATTTTGCAAAGAACCAGAATTTCAAGCACACACATCTCCAGCCCTATAAAAATATTAAGCTAACACATGAATCTAACTACTTGAAAATAACAGTATGTGTATTTCCCTGGATCTGTCTGCACGCAATCCACTTTTGATCACAAATTTACAATAACAATTCAACAGGCTATCAATATTCTCTGTGCATTCATTTTCTGTACAGTATGTAAGAAAATGAATATAGTCAGGTTCTATATTTAGGTCTTCATAGCATGTCACATTTTCTAAGAAAGCATCCCAGCTTAAACACATAATGATCTCTTACCTACAGAAGTCAATGAATTTGTTGGATTCCTAGTGGTACGGTTAGAATGTCTCTTATGAGGACTACGAGGCCTGGAGAGAAAAATTAACAGACAAAAATTAAGGGACTATGTCACTAAAAGAAGTTCTCTTTCTCTATAAAAAGTGAATATTAAAAAGAAAGCACTTCTCTTTGATTAGAGAAAATGTAAACAAAAAGGTTTTGTTAAAATTCCTCTCATCTCCAAACAACTGGAAATGGAGAAAGATTATAGAAAGAAGCAGAATTAGAAAAATTGCTCTCACAAAGCAGTTCAGGCATTTGCTGATAACCTCAGCAATACCATAAGCTTTATAAGAACATTTTCATGATGCTGGATATTAATACAATGATATTGTAGTACTTTAGAATACTATCATATGATGCAAAGTTAGCCAATGATGCAAGACCAACAACTTTTTTTGTAAGGAAGGAAATAATCAACAACAGGAGCTTCACCAGCATCACCTTAACTTAAATGAATCAGTGTGTGGTTTAAGTCAATAGCAAGACAATATGCATACACCTAGGAGGCAGATGTATTCTAAAAGATATGCAATAGACTAATCCTGTCAAACATAGATAAGTATTCTCAGCACTTCTTAAAATTATGAAATGCTAAGCATAAAAATTAAATACTCGCAAAGCTATTAGTAAAAGTTGAAAAGTATTTTTATGATCATAAGCTTTGCTTTGAAATATTCATCCCTCACAAATGAGCCTTATTATACAAAATTTCACACAAAGCAAGCCCATCTATTGCCAAAACCCTTCTTTTTTCATTAAAATACACTTCAGTAATTTAAGGATCATGTAAACAGATTGGCTTTAAGAACAACAGAATTTGTTGCTGCACTTTACTTTCAACAGTCAAAATAATTACAGGAGATTTGCTGCAATTATCTAACTACTATTGCTATCTATTTTTCACTACTAAAGAATATTGTTATAAGATGGTAACATAGCTATTTCTTTAATTCCATTTATGAATAGACAACTCAGGCTTTGTACAGTTGCAAATAGTGATATAACAATAATATTTTAATACAATATACATTTCAAAGCAGTATTTTAGAAACACAGTGCCTGGAATTACTGCAAGTATTATGCATAGATTGGAAATGTATTATATAATACCTGTTAACTAGATTTCTATCAATTTCTGCATCTGGAGTAACAGCATTCTCTGGAAGAACAATAGAGGGTGTACTGCATGTTGTTCCTTCAACAGTAGTGTCCTGAATGAATGGTTTGTGACAAAAATAGAAATGTAGTTAAAAAGAAATTCAAAACACTGAATATTGATGCTCTATGTGGAAAATAATATGTATTGCTCAATTAACCTAAAAATCAACATTAATTAATAAGTGTGAACTAACTCTTATTCAAGAAAACATTAGCGGTCTACACTTAAATTGCTAAAAAGTCAAGATGGAGTCCTGGAACATCTGTTTTCTTTAAAAAATTTTAATATGCACATACACACAAGCTAAATTCTATAATCATGGAACTACGGAGAAATCTTAAAGTGGCAGAAAACCTGATTTTTTCACACCATTCCAGCAAGCCATTCCACAAAGTATATATACAGCACTTAGTGAACTCTAGAGCTGAGCAAGCGTGAAAAGCAGCAATATTTAACAGGGCTACACCAGGCACACAAAACCTCCCAAAGGTACTAGTGTGCAACAAAAGCTTGAACAAATGCATTGTTATGTATGCACATACTATAAAAAATCTAGGAAATAATTGTAAGGTAGTCTTGTTTGTGTTCTACTTGATTTTCTCTCCCATTACTTGGAAAAATACATTTTAAAAAAATTGCATTATTTGGTAAAATACAAGATAATTTTAAAAGAAAGAACCTGGCACATATATCAATGCATCCTTGCCTGCTTAAAAAATATGAGAACTTGTTCTGAGAAGTTTATCCCACACTTTCTACAACAGTGATGCCAATCAGAAGAAAAAAAAGAGAAACCTGTTTCCTGTGAGATATCTGAATTGGAGGTGTATGAAGCTGGAATACCAAGCTGTTGTTTTCTCATATGTAGTAAAAAAAAAATTTATGTCTGCCCCATGCACTACATTCAGATTCACAACAACAATAACAAAAAAGTTCACAGTCAGTCAAGAAGTTGAAAAAAGTAACTTAATCATTCAATGAGGCAAGTGTAGGCATCTGATAGAAGTTGCAGTTTTTACTTTTGATTGCAATGATGAAATAAATAGAACATATCACAGGATTGTATTTGTAGCTAAGAGAGTAAACTTCCCCTATGGCAGGGATTGCCATCAATCAACTTACAAATTTTAAAGATTAACCTTGTAAATTCTCTAATCTTAACTGCTTCTGGTAGGTCCTGCTATATACAAGTATTTTATTTTATTATTTTCTTGGAATTAAATTTCTCTTTGAAACTACATCTCAAAACTTCATATGGAATTTTTACTTCGGTTGTCATTAGACTGAAGAGGAGAGGAAATAATTTTTCAATTGTAAGTCACCTATAATAATCATCTAGTCCAACAGACTGACCAGTTCAGGGCTGAGCAAAAGTTAAAGCATGGTATTAAGGGCATTGAACAAACACCACTTTGGACAGATAGGTTCGGGGAATTGACTACTTGTTTAGGAAGCAAAGCTTTGCAGTTTTCTAAGGGCACGTTTGCTATTCATGGCACAAAACCCATTACATTCAACTGTTATAATTTTGCTTTCAAGAAAAGCAATTGCTGTCAATTTTGCTTAGTTCTTTAAAGGATGTTTACCTACTAGAGGTTGAAAAAATGTATTGAATTTAGAATTAATTCATTTTAGTAATTATTTATTCATTAATTAGGCAGGTAACAAAAAGCTGTTGAAAAAGCACTTAAGTATTTACAGAACAAAGCATGTAATAGCTCAGAGTTCAATTCCCAGGGCAAAGCAGCTGAGTACATATGCACACTGTATACATAAATCTCATGAATGCCAAAGAGCAAAAGCTTTTGAATGATGTAACATCAGCCTTGAAGTCACTCAAGTCCATTTTAGGACTCTAAAACGCACTCATAAAAAGGAAAAAAAAAAAAAATTGCCTGCCTGCAACTGCTGTCTCCATGCTACCTTCCAGACAAGTCTGCTCTTCAGCTACTCCCAGCTGCCTCATCTTCTAGTAACAGGAACTGCCTGCTTTGCCACCTTTTTGTCCCAAGCTCTTCTCCCGTACAAATGTAGAGCACAGCAGACTCCATCTCTATGGCTGAGGTGAGACTTCATTTGTGTGCTCTACAAGGATGATCATGTGCCATCCAGTCTTGCAGGGAGGCTTGTGAAGGGCTGAGAGGATGGCACATGCAGTTTGATCCATAACAGATGTAAGAGGCTCAGTGATACTCAGACTAAATAGGATATGTGGAGAATCTACTAAGTCCTCACTAAGCATACGGAAAATGTATTCTAAAAAGTTTTATAATCCAGCCAAATTTGGATAGATTTGTATAGTAATGGGGGAGGGGTAGGTAAAAGGAGGGTTGGAATAATCTTTCTGCTAAAAGTGCTATCTTGCCAGGACAGTCAGATGATAAAGATTTACTTCAAACCACCTGAATTCTTAAAAGCACTGAAAAAAGTAACCTTGCAATATTCTTAGGAATTAATTAAGGATCTGGAGTGAATTTCAGAACAAACTTGGCCTGAAACAGATACTTTATGTGAAAGGCCTCAAAAAGTTATGCTCCTCTAAAAGATGTCTTTTAATTGAGATGAGGTTTGAGTTTCATTTAAGATTTTCAGTGAAGTGAATTTAGCAAGTAAGGTAGTGAAATTCACTTGCAACTGCAGCTACTTGAAATATTCAGAAGACAAAATATATACAGGACATCTCCTTCAGAATAAAACAGGTAACATGCAGTGATTTAAGTACAGTACAAACTTAAATAAGAATAATTAAAAAATAAAATGCAGAAGCTCAAATTATGGAATAATCATTGTAGGACAAACATAAACACCTGAGACAGACTATTCATCAGCAGTAAAATATAGTCTGTGATACAAAGAGAGGAGAAATCTGTAAATAGAAATAGGAATTTATGATCTAAAAAGAAGGAAAAATGGCAGCTCACAACAAACCCAGAAATTGTAGGGAGATTTATAGGCCACTTAACATAACTGACAAGGATGAAATTTTCTTTGTCACAGGAACACATTACATATACATCAATCACATTTTTTTATACTAAATGCTAGAAATCAGTTTTTATTGGTATCAATGTAAACATATTATCATATTATTGTGTAAGAAAGAAACCTAATTTTTAAAAATAGGATTTGCTATAAATTGCACCTGAATGAGGTTCTTTGATTTGTGATCTATGATTTACGATCTATGATGGGAGAACTTGTTTTCTACAAAATACTTCTAAAACGTTCAATAGTTACTGTAAAAAGATGGTACACAAACTAAGAGTTCCACTACATACTCTTAATTCAGACACTGCTTCAAAGAAGGAGATTGAATCAGGCTAACTGCCCTCACACTTTGCTTAATGAGAATTTCACATCTATTTCTCTCAGGAGCACACAACGAATGAATACTTTGATGAATGCTGTGTAGAGGTAGTCAGAACAAATAATGAAATATATGAAATGCTGACATTGAAAACCATATTCATTTTCTCAAAATGAGTTAGAGAGAAATGTAATTCATGTCTGTCCATCATGAAGTGAGCAAAAAACTACATGTGATGTAAGGTTCATTTGCCCATGTGGGGAAAAGGTGGGGAAGCATCCCTTGAAACAGAGTGAGGAAGTTATTTGTCACTAGACAGAACTTAGAAAAGATGACATTCCCAGCTTGGAATGCTGTGTTTAGTGGTAGAAAATAGGTCCACCAGTTGATGGTTCCTTCAAATGCCCTCTCCTTGCTTGCAAATACTTACTGCACAATGATAAGCCATTTTACTTATTACTAGTCATAATGTAGAACTTGGACTGTGGCAAGACCCAAAAGTGATAACAGGTATGAGCAAGATCAAATTCTTAGAGCGAGCATTGGCTATTTGCAATCTTTAACTTAATTAGGCTTATAAGCAGCATGTTGGTTAAAATCCTTCCTCTATTACTTTGCATCTAAACAAAAAATATTGATAATGAAGAATTTTGCACATTTAACCAATTCATAAACTATCATGACACAATTAATTTAGGACCTAGCTCTACAAGGTCTGTATTAAAATACTATTTTTTTTTAGAACAGGTAGTTGAAATTCTTCATTTCTACCATTTGACTAGCATATTTTAGTATTAGATTCACTGATGTCTCCCAGCTTTACATACATGTTCTCTGAGTATGTTTTATGCAGCAAGTCTTTTGTGTTAAGACACTAGTCAAATGGGTGAGGTAAAACAAAAACCCTTCTTGATCTAACATACTTCTCAGATAATAGTCTGATGAACTTGCATCCATCTGGGGTGTTTATCTTAAACCAGGAAACTAACCCTCATCACAATGTGCAATTTAGATGGAATGCATGTCAAATGGTGTAGGGCTCACTGCTGACAGTATTTTCCTGCAACTTTAAAGTAGCGGATGTTTTCACCTAAACTGTAGAATACAGTGTCCTCAAATCCAGTGACAGTGATGCATTTTATGCTGAGGATGTGCCAGACTTTAAATCCTCTTTCTTCACACTAGTTTGCATAAAACAATAATCTGGATAACCTGTGATTTTGTAATCACAAGAAAGTTCTTTGCTTAAGCTAAACTAACAATTCCAAAACCCACAGATTTTACTGGAATATAAAATTACTTTTTATCAATGGATAAATCCTTCAGAAGTTATAAGTGTCATCTCTTACTGACTTTTAAATTTATCTGTAAATAAAAGACATAAAAACATGTCAATGCCAGAATCTGAGTAGGAAAATTATGAACACTCTCTGGATAGTTCTGTGTATGTTCAGCTACTCCTAGAGCAAATTAGACACTGAGAAAGTTAACAAATCGAAAAATAGATCTCCCACTGGCACATGCATGTGAATTGTATAGCGTCTTTGGTTTTTGTGAAGGCAACGCTAGATGTCTCAAGACTACCGTGAAGTACCAGTCTAAGTACTTTTGTCAAATGTTGCAGTTTTCTGTAATAACATCACAAATGACATTTTTGGACAGCTGTCCAGATAAAACCGATAAACTAGTGTTTGAGCAATGTCAATTCTGATTCTTTAGTCTGATAAAATATTTGAAGAATTTTAATCAGCTGAAAGACCATTCATATCTTCATCAATTAAGCAAAAACCACTAATACATATCAGTGACTACATGTTATTTTATAAACTCCTAAATATATACAAACAGGTTTCAGACTCAGGTCTCCAACAAGTGTCAGAAAACACTTATAGAAGAGTGCTTACTTTGGCTGGAGGAGAACTTTTGTGTTGTACCTCTCTTGATTGTCCCTTGTCTTCAGGTAAGGTAGGCATGGTGGGCAGCATGAAGCACGTGGAAATGCAATGTGGACTAACAGGACCATGCACTGCTGCTGCTATGTTTCAATTCAGCCTGAAGGCATAAGCGCTGAGAGCCTTGTGATCTGCAGGCCGAGTTAGATGCCAAAAACACAAGTCAAATCCATTTAAAACTCTCTGCTTTAAAACCAAGTTCACTTTAAAATAACAAACAGTATTAAGGTTTAAAATTAAAAAGGCTGTCTTGTGTTTTATTAACAGAAGCTTTCAAGATCAAGTATAACACAGTACATGCATTCAAAATGGACAATCCTTCATTCCTGTTGTTCTTTCCATCTCTTCTCTCCATTTTACAGACTTGGGTTTTTTTACTATTACTCTTTTAGCTGTGACCAAACTACCCTCTCAAAATTTTTTTTTGAGAAGGAAGCAGCATCCTGGATATCCATAATATGCATTTTAGTAACTAATGAAGTCCTGACACTACAGAGTGTGATCTCAGATCTCACAGAAAGAGATCTGGCTCTGCATGTCTTCCTTTGAGCCAGAGCATAGCCTAAGTGAATCGTGCAAGGACTTTGTGTCTATCTGCACAAAATAACACCGTGCAAGACAATTCTGAAGTAAAACAGTAATAATGCTCAAATGGAAAAAAAAAATTAAAAATTCCTGCCTGTAAAGCTGAGAAAATTCTTGCTATTAGTATCAACAGGGCTACTGCCTTTGTAAGAGTATTATAAACAATAAAGCCGATGTATGTGGCTGAATACTAGAAATGTGAAGTACTAATCCTCACAGCTAAAGTGGATGTATTGTAAGACTTACTATGACACCTACCGGATAGTTAAGGAACAATCTTCATCAATAAATACATCGACTCCCTGGTGGTGGTACCTACAGACAGACAATGCAGTTATCAGAGAAAATCTGGTACACAGTTTCCATCTGGTCTAACGAATGCTAACTATATTTTCCTTACAGTTGATTCACAGCTGTGCACAGAATGAAGCTATATACTCAAACAATAAAATAACAAATTCAAGAGCCTGCCAGTGAGATAAGTATATCCAAGGAAAGGTTCAACATACAAAATATATTATATTCTCCCACAGACAAGTTGCTGATACCATGATCATTCTTTTCTTCTTCTGGATATCAAGATAGATGGAACAAAGAAGTTGGAATGGGGAGATAATTTGAATTTCCAGGGACTTAGCAGTGTTGTAACAGTAACATAAAGTCTTTCTTTTTATTTCAGGGAAGGGCAAAGAAATGTATTCAGGAATATGTCCATTTATTGAGGCTGACACATAAAACTGTCAAAATATTTGTGTCAGAAAGAAAGAAAGAGAGAAAGAGAAAATGAGACAAAGCATTCATAGGATATTATGAAATAGTAAGAGTAGCCTGAGTAGTGACAATTTTCTCACCACAGCTTTCAAAGAAACAATTCTGTATTTTAGAATCTGCAGAATGTGTTAAATCTTTGGATCACAGAAGCAGCTAAGACTAATGCTTTTATTAGGTTTGTTTCACATTATACTGGAAACTTAACTTTCTCTTTTACCAGAAGATGAATAGAAAGCCATCTAACATGAAATTACTGCAGAACTACTAGATTGCAAGAATGATCTCTATACAAGTATTGTGTTCAGAAAAAATAATTATTTCATTGAAATTCTTTGATGAAGAGTATGGAAAAGATGCAGTATATAGGAGGACACTGTAATGAAGACCAAGTTAAAAGACTTCCTTTGAACTGGGAGTGTTTTTTTCTCAGAAGAGTATAAGCTGTAGGAATGGCATTCATAAAATTCAAAAGCTTTTGTAAACCTTTTGAACCTGTGAATTTCTAGCTCTAATGCAAGCTCATGTTTGTATCATGATTTTACTCACCTCTGACTTCAAGTAAGAGCAGAGGAAGCTTTATGTGACTAAACCCAAGATTTAAAAATCTTTATGAAGGCAAAATTTTTATGAAGTCCCAACTATGATGGAAAATAGACATTTATGATTACATACATTTTAATAAACCCACAGCAATTAGGCAGATGGAATTAACACTAAAGATCTTTGTGCTTCAAAAGGAAAGTATTTTTGTATCAAACAACAGTCACCAACTGTTAACAACACAGGAAGACATGATAGAAGTGAGGTAAATAAAAAAAATTACATGGATTTGCTTTTCATCTCTGAAACAAAATCCTGCGCAGTTTCTGACTCTGCAAGAACTCAAAACAAAAACAAAAAAGAGAACATATAATTCTGGCTGTTTATCTAATCTTTATTCATGTTTGCCTTATGAATTTATGAAGGTTCCAGTAGGCTCAACTAGACAGAATGCTGGGCCTGAAAAATCAGGAATGCTTCAAGTGGTGGCAAAAATGTATTTGCAGTCCTACATGGAGCTGTATAAGCTATTGTATCAAAGTGGTTTATTACTGGTTTTAGCTGAGTTCCTAGGACATACAAAGCATACAAACGTAATGCAAGTCATATGAAACAAGAAGGAGTTATTAAGCACATCAAGTTTCAGTTCATTTTTCCGATTTAAAAAGAAAAAAAAATCCTTTAGAAGAAAACAAAATTCAACAGGCTTGTCTAAGAATAGAAAGGGACAAATCCCAAGCTCTGTTGTCTTAGAGATGCAGCACAGAAAGTACAGCCAAGGGAGAACAGAGGGTAGAAAAATGAATTTACACCACCTTAACAACTCCCAGATTTGGAGTAGACTGAGTCCAGCCTATCTCTTACATGATTAGATCCTTACTCTGTCTTCCTTATGGAGCCATATTGTGACAGGAGAAAGCTCTTAGTCTGTGGTGCTGATCAGTAGAAAGATTTGTTCTTTCTACTTTTTTTCTTATATCTCTCCATAAAACCATAGTAAAAACTTGAATATATTTATACATATTTAGATGCTTCTTAAAACAAATGCAGTCTTTGCACACCATGACTGCACAGTTGTAGTCATTTAACATGCCAAAGTAAGGGTTATTACTTGCTGGTATTGCAACAAATATATATAAGTTCAATTCATAAACTATAGGATTTAGAAATAATTATTTTTTCAATCTAAAAGCTTATTTTTAACCTGTGAAAAGTTCTTCAAATCAGATCCTTTAAAGACTTTGTGCTTAACCAGTACAAACATCATATCTTGAAAATGTAAATAACCAATAGAGGCACCTTTTGTCTCATGGAGCTTCTCTGCATCTCACCAAATTTATTTCCCTGGAAGTTAGATTTTCTTCTTCTTCAGTAGAGCATAGGGAGGAGTATAGCCCTAGAACCTACAGAAATTCACATTGCTATCTACAGGAACAACACATTTCCGTCAAAGGAGGAAATGCTATGTTAATAATATATGCAAGATAGCAAGATACCAACTGAAAAAAACTGTAAATATTGTTCCTGAAGATACTGAAACATATGCAGAGATTAACTGATATGTCACAGGAAGAATGGATGTACATACAGATCTACGATCCTAGTCTGCATGAGTGTTTTGCACCTACAAAATGAGTTTTTAAAAAAAACAAACCAACAAATTACTATCCTATTCATTAGACTCTGCTTACTCCCACACTAAGAAAAGACAATGTGTAAAGAAAAAAAAAGTAAGAAAAAGAGAGGATGGAGTGCTTTTTAACATTTTGATCTGTTATTTAAACTTACTGCTTAAAATAGTTAGGAAAAAAATGATCCCCTGAGCTCAAATTTGTAGTCAGATATAGATCATTGAATGCAGAGAACTTTCTTTTACCACTGTGCATGCTTAGAGTACAATCTCCAGGAAATGGTGATCTGGGAGCTCTATTCCATAAAAGGGAAAAGTATTTAGAGGCCCTTGGCTTTCAGTGTGTCCTCTCTGCAACTCATTTTACCATAGTAGAGAAAGCTAAGTATAATCAGTTAACTTACCCTCTCTGAGTCACAGCTGAGTGTTAGCAAAGGCTTAGATAAAGGTGCTTTACTCCATCTCCACTGACAGCCTGGCAGTTGACCTCAAATGCTCTGTCATGTCAAAACAAGGATATATAAAAAAAGCAAAAAAAACAGTTGGAAAAGCATTTTATTAATATTCCTTGACCTCCTAAGGTCAAGTCAAGAAACTCTCAATTGTCAACAATGGGTGTTGCATACTTATGAACACAGATGAACTACACAATTCTGAGCTGCATTTTGCAGCTTTTTGCTGTCTTGCAAAGAGGTTGTAAAATGCTACCATACTAGAAAGGTATCTTCTTGCATGCCATCTGTGTGGCTCTAAAAGCATATGGAATTCAAATAGAGTTTTCAATTAGGTTTTGCAGCTTTGAAGTACATAAAAACCACTGAACTTATTTCACTGAAACCAAGTGTGAGCAAAACAGGGTGCTTTCTTAGGTTTGTACCAGAGGGTAAGTTTTCAAACACAAAGCATGATTACATGGCTACTTAAGGAACGCAAAGATTGTTGGCACAGGTAAGCTAACTTAAACTCAAAAAACCCAACACTCCGACAAATCAAAACAAACCAAAGATATAAAGCCAGATCCAGAATATCTTAATTAAGAACCTTTAATATTTTACACTATCCCTTCAAAATTTTTATATAATAGAGTGACTAGAAAAGAAAACAACAAATTTACAACTGAAGTTGATTCAGTCAAATTCTTCCCCTACTTGACAAGAGATGCTACATGGAAATTGGAAGAATCTTTATTGTCTATAACACAGAAACAAATCTGCTGTTTCCTGTTGCATACAATTTTTATGACAAGAAAGCGACTTCTCATATTGAATACTCAACATTTGCAAGATATTAGCATCCTGCTTCAGTTGGTTTGTCAAAACCCATAGTCAAGGCCCCAGGACTAACAGAAGGCATCTCTGTGATAACAGTCACATCCTGAGTTCTTACCACATTAATAGCCATACAACTGCACAAGGCAAAAATTCAGAAGACAAAGTGGTGTTTCTAAGACACAGACCAATACCACAGGGGTATGCAAAATGTATGTAACTACTATAGAGATTCAAAGCATCTATTTTCATTCAAAGAAATAATGGCTTTAATTCCTGAGCAATTTAATTAATACCTCTTGACAATCAGGACACTTCCAGGAGGCAACCTCAGAGAGGAGTGGCAAATGTAAGTAATTAAATTATAAAAATATTTAGAGGAAGAAACTGACAAAAGTGTAAGAATAATATAGCAAATGTCCCCCTGCTTCTAAAAATCTTCTCTCTCCAGCTCAGTGGCTACAGACTTCCCCTGGACTACAAGCTACCCATACAGGACTTGCTTTATGGAACAACATGACAGGAAAGAATCTCTTTTTCTGCTTCCTGTTTTCCTCTAGTTCAGGAACACATAAAACTCAGTTATCAATAATCTGCTTGATTGAGAGAAAGCAAAGGTTAGGTCAAGCAGAAAGTAAAATGCTCCTTTGGTACGTGTCCAGATGGAGAATATCTCTATTAAAAGCTAGTTATGATAATCTGCTGAGAATGAAAACCAAAAAGTTTGGAATGAGAGGTGCTGCTGGTACATTTCCAACAAGAACAGCTCCTCTAAAAAGGCATTCAGTTTGATCATGCATCTAAAATTCTAGAAGAGAATTTAAAGAAATCTAATAACTAACTCCCTCAAAGCTAATGGATAATGTTTTCTACAAGTTATGTACTTAAATGCAATAAGATCCATTTGGTCCTCAGCTTTGGACTCATACATTATGAGAAAAACCAGTTGGACCAGATTTCACTAAAAGACAATTATCTTAATATAGTTAAATGGAAATTTAATAATTAATAAAGGACCACAAATACAACTGAAAATAAAATTTTTGCTATTGTCAGATATTATCAGCCAGCTTCATTTTGTTTTAGCAACAGTTACAATTTTTGTTTTGTTAGCAGTCAGTGTTTAGAATTACTTTTCGTGCAGCAGAGTAGTCAGAAGAGTGGCTTATGAGTATATTCTTTTAAGGATTTCATGCTACAGACAATAAGCAAAACTGAAGAATGCACATATTTTAGAAATACTAAGGATGAGTATAGAACTTATAGACCCAGGATAACAAAGGAATTTTTGTTAAGGTAAGTGCCTTTTATGAAGTCTGAAAGCTTCCACTTTTTCCAGGGGCAATTAGGAGTTAGTATTGCATGAATTAAACTTTTATAAATTATTCTATCTCAGAGGCAAAGTCTTAATTTTCAATTATTGTTTTTATTTAGCACTGAAAACAATTTAAGGAAATGAGTTTATAAGTAGTGTTACCTCCCAATGAAAGCACATGGGTTTAAGAATTGTATGAAAGTTTTAGAAGTTAAAAAAAAAAATGTTCTAATTAATTTCTAGCTTTATTCATTATAAGGTTTTATTTTAACTAATCAGCTTAAGAGAAAACTCTAATAATGTGATTTTATCTGGTTAAGTATGTGACTAGAATGCTGGACCTAGTTCTTATAAGGAAAGGACTGCCAAAGGAAGTTATAGGGAAGGACAGATCTGCAATGTTCTTACAGCAGAGGTCTCTCCCCAGTTATACCACTGCAAAAACCTGGCACTCCAATACTCCATGCTGAAAACAGCTAGACAGCTGTGGTAGGAGAGTCAAGGTGGGGGTGGCACTTTCTCAGAGATTCCAGACCTGAAAGCTTTTAAACATATGTTCTTCCTTGTTCAATGGCTGGCATCCAGCACAAACAAAAGATACATTAATTTATCCGGCAGCTGTTTCCAGGGTCACTTAACTGACAACTGCTTCCAGGGTCACTTTTAAGATATTCTCTCCAGTGTAGAATCTAATATGGCCAAAGTTTATGAAGCAAAAGAGAACAATGAATGTATCTCTTTTTTCTCTTCTTTTTTCCCCGGCTATCTCTTTTGTTCTTTTATTGCTCTCCAAATACTTGCATATATGTCTTAGCCAAAAGCAGGAAAGCTTCTTCAGAGAGTTGAAGAAATTAAAGTGAATACAAAGCCATATGTTCACTCTTTCAAAACATAACAGTGAGAGCCACATACATATTTCACTTGAGCTAACTAAAGGACTATGTGCAACTCCTTATTGAGAAAGATCTCCAACAACGAACCAGTTAGAGACTTGAAATTCTGGTTACCACCCAGAATTTTTTAGGTATGCTTCTTGCATTGTAAATTTCAACTAATGTCCCATAAAAAGTTTGCTTTTATCTTTCTAGCAATTCTTTCCCTTGTTTAGTGTAAAAAAAAAAACCACAAAAAGCCCCACAAAAAACTCCACATACCACGAAAACCACAAGCAAAAAAGCACTCACAATGCAGCCCTCCCATCAGACCCCAATTTATAGACATTTCCATAAGTTCTGTTAACTCGCCAACAAATTTTACCTCCTCCAACTTCCTACTGACCTATTTTTTTTCTATCAGTTGGTCCTTCAGCTAGAATGACAAGAATAAGACAACAAGTAGCAGAACTCATCCAGATGGTCTCTGGGAAACCAGCTGAGCTAAAATTTGGGCTACATTAAAAAAAAAAAGAAAAAAGATGAAAAATTTAAAACATGATGTTAAGGCAGAATTTGGCCCAGATTTATTCAGTATTATGCGTAAGTTAAAAAATTCAGCATGCAGAAACAAATCAGATGACTGGAAGACTGTCAAATCTCAAGGCAGATTTAATACATTTCTTAACTTACAGTATATTTTTGATAGACTTTAAGGAAAAGCAGTTTAAAGGAAGGATGCAAACATGGAGTGGGTGGATCTTTGGCACAGAGAATTAGAATTTCTAAGCATAAGGAACAGCATATAAGAAAGTGTGAAGACAAGAGTGGGAGAACTGTACATTAAGTGTCAAACAGGAGAGTAGTTCACAAGGAATCTAGAGCTAAGAATATGAAGTAGATGGAGAAAAGCCTATTGTTTTACAAAATAAAGGCAGTGGACTTAAAATAGGGCAAAACACAAAATTTTGAAAATTACATGGAAGTAAAAAATGTTGCTCTCTTTCTCCTCCTAAACAACTTACCATTTGAAAGAAAGATGCAAGTTTGGTCAGGATGTAGCATCAGTCTTTGTTCTCTGGTCCTGAGTTACCCCTCTGATGCAGAACTCATACATCAATAAATCAGCCAACAGAAATTGCTACTGACAGTAGTATTAATAATACCATTATTACCACCAAACAGGCATTTGCCTAAGTGAGCATCATGTTACTTGGTAACACAGAGTCATTTACATCTCTTTTTCTTCTGCTCTTTCTCACAGACTTGAAGGAACCCAGATACGTTTCCACTGTCTGGACTGCATGCATTATACATCACATTCTAGTTACACATTTATTTTTGTAGGCAGAATTGGAAACTTGAGATGATATTTTCTTGAACTGCCTTTTGACTATATTCTTAGTTAATGTAAAAAGAGAACAAATTTGCTTGTGGGAAGGGGAGACAAAAACAGGGGGGAAAAATATTCATGTCCTTTCATGCCGATTCACTCTTGTTTAAAAAAGATCATAAGGCTATTGCGTGACATAATACTTTGGAATAAATTTTTACATGTAACCATTCTGTAAACGATTATGTTTCCAGGACAGCTGAATATTAACTCTACATAATTCACTAAAAACAACTACAAAAACCCCAATTTAGAAACATAAATAAGTTGAAGGCAATTAGAGAAGAACACTATTTCTTAGTGACCCAGGAGCCTTGTTGCTAGTCATGCAAAAAAATTTCCAAATGAAGATATTAAAAAAATTCTTTCTTTCATAATTACAAAGGGTAATCCCAGAGGGCACACTTTGTTGAACAAACCAATAATAAGCAAATTGCTGTGGGATCCCAAAATGTAACTGTGATCTTTCAAGCAGTGAGATTAGACTTAGACCTCCATCTTGCATAGATAAAGTCAAAGCAGCAAAGTAAGTATTTGGTTCTCATTTTATGTTTTATGGACAAAATCCAATTCATGGTTGTTTACTTCAGTGACACATATGCACACTTCTATTTACACACACCCACAAGTGCATGAATGCATCCCACTTCCTTGATAATGAGAAAAGAACTATGAATCTGATTCCACTGAGTTATTAAAAAATATTGGTGTACACCAGGAAAGGAATAACTATAGCACTGACTTATTCAAATAATCAGCCATTGTGTGGGCTTTGATTATGGACTGATAATTTGACCTCAGTTAGCTTATGTTACTGAAGGATCGATTCCCAGAATCAAGGAATTCTTCAGGCTGGAAGGTCATTTGAAATTATTGAGTTGCGTTGGACTATAGCCAGTTGGAACTCAAAAATTTCCAAGGATACCAATTGCAGAATTTCTGGTAGATTTGATGCAGTGTTTAATTACCCTCCGAGTAATTACTCCCATCACCACTGTGACGGTACATCTGGTCAGAATGGCCCTTGTTGTACTTTATCATTAATGTTTCTCATTCTCCTGCAATGCACTTTAGGAACATCTTAAGTATTGCAAGACTACAACTCATTTCTTCTCCAGGCTGAGCTCCAGGAAAGTTTGTTCCCTCAACATATTCCCACAGGATGTTTTTCAACATCTTCGAGGTGCAAACCCAGATCTGGAAAATCACATCTGATAAGAATGCATTCCTACTCATCCTCCACATCTAATAAATGGATAGATCCTCAAGAAACCTCACTTGTGACACATGTCACTATGTGACATGAAATGCCAATAGTATGAACTAATTACATCATGTTCTTCTAAACATTCAGCTGCTTTTTCTACTGATCAGGTAATTCACTCATCTGGAATCCAATGTCCCAACTTGGATACAGGGATGCTGTATTCTAGATCACAAAACCTGTTGCTTTTGCTAGGAGCTCTCCAATATTATCCCTAGATTACACTGATCATGCAGGCCTAGCTGTCTGTGAAGAAGGAAAAGCCAACATACATATCTTATCTTTCCTGCTAACATATGATATAAAATTGTCAGTAAGCAGTAACATTTACTAATGATCTTCTAGGCTCTTCTGCTGGAAATAAAAACAACTTGAAAGCCAGCAGCCACGCTAATTTATTTTATCAATATCTAGCTTCAGAAATAGGTTTTAATAACCATAATAATTTTTAAAAAGCATTAACTATAGAAAGGATGATTGTTCATTCTAACATTATCCAAAAAGCAGGGAGGAAATGTTTTCAGTGTCTCATTCAGGTATGATGTCAAAGCAGAATTGAGATCAAAAGCTCTTTTCTTGCCTAGAAGATCTATATATGTAATAACATATTTTGCAAACATAAATTGTAGACTAGTATCCATGGTCAAAACTGCATGAGGAAAAACTTGCCCCTATTTTATCTTTATTTGATATGCAGATGAGGTAGCTTCAGGAAGAATAAACCTGAGATGCTTATTTCAGTGTGGGGAAAAGAGAGAAAGCATACTGCTTACCACTTTAGAAACAAGGTATTTGGTGTCTTGTGCAAAATATGGCTAGAAAATGAAAGCAGACAGTTGTTTGTGAGAAAAGCAAATTCTCATTTCCTGTATTTGCAAAACTCTGACCTTAGGCTTCATTACAATTCAAAATGAAAGACACGAGACTACTGCTAGAATAATAGTAATTAAAAAAAGATATTCCAGAGCTGCCTTTCCACTATGTCTGTCACACGAAGTCTGTACTTAGAAAATCCCAAGACCGGAAAAACATGGTAATGCAAAAATTGACAAGTCTCTCTAAGATCATCCAGTCTAGTAGTAGTTCCATCATTCTATACCGCCTGGCATTCAAGATATTAATGCTGAGCACTCAAAGAAGACTTTAACCATCTACTGCTGGTTTTCTCACTTTGAGGAACCACAGATATACACCCAACAGGGACTGAGGTAATTATTTTCAAATGTACAACGACAAAGCTAAGCTCCTAAAAACACATTTAAGTGAATCAAGTATTACTTTTAAATCTTTCTCAGCAGGATTTACAGGTATTCTTATGAAAGAAGAAGAGGCCCATTTTGGTAACTGGTTAAAGCTCTAGATTCAGGAGCTTTACAATTTGCACTCTAATTTGGAAACTATCCTCACTGGATAGATGACTAGTCTGACAGAAAACATGGTAAGAAAAACAACCTTTAATTTTCTTTAGAAAGCTACCAAATACAGAACTCTTAAGTCTTTAAGAACAGATTGTTTTCTAACCTTGTTTTTGTGTATTTTAATCACTATAGAATCATAGAGTGTTCTCCAAAACCCAGAACTAAGAAAGTTAATAATAAAGATCAAAGCTATCAGAACAAGAAAGGAATTTTTATGGATTGACTGGCATTTATTGTACCAAACCCCCACATTTTTATGGGTAATTAGACAGTTCAGAACAAAGCTTTGAGGCAAACAACAGCTCTGCTCTTGTGGAATAGCACAAGCCAAATGTAGCAAAATGTACCCTATGTCCAATTTGTCAAAATCCTTTCTGATAAAATTATTTAGCCAACACCATTCCATCACTGATTATATCCAGGAGCTGATCCAAAAACAATGTACCAGCTTTATGCACAATCTCATCTCATCAACATCTAAAAAAACCCCCCAATCATTTATTACAGTTTTATCAGTGTTATGCACATGGAGTCCCTAGCAAAGAGGTGACCATAAGCTAGATAATTATTCCTGCAAGGGAAGAGAATTCTAGACATTGGAATTAAGATTTTATATACTAGGTTTTAAAATGTTGACCTCAAAATTCAAATTGAAAATTAGGGAGATGAGGAAGGGATAAAAGGAGCAGAGTAATTAATGAAAGTCTTCAAACTAGAAAAAGGACATACCAAGTGTCAAGGCTGTCAATGGAAATGTAAGATCCCTTTTCAATTGTTCTTGGTGCCTCTTCCAGAGTGTAACACCTCTTTAATAAAAACAGTGAGTATTTCACACTTGACTTTCAATTATCTCAGTTTGCAACTAGCAGTTCAGTTCAAGCTGCTAATGACTGTCCTCTTCCATTGCAGCTGCTAAAAGTTTGAGAACTTCTGGTAGAGGAACAAGTTGTCACTGTCAGGGAGGAGTAGTATTCACATCTTGATACCAAGCTAAATCTACCAGAACTCATCTTTCTTAACCCTGCTTAGAATTCAATATTCCTACTGTCATTACCGTCTTAAGAAATTGTGATGTATATCTTCTCATAACTATATTATATACAAAAGACAAAATTATATTCTCTGTTGGCTACTTATAAATGGCTTTTTTATCATAAGTACATAGTCTCTATAATTTCTTATCTTGCCATTTAATATTATTTCCTTATACAGAATAAACTAAACAAAGTTGTATGAAAGTAATGGAATGTAATGGCTACTTTATTTTAAATGTAAAACATTTGTATGAACATGTAGAATTAAAAAGAATCAACGATTATATGAGGGCAAAAAAAGCAAAACAAAGTAAAATTCACAAAAAATATATCTTAAAAGAACATATAGCAAGCCACCACAATTCTAACAATACCACAGAACTACACCAGACTAAAGCAAAGGGAATAAATGTTGAGGTATCACTACCAGTTCTATTGTTAATCAAAGTTTTAAAATGCCTCTGAATAACATTAGCAAATGCAGAGACAAAAAGCTATACATCAGCTACCTGAAGGAACAGAGAGTAATGAAAAACCTTAAAAACACTGAGATAAAGGCAAAGACTGTAAGCACTAAATGATGCTCATTCTTTCCAAACACTTCCCTCAGTACTGGGATGCTGACTTTGAAGTGCCTTGCTATCCAGCCAAAACAAACCAAAACTCTCATACGAAAACTGATTGCTTTATAATTTTAATATCACTTAAGGCTTTCATCCTAGTTTCTAACTTTAAGATAATAAGTGTCCAACATAAAAAATTAACATCCCATTTTATTACTTTCAGATATGAGAATGATAACACAGGGCTGTTCAGCATTCCAGACTTTGTTGTTTTAATGAATTTCCTTACAGGAGTTAGCAATTATTTTAATACAAGTAATTTGTATTTTCAAAGAGAGCTTTTGCAAAGTTCTCTACCAAACATCTTAAGGCAACTGGTCTCATAGGACAAGAGGGAAGGACCTCTTGTGATTTAAGGAAGAAACCAAAGGGTAGGAGTTACAGGTTTGCCTTTCTGCTGCAGAGACTGCATTCCCACAGGGACTGTGGTATTCAATGTACACATGAAGAATCTGGAAGAGGGTATGAATAATCTGGAAAAGAGAAGTGATAATCAGATCTAAAGCCAGCCAAGGCAATTTATGGGCTAACAAGCATCTAAACGATAAAATGGCTGGTGAAATACACTGAAAAATGCATATCAATGCACATAGGGGAAAATAACCGTAAAATATACTCAGCTCAATCAGGGCAAATCATTATGTTTTACCAGTAAGGAAAAAGATCTGAGTAATTTTGGATAGCTCTCTGAAAATAGTAATCAGAAGCAGCTAAAAAGGCAAAAATGGTAAGAATTATTAGGAATGAATTGAGAACACAGACTGTGAGGATACTATGTCCATGTCTTCAAAACAGCTCTAGTCATGCCTTAAACAAAAAGGAACAAAAGTACAAAGGCTACATAGAAAAAAGCATGGTCAGAAATTGCACACAAAAAAAGACTACAACGTTTTAACTCGAAGGAAGTATAGTTCTAGACAGAAAGAGGTTAGAAATGTTAAAAAATTGAGTAGATGGAGAGACCACCCAATTAATTATTTGCTCACAAATAAACAGGACACAAGCTTGAGGGTGCCCGAAGTAGTCATTAAGCAATAGTGTAAGGACAAAAGATTACATTCAACCAGAATGTAATTAAATAATTGACCTTGTTATCACAGGAATTTGTAAAAGAGTTGGAGTCTATTTGTGAGTTCAAAAGAGATTAGATAACGTTCAGAGGAGAGGTACAGTAGTAGTTATATGGCCTCTGGATCTGGAAAGGCCTAACATACAGACTGCTAAAAACAGTGAGGGTTAAAAATGTTTCTGCTCTTGGCATGGTGTAAACATACTACTCATATGGGATCAGCTGAATGGTTTGCATGACCTGGAACTGTAGTTCTAGTGTTCACTGGCAAAACAGGATCAATTTCTGAAAGAAACTGATTTAGAGAAAGTGAACAAAATTATGTCATAATTAGTAATGCTGAAGAAAGAAATGGATAAAACAGAGAGAAGAAAGTAATGGGAGAAAAATACTTATTTTCTTATATTTTTCTAATCTATAGATGGCAGTACATGCTGAGACATGTACATGCCAGTACATGCCAGGACTAAGATCCAGATCCTGCTGCCATAGGATGGTACTGTGCTGACTTCCTAAGTAGCCTTCTTGAAGAAGCAGATATTATCTCAGTCTGAAGAATGTCTGGCATCTCCATACTTTGTCTTGGTTTAGATTCTTACATATGAACAAACATCACATGTTTTTAAAAGGCTATTTGGGTGGCAGGCTGTTGAAAGTATTTTCATTTCTTTCTGATTCATCACATAAGAAGCATTGGATTTCATAGGAGAAAAGACAGTGAACTACCACTTTTCAAACTTTTCAGTCGTATATAATCATACACATATTTATTAGCACACACACTAAATGACTTTCACATTTTTTATGTGTATGAATAAAACTCTGTTTGATAGCTGTACTATTTAATAGAAGACACAGGTGAAAACCAGTACAGAATTTTCATCCCCTTCTTTTCACAGATGAAGAAAACGAGACGTGCATGAAGGTTTACATACCCCTCAATTACAAAGGATTACTGTCATTCTCCATCTCTTTTCCCTACTATTTATCTTAGCCAACTGGTTCCTTCGTTTGCCATTGCCTCAGCTGTCACAAATATACAATTGCATGGTGCTGCCTACGCTCCTGCTTCCAACAACTCACATGTGGCTGAGTCAGAAAAAACATGAAAATAACATCATCTCATATCCAGGATGCAAGCTGTGGGGACTGTTTTAAGACGCTCTTCAACTCTCACTTTGTCTTTCTCCCATAGAATCTATACTAGTAGCGTGCAAAAGAATAAATTATACTCTTTTGGAGAGAGAAGATGGAAGAACTTGCTCTCTTTCCTATTTAATATTTTTTCTAGTTCAGCCAGTATAACAATCAGGTCTCAGTAGGCAAGGAAATGTCTCATATGATGGATGGCCTTTGGGGTTTTAAAATTATGAAAAAAACCCCATAAACTGTGTATCAGTCACATGGTTTTAGAACTCTAAATGTTATTTCATACTGTAAGTTATATTTCTCTTGTATACCTAGTAAACTGAATCCATAAGAGATTACTTTAGCACTAGGGATACGTAATTAAATCTATTCATGAAGTATTGCTAGATAATACATCACAGGCCAACTGTACATAGACAACTAACAGTCCCTGAACAAGATCAAAGCAGTGAAACTGTATTTAATTGTCTACCGAGCAATATACTTTTCTGATTGTGATGAAAAACACAATCAAACTTCCACTCACTACAGAAAAGCTTTGAAGAGACTGATGGTACTTTTTGTTTGCTTCTAGACTTCCAAATTTTCCTTGTTGCTGCAACAGTAACTTAAATATTATGCCTTTAACCTTAAGTGATCAGATAACTCTCTTCCTGTTGTGAGGCCTGCAGCTCAGGACTAAACAAGGAAAGCTTACTGACCTCAGATTTCAAGAGTTATTGGGAAACCCTCTTCCCAAGAGTTTGGCCTCACAAATTGGAAAAAATTAAGAAAACTAAAACTAGAGTTACTAGGTTTTCTATAAACATGCAATGTAGGTTCCACTAATCTTCTTTTTGTATATTTTCTTTATTTCTTCTCTATAATATGTACAAACTGACTACAAACAAGTAACACTTTCTAAATCTATGCTACTTATTACTCTGTAAATAAGATTATGTTAAATTTTGTTGAACGTGTTTCTAAGGCATATAAAGATTTTTCCAACACAAAAATTTTTGTTGTTTTTAATGTTTCTTAGTTGGAACAATGTTTATTTTAATTTCCATGGTGCTTAATGGCAACCCACAAATTAATTTTCTGAATATTCCCTCCAAGTGTTTTGTTTTTAACCCTCATGGAGAAAGAAGTGTGTTTTTACAGAACAAAGAGAATAAAGTTTCTAACAGAACATGCCACTTGTCTGTTTTTGTTAAAGGGAATATTTAAATTTAAAGTCAGACCCAGCTATAATTCTTTCCCAAAATTCTCATTAACCAGTTAACTCAGAAATTATTTTCTGAAGAAACAACAGAAACTAGAAGATAAACAAACAAGGCAAATACAATGCTTTCCACAACAATGCAATTGCCAACCTAAGCAAGTAGTACCACACTATTCTGTCACCCATGTGAAATAAGAACCAGTTCAATTCTAAATGCATATTAAGTATGCTTTTGACCCAGTTGAAGCAAAAAAGCAAATGTCACTCACATAGCTTGTTGTAGTTACAAGTACCCTAACCGAACATTGCACTGCAGGGCTTCATGAATATTCAATAACAGAGTAACCAATAAAACAATAATAGTCTGATTGCTATTAAAATTTACATTTTCTTCTTCAATATTTGCAGTGAAGCTGAGAAATGGAATTTTATTTATTTTACTCATTAAGTTCACACTCTGTCTTCATTTGTAGTTCTGCAACTATACTATGTACTTTCACTGCATAAGTGCACAATTTCCATTATATCCTGGAAGTATTTTGGTAAAGTTCAGTTTAGGGCACTTTTGTTAGTTTTTCAGAAGACTTATTTAAGAGTGTTAGAATATTCAAAACACTACCAACATAATTTTGCAGCTTTCCCATTAAATACTTACTAATATAGCTAAAATATATCACTGTGAAGAAGAAATTATCATTACAATACACTTAAGTAAACCAGTCACTGTACCTCACTTCTTCACCTGGACTGTTTATTGCATGTTGGTGCTGTGCAAATATTGCTTCAGGATAGGTCCTAATTATTAAATTCACTATATTAAAACTCATTGTTTTATCTAACAGTAGCTGTCTGGTCTTCCAGACTTCTGAGTTAAATCACACTTTTGTGACATGCTCAAATCACACTGCACTTTCAGTTCACAAGAAAAGACATAGTTACACACCGAACTTTATGATGGAACTTCCAGTCCTGAATATCCATCTAGGCAGTGCGTTGAACTCAGTGGGAACTATGTTTGATAGTTATGGCCAGGAGGATAGCTTTTGACCATTAGCTAGGCAGACTATCAATGTTTTTAATTTTCTAGCTTCCAATCTGTACTGCAAAGGTTTAACATTTTCTTAGGTAGTTAGCTGTCGCTGTTGGCCTCAACAAAAAATTTATGAACACAGAAATTGGTCCTATATAAATGTTTTCTTAACATTCTATATCTTCCCATCTGCAACCTTTATGCCATTTCTTAATAAACAACTTAATTTAAACTAGTAGAGAAAGTAGTGCTTTAAAAACAAATGATCAGCATATGGCCAAAATACCTCTTAATGAAAAACATCAAAAGAATGATTGAAATATTTCTTTAAAATTGTAAGAATAACAAGTAGCTGACCTGCGTAGCCATAATGCACAAGATGCTTATCAACTTCCCAGGATGAGACCTGCAAATGAGAAATTAGCTCAAATGCTTCAAATAACTGAAGTAAAATTGAATAAACAACCAGAAAGCTAGATATTACCTATCAGATGAATTTAAGGTTTGAATCTGCCATGGTCTGGATAGAGCCCTGTAGCACAGGTGAAGAGAGGACAGTGAAAATTTGGTAGGTTGGTGGTTGGAATGCTGTTGGCAGGAGCTTTCTATTTTAAATGTTAAAAAACCCAATTTAATGTTATCCAGACAGAAAAGGGATTTTTTTGTTTGTTCAAGCAAAACAAACAACTCTTTCTAAACAGATGATCAAGCAAAGAAAAAACCCAGGATGTTACCACCGGTTAATTTTTTTCAAATAATCACAGAACAACTAATTGGTGGCTAAAAGAAATAAAGCATTTTGTCAGTTTTTTTAAGAGCAAGCAAGATCTTGTTTTGCCATTTTTTATTGAAGTTAGCATCCACAAAAAGGGCCTCTAGGAATTTCTAAAATGAGCAGGACAAAATCAGAGGAAGAGCTGCTTAATAGGATTGCAATCTCTTTTTGGTTCTTTGAGCATCTGCTTAATGTTGCAGGTTTTCCCAGTATTACTTAAAATCTGTGAAATCAAGAGGAGAGAAAATGTGATCTGACCATGAACCCAATACTTGCATATTTTGAGTAATCTTCAGAGAAAGAGTAAAGTGTTTTGCTGTGTATTTTCAAGAAAAAATCCTAAATATATGTAACAGGTGATTGAAAAGAGAACCTAAAAGAGCACCTAAAAGAGAAGATTTAAATGATGGAATTCCATGATGGAATTCTGTCAGTCTTCAAGCTTGCATACTGACCTCATATGCACAAACAAAGGGACACCATTAGTAGAGAAACCACCTTCAGATGCAAGGAAGTTTTCAGAGAACAAACTTTTTTGATCCTCAGCAGCCTTCTTTAAATGACCATAAAGCAGATGAGGGCTGCTCTCTCTGGGTATTACTTTATTCTCCTTGGCTGAGCTTCAAAACATCTGTTACATAAGGAAAGTCTAATTAGAATGGCTGTTTCTACTCAGCTGGCTGACATTTACTCTCCATGGGAAGAACCTGTCCACTAACAACATTCCCATGAGTCTGATTGACAAGCCTGAAAAGCAGACCAAGTCTATTCTATGTTCCCAACTACTGCAGAAACCCCAGATCTATTCCCTCCAGGCAATGCAGCCTTGATGGAAAAATCTGTGAAATAGAAGATGATCTGTTTTACAATCTAACAGCACTCTGCACTGCTTTGGAAAGGTGACAAACATATGGACTACCACCAAGTATTAGAACTAAGTGTGAAATCACAGTAGAACTACCAGCTTGTAGTTTTCATTATCTGTTTCACACATATTTGTAAAAGTTTTACAAAATAAATTTAAGATATTTGTACAGAAACAGTCAGCTTTTTAACCTATGACTCTCTACGCTAAGAAGCAAGTGCTTGTAAGTACCTGAGCTAAGAAAACCTGTTTGTCAGGTATTTTAGTCGAATTATTTGGTATCTTAGCTTCTTCATCATAATAAGCTCACCTGTATCTTGCCAGCAAAAAAAGACACGAGACAGCGTTTGAGTTTCACACATGCCAGGTTGCCAGCTGGTAGATCTAACAATCAGTTATGACTTCAGCTCACAGTTGTGCCTCACCTCCCATAGAAGCACCAACCTGAGTCTCTTCTCTCACCACACCACTGATTTTCACTTGTAGAACTGTAATACTTTGAGACCCTCTCTTGCCAAATTCAGCAAGCAGGACAAGTTCAAAGACTACTGTGCGAGAATGAAGGGAGGGCAGGGAAGAAGGGGGAAGGGTACTTGGCTGACACCCAGAATAACAGCAGAATCTTTATTCCAAGGGAAACAAGACCAAAAATAGATTTTGGAAAGAATAAATGCACAGCTAACACTAAGAGAAGTCTAGCAGACAATATATAATGAGAAATGTCTCTATTCAATAGCCATGTAACTGTTCTTCCTTGTAAAAAGCTTATGTAGCCATGTTCTCTGTTCAACTCTTCCCTCTTCTCCTCTATTGAACCCTTCTCTCTTCCTCTCTACACGGCAATATCTTTTGGTGATTACTTTCAACCAAAGCTCACATAGGGAATGGCATGTATCAGGCAGTTTTGTGTTTCTATGGGAGGCACAAATTCAGGGGTCCAGCATCCGAAACTGAGACTATACAAAATAGCTTTGAAATAGAATAAACCAACATCATAAGAATCATGGTGATCATGGTGCACATGCAGGACAGAGCTATGAGGAAAATCAGGTTTCTATATTTGAAGTCCAAAACATTTTCATGAATCAAAAACATTATAGTTTGTAACTGTAACTTCTCATATATCTCCTTCCATTCTCTTCTCCCCCACTAGGTTACTCATATAGCCACATGTTGTCGACAGAAATTGTTCCATAGTATAAATCAAGTATGGATGTGCTAATTTTTCAGACATTCTATGTGTAACCTCAGAAGAATCTCCAAATCTTAATATAAAGGATAATCATTGTAATTCTAAGAAAAATTGTAATAAACAAGTATGGATCTAACATTTGGATTCCTTTATGAGATCTCTTCCAAAAAACCCAAACAAACCAAAACTACAGTCAGTCCTGTTGACATTTTCATTTAAGAATAAACCCATTAGGAAGGTGATTGCCCAGCATCTCATGCAGAGATGAGAATATTTATGCTACTTTTGAACACGATTCAAATTTTTTCAATCCTTTTTTTCTCCTCCTCAAGAGGAAGAGAGTACTAGGCACAGAAATGCCTACAGTAACAACTGAATTCCATTAACCGAACTTACAGTTGCCAAAATAACATGCCTTCCCTTACTTGCTATGTTTTATGAAGGAAGTTGAATTTCCTGCACTCTTCAAGAAGCCACTGGACGTTCAAGACTTTGAGCCACAAAGAGATGCTAAGGATTCCATTAGCTACTATTTAATTTCTTTCCTTTCTGATAACAGGTTTCCCATAGCTGCCTTAGGAACAAGGGGATTTCAGACTATTGTAATGTTATAGATAGCATTCTATGAGCAGATACTCACATCATGGGACTGGAGGAATTTAGAGTGAGGTCAACATTTTCAGCAGTTTCTCTTGCAAAGAAATATGAAATCTCTTCAAGTATTGTACTGAATCAAGTAGGGATCCAACTCTGACACAGCCACTTTGGGATTTACAAAGTTTGGCCATATTTTGTGTGCAGATAACAACATGTGGCACCTGCATCTATGTGGCAGTTCTGCCCTCTAATATACATAGCATCTTTGTCATGTCTTTAATTCCAATGACTCCAAAAAGGGCTGGTAATGCACTAATTGGGCATGATTGTTGAGATTTTTATTGCTATAGCAACTATGAGTAGGCATTTAAAGATAGCAACAGGCTATTTATAGACTTTCTTGGATGTCAAAATGGCATGCTGTTTTATTTTCTGAGCAGATGCTCTGAAGATAAGTACACAAGATGACTGTACAGTACACACCTTCAAATGGAAGAAAAAAAATCTCCCAATTTCACAACCTCTGAATCATACAAGCAGGCAGATAAGTGCAATGCATTTTAAAGGACTTTGTTCTGAGAAAGTGCATCACTAAATACCAACCATGAACAAGATTAGGCAAAAAACTTTGTTGATTTGTCCCTATTTTGTAATTAGATGTACTAGAAATTTACAGGGTCCTGCTCTAATCAACTCAGCACATTCCAAACTCAGCACAATGATTTATAAGAAGTGAGAGTTTGACCTGATACATGGTTTCATAATAAGACGAGCTTATTTTATCTGATAGAGTATTTTTCTCCAAGTCCTTTAGGATCTGTATCATTACTATAAGCTACCAGTAAAAAACACCGCTTGGTGCTTAATGTGGTTTCTAAACACATTTCTAGCCATGGAAAAACCAAGCAGCAGCAGGACAGACCTACTGGGGGTTCTTTAGGTATTATTCACCTTTCTGTTATGGTTATATGTCAGCTTTGTATAGAGTGGGATGGTTGATGCTCACCATTTTACCTAAAAGAAAACATTTGAAATCTGTTAAACAGGAAATGTCAAAGACTTAAATTAATCCAACAGGAAGTGTCAAGAGATTCTTATAGGGGTAAAAGGTTGTTAATGCTTCATTGAGTCTTCCATCAGTACACAGTGAGTTTTGGAAAACGCATTTTAATGCTGTGTTTTATGGAAGAAAGATTCTAAACTGGTCCCAAAAGCTCAGTACGTACATAAAATTGAATTTAATTTGTTGAAGTTTTAGCTCTTTCGCCTTGCTCATCACAGATATTTTCACTTAATCCAGTAAACAAACACAGAGCGGTTTTTAAGTCTCCCAATCTCACTCTTTATTTGGGAATTCGGATTCACATGCTGCTGATTCACCGTCTGCTCCACTGACTACAGCATGTATAGGAAACACCTTTTTGAGCAATGCTGAAAATGATACCTATCAAAGAACAGTGATGGTAAGTTGCTGAACTGCACCACCCCTCAGAGAAGTCAAGCTGATGGGAACAACTACACAGGGAGCTAAGCACATTATCTAGATTGCTTAAAGATTTTCCCAGTCTGAGATGGCCAATTTGAAAAGAAGAATACAGTGAATTCAGTGGCTGAAATTGTGAAGCATTCCTACATTGTTAAATTATTTATCTTCCTTCCCACAAGCTTGTCTTCAGTTTATGATTAGACATTTTAGCTTTGTTCTTTTCTGTGCAGCAGTTAGAGCACAACTTTAGAATTCTGAACAGGAAATGTTACTCAACATATGATGCTTCATTATATTATACTCCCTGCATACACCTCCTTCTAAAAAGGACTTTTCAGAGATATTTTGAAAAAACTCAGGGAATATCTGAAAGTAAAATAATGGCTATTCCTTTTCCATAATTTCAGAAACAGATCTCATTTTATGGATCGTACCCCTCTAAATCCAAAGCAAGATGAGCAAAAGAGGACCCTCCTACTCATGTTCTAGATTTCAGACTCTCTATTTCCTGCTAACTAACATTGTCTTTATCTCTGTGGTATTCACCAACAGTCTGATCTGGCATCACTAAAGGGAGTGGAAACTTTGCTGATGATTTTAAAAGCAAAGGCGCAGAGCCAAATTCCCCATGTATAACTTCAGTGTTGCAAAACATTCTGCAGAATTATATAAATAGTAATAGTTTTACTCTGAAAGCAAGCCCTAGCCCAAAGCAATAGCTGTACTTGACCCAGCAGAACCTGTCCCAAAACCTCACAAAAGGTAACAAAAAAGGTGTGCAACTCCTTCATAAAATGCTTTCTCACCCCCCATTGTTATTTACAGCTCTTTGCAGAAACTGCAGGAACTAGGCCAGTGGACATCTTATAATAATAAGACAGCAACTCTGTAAGTGTATTTGAACATAAATTAGAGGGTTTTAAAGTGTAACTCTGTATCATGACATAATACAACAGAAAATGCTTTAGCATTTGTTGAGGGAAGAAACTTTCAGATTTACATGCACACTTGGAATACGTCACTTACCAAGTCTGCATGTTTCCCTCCCTGTCCCATTCTTGCCCCTCCAAGCAATCAGTGTTATTATTGAAAAAAAAACAAAACTCCACGGGTCTCACTTGTCCAAATCTACAGGGAAGATAAAAGTTCTTGCAGATGGCAGAGTGTTCTTGGTTTCAGCCATTAGTGATGGGTGGGGATGGTCACTGTTGTTCATTTTGTTGTTGTTTAAATCTTTCATATGCTTACCACTTCTATGTAAGATCAAATTTCTCAAATGATTTTTCAGATTCTAAAATTATTTACAGACACATTGAAATGAACAAATAAAAAAAAAAAAAAAGCCCATTATCTCTAACCGCTGAAGAGGATTAAATCTTGAGATGCTGTTAAATTCCAAGCTTCACAGCAAAGCCTGAAACTAAGAAACAAATCCCTCTCCCCTTTCCAGAATTCTTAGGACCTACTAAGTTATTATTTTAAAGTGCTCCCATGGTAGTCACAGTCTTAATTCGCCACTACACTTGTACATAAGCAACAATTCTTGTTTTGAGTCACTAGTTTATAAGCTTACAAAGATCCATCACCCACTCAGGTTTCCTTTTTGTCAGTGATACTGAGTTCCAAAACATCTTTGACCCACTTTTCAAAGGAAGTCCAAGAAGACAAGGCAATTCTTACGCTTAGTTTACAGAAACGCTGCCCACAAGTCCCCCAGATCTTTAAACTGCCTACAAACCTTAAAACAGCAAGAATTTTTTCCCCTTCTACTCAGAAGTCATTCAATGCTCCTTTTTCCTGGACTTACAGACTTTGACAGCAAGAGCATTTTAGAAGAAGCCAGAGAGTTCCAAAATGCAAGGAACATACTCATTTGATTCCTGAAATGAGGAGTTTTAATATCTGTCTCTCCCCAGTACCAACTCCCTATACCTTAGTTTCTACCCTGTGTCTTGTCCAGCTTTTCAAAAAGTGATAAAAGATAAAACACCACATTATAATGAAAAGCTGTCAGAAAGCAGATTGATCCAAAGGAGGATGGGAGAAGCTGGTGCTAAAGATTGAAGCTATGAATCTGACTGACATGATTCTGCCGCTTTGGTCCCAGATAAATAGGCCTATAGTTACTAAAATTGACTTAATCTTATAAAAATATTGGAGGCAAGGAGGTTTCTAAGTTTTATGTCCACTGCTAATTCAGACCTTAATACAGAAGGATGTAAAGCAAATTAATTTATGTAGGGTAAATGCACTGATAATCCTAGACACTTTATCAGAGTGCTGATGGTAATACACAGTTTTCACTAGCTACAAATGAGCGATCTATATGTTAAAATTAAATTTTATTGCCATTGTAACATATTTACTGAAATAAATTTATACATGAGCATTATATCATATATTCTAAGTTATAAAATAACAAAGGATTTTATGGAATAAGAACAATAGTTGCTGAAATGCCACAAGATATCTCATCTGTACATAAAGTTAAAAATATCTTATTAAAACTTAATTGCCTTCTAACTCCCATTTGAAGTTTCACATCCTTGCCCAAGTTGAAGGGGTACATAAAACCTCAGTTACAAACACATGAAAATCAACAAATCACAAATGATGGCCTCTGCAGTCTAGAAAATACAAAAATATTAAATACACAAAACACCTACCATATCAACCATAAATGCAGTAACTGTTAGCACTTGCAGGAACACTGTCTATGCTCCAGACTCTAAATTCACACAATCTTTGCATAGCAAAAACTAAAATCTACTGCCTATATACTCCACAAAGATGGAAATCTGCTGCTGCAGATTGCAGAGAATTTTTCACCAGATGAATCCACGATATATATAATTTGAAAAATCAACTCAATAATGCTATTTTTTACTAGTATGAGTTAGTAATAGAAACCTTGTCTTCAGTATCAGCTTAATTTCCTTGCACTGACCTAATTCTTTCACATTGTTTACATACTGCTATCTGAAAAAAGAGCTCAGCATAAATGTTAGTAAGACAAAAAAAGGTGTTTCAATTTGTCAAGGACATAAAATATGCTTCAGTCCAGATACTAAACAGCACAGATAAAACTCGGGGCTGAAATATCAGTGAATTTTAAAGCTAAAAGAAGCATGTTTTGAAATTTGAAGGGTCTTTTGGTGGTTTGGTTTTTTTTTTCCTGTATACCTTTACAATTAGACACAGCTTTATAAAAGCTTTTATATAAGCAAACACATACTGTATGAAGAAATGGTCCTGGAAGTATCTTTTTAAAAGACAGGTTCCTGACACAATTAAGTAATCCATCAAAATGAACAACTCCAGTACTGTTAAAAGTAAACATGTGGGAAGGAAAGTCATATCATAAAAATAAAATAAAAAAGAAATCTGTTAGGTAGCTGTTTCCTTACAACATGTGTTGCTGCTAACTAAGACTCTCTAATGTTCAGCACAATAGAGGTAATAGCATCTATGAATCAGGTTGCCTTGAATTCCTGACTATGTACCTTTATTAATCTAGTCTCAGTATAATTAACACAGCTACTTCTTTCTAATTCTTGCAGATTCCCAAACAGTATGTAAGAAGAACTATGTTTTGTCAACTACACCCACTTTTAAAGCAGCTAAAATTTCAAGAACGGTAGTATTTGAAAGGGGTGAGGGGAAAGAGAACAAACTACTCGATAGTGCAACGACAAGGTACTGTACCTTTAAGGAGGAAAAACGGTTCTGATCTGCTTCGCGGCTGAAAAAGAGCTTATTCTCAGTTATAGAGATTACTTACCTAAAACTTCAGTTATTCCTCTTTTTCCCCTCAGGCCAGCCTCTCTTTCACTCTTGGGAGCTTTTACCATTTAAGGTCAATGATACATCTGGCTCTAGTAGCTAAAGCTGAAGCAATTTTTAACTCGGAGAACCAACAGGCTGTCTAACATTAGAATGAGACTTTAAATTTAAAGTAACTCTTCAGAAAGCCTCTATCTTGCCTCAGAGAATTACAGAATAAAAGGCTTTCCTATTCTGGCATAACTACTCTGAGCACAACACGATGCAGACATCCCATTAGCATTCTTCAAGTTCACTGCATATAGAATCATATATGGTTCTACTCACTCATTTCTGATTAAAATAGGCAAGTAGGAAGAACACATGAAATATTTTACATCATGTTATGTTAACCGTTACAATTTTTTACCAAAACAGCTGCTACTATTTTCCATTCCCCCCTTCTCCTTTTTTTTGTCAGAAGTAGCCTAAATTAGAGAGCCAATAATACAAGGCATGTGAACTTTTAAGAAATGTTGGCTCCAGTCCAGTCACGGGCTCTGCTCTCTGCTTGCAAAATACGAATAAATCCCATTGAAATCTACCAAAGCTGCCTGCATCCCAGGAGAGAATGTAGCTGCAAATTGAGTATGAAGAGGGAGAAAAAAAGCCCCACAAAACATTTACTACACAATACTGAAGTACCTGCTGCAGAATCACATGCATGTGACTCAGAACTCAGCTTTGACATGGACATAGATCTTGCCTTTAGGCAATTCAGATTATTTATTTATAAGTATTACAACTACATCCTTAGAGCCTAAACTAAGAGTTCTGCTTATGCCAGGTACCATAAAATTAAGGATGCTATAAACATGAGAGTCCTTGTAGGACAAGTGGGCAAAATTGAGTTGAATGCAACATAGCATAGACTGTGTACCATAAGGAAATAAGAGACAGTGCACCCCATTTGTGTCATATCAGGCTTGAGCTTACATTAGGAATCCTGTAATTCTTTGTCCCCAAGATCAATACAGTAAAAAAAAGTTCTGAAAAACTTCCCTAACATTGGCATTTAAACTTCATCCTCAAATAATCAAGAGTAATGGTTAATTCAAGGAAAAGAGAAAAAAACCTGTCACTGTATGTTTTTCACACAGCAAGGGCAGTAGCTTAGACCTCTTCAACTGTATGGAAAAAAATAGTTAGCCCCATCTAAAGTTCACACCCAGGATTTACTGTTGTATTCATTTACTTGCATAGAAAATTTTTGTCAATTTAAATGTTTAATCTGTCATCAGATTTGTATTTTCTGTGGATTTTCTAGCTCATATGTTCCCACTACTGTAGTGCACGCAAATGCCACACCAGTATCCATCAGGCAGATCTCATTTATGTATGCAACACCAACAATTTGTGGCAAGCTTATCTGCTGGCTTCATCCAGACAGGAGAAAAAGACAACTCAAAACAGATCAAAAAAAATATACATGACAAAAAAAATCACAGAACCACAGAATCACAGAATGACCTGGGTTGGAAGGGACCACAAGGATCATGTAGTTCCAACCCCCCTGCCTAGCAGGGCCACCAAATAAACACATTTACTAGATCAGGTTGCCCAGGGCCC
>VZTY01028187.1:553051-600844 GCA_013400935.1 Turnix velox
GCTCCTTCAGGATCCTGGAATGCACGCCATCTGGCCCCATAGACTTGTACTCATTCAGTCTAAGGAGGCACTCTCGGACTTGTTCTGCCCTTACAGTGGGGAGGGATTTACCTCCTTGGTCCCCACATAGAGGTTTGGGGATGCAGGGCTTAGGGACGTGAAAAAGACTAGTATCCTGGCCACCAATAAAGACCGAGGTGAAGAACTCATTCAGCACCTCAGCTTTCTCTTCATCTGTTGAAGCCAGTTCTCCTTTTAAATTTACCAAAGTAGGTACGCCTGTTTTGGCCTGTCTCTTCTGGCCAAAACATGCAATAAGCTTTCTACTTCTGAGACTCACTCTTTCGACTGAATACCAAACGCAATTGAATTCTAAAACATTTCCCTTACAATGTATGCTAGTTCAGCACAATAGTATTAGTCAATATTCACGCTGCCAGCCAGTTGAGCTACTTTATTTATGTAAAATCATGCTGTTCATGACAGTTATGCAGCAGGTGTTTGAGGCAAATCTTTTGAAAGGAAGGAGTTATCTTTCCACTTTCTATAGCAAAAGCATTTTTTAGAGAACAGAAATTATAGGTTAGAAGAATATGCCATCTCAGAAAGTCTGGAGAACAAAGAGACATATGCTAGAGTCCACTGATCTTAAAGAAAACACCTATATTGATAACAAGTTTAATAAAGTTTGGTTTGAGGTCATAATATGTGGAAGTATTTGAAACCTTAAAGTATTCAAAGAGCTTGCAAAAGCCCTACTAAAGAAGTCACAACAAATGTCTTTATTTATGAAGCTGACATTTTTCTCAGTCTCAAAACAGACAGCTAATAATCTCTGTATGTGGAACATACAGCATCCAAGAAACAAAACAGCAATTTGTTTACTAGCATTCACGCCACTTGATCAATAAACTGTCTCAACTGACAAACATAGTTTGAATGGCCAAGTCTTTCTGGAAAATGTCACATAAAGCATTTACAAGAAACATTCTACTTTAATTTCCCATATTTGTGTCGTGCCATTTTTTTCTCCTCCCTTTAAAAAAGTGGTTTTAAAAGTAAAGTTCAAATAAAATCAACTATGAAGTTTGTTATAGTTTATAGGAAAAGCAAAATAGTATCAGAAATTCAAATTCTTGCGAATAAGGAAGTTATTCTCTTTCCATGCCCATAAAACCTAGCCTGCCAAGAAGTTAAAGATACGAAATACTTTTTAGCACCCAGATATTATTCCAAAGTCATCAACATCACTTACTTTAATGAATTGGATTCTAAGGTTCAGCTTTGATTTCTGCAAACAGTGATTGAAAACTTAGCATGTATACAATTAATGCATTTAATACATCATTAAATGATCATTATTCATTCTCTGGAAAAAAACTTTTAGGAAGATGATCTACAGATAAAAATTTTTGTTGGTTTCCACTGGTTCAGCTTGGTGAAGAGAAGGCTCAGGGGGGACCTCATAGTAGCTTATCAATACCTGAATGGGGCCTACAGAAAGGCAGGGGTAGGACTTTTCAATAAGATATGTGATGGGAGGACTAGAAATAATGGATGTAAATGGGAAGGGTGTAGATTAAGGCTAGACATAAGAAAGAAATTCTTTATGGTGAGGGTAGTGAAGCACTGGAACAGGTTGCCCAGAGAGGCTGTGGATGCCCCCTCTCTGGAGGTGCTTAAGGCCAGGCTGGACAATGCACTGAGCAGCCTGATCTAGTGGGAGATGTCCCTGCCTGTGGCAAGGGGGTTGGAGCTCGATGATCTTTAGGGTCCCTTCCAACCCAAACTATTCTATGATTCTATGAAATAACCCTCATTCTTGTCCTCTTAAGCGTTTCTGTTACATTTGTTACTATAGATCATATGTACACATGAAAATTAACCAGAAATGGATGGAACATAAGTAATGGTTCAGGGAACTATTCTATGTAGCAGTGAGAAAAAATAGATCATATAATACTACCACTATGAAAATTGTTGTATCCATAGAGTAAGTTTATGTCTGCTAATACAGTATATATTCAGAAAGCTAGGGCAGATGGGAAAATGTTGAAATTTCTTCACTTCTCTCGCTAAAAAAGTAGAAAGTTAAAGATATTTGCTACAGTTAGAAAGAACTACTACTTACAGCCTTCTCAGAGATAAGGTTTGTGAGTATCTCTTCCTTTCACAGGAAAAAAAAATGAAGAGTTCTCTCAATGAAGACATACACTAGGTCCACAAGAACAAGGACAAGACTAGCATAATCATCACAAATCTGAGAAAAGGAAAGACAATAAGAAAAAGGCATGATAAGTAACAAAAGCCTAGGGAGGATAAAATGTACTAAGTTGAACAAATTTCATAAGCTAGAAGACAATATGACAGAGGTCTTTCAACCTTTAGACTGTTTCATGCAGATTATTACTTATTGTTGAAAATTACTATTTTTCATGCCATTAAGTAAAGTTTCATGTTGTTTTAGGACTCTCTCAAAACTATTGTTTCTTGTATTGCTTCTGTCATTTTTGAAGAGCTAAACTATAGCCCTGAGACAATGAATCTAAGGAGTAATGTGAGGAATGTGTTAGACAATTACTTGCCCTCAGAGACAAAACAGAAAACCAAACATTCAGCATGTTTCAAAAACCACTGGGATTTAGAATCCTACTGCTGTGAAACAGCAGCAGAAGAAAAATGCCAGAGCCAAGGCATGTCAACATATATTGAAATCCTTGGAAAGCTAGTGCATGTGAGCCCTGTGGGCTCAGTAAAGAGCCTAACAAAAGCCTTAACAGAAAGAGTATGACCATATTTATGGCACAGCTTGAGAGCAGATTATGCTTTAGAAGTTATAAGTCATGAGGTACCTCATCAAAATATCCACTATTTGCAAAAACATGCAGTGAATTCCAGTTTATTTCTCATGTTTTCCAAGAATGAAAAAGAAGTTTCAGCACGATTAAAAACAAACTACATTTGCACTACAGAAAAACAGAAGAACAGTGCTATATAAACAGAAGAAAATTTCATAAACCGGAAGTGCCATTGGAAAAGTTCCATGTTTTCCTCAATTAAAGTTTAACATTATCTCCCTTTTAAGAGTGACTTAACAATTACTTGCCATTTTACTCTCTTTTTTTTAAATACAGTGGTCAAAAGTCTAAAGATGTCTTTGGATGCAATACAGTTTTTCTATATCAGTTCTGGTAACCAGAGATCAGCTCATGTCCTGTTTTAGTATGGTAATATTGCTTAATTTGCTTGTACAATTTGATAATACATGTTATAAGATGTAAATTTTATTACATAATGAGGGACTGGGTCTCTGCCCCCCCGCAAAGAAATCAATAATAGGAATACACTCTTAGTTTTCATGTTCAGTCACTCTAGTTAGCTAGATCAACCTGTAATCCACTGGATTTAACATACTGTGTGAGGAAGGATTGTAGCATTTTGTTGTCAGCACTGTTCTTATAAATTAAGAAAGCTGTTGTACAACAGGTACTTTTATAAACAAAGATTTTTTGATAAACAGCTCCTTAAAAGTAGGTGCATAAAATCAGAAGCACTTAGGAAACTGGTAGCTGTCCCCCATGGTGTCTCTAGGGCAGAAGCTGGCTACAAAGAGCTGCCATTTCTTTACTCCCTGTACACTAAAATGGCTTTAGGAAAAACCTCATCCCATCTGGCTGCTATTTGGAATGATGAAACACCCTCTTCTTAACATAGATGTCCCTGTGCTGTTGGAGAGAGGTCTATATGAGACATGGAAAAGCCACCTCTTTACAAGCTGCATCTTCAGATATAGACCAGTACTTCTTGGTGTGCCTAAAGACACAGCAAACTATACAATCACCTGTCATCAGTCTGAAATCCCCAGCTTTCAGTAAGAAGCTGCAAATCTCTCACCAATATAGAGAATCATTCACAGGAAATGTCTAAAACAAACCCCCTGTTTTCTAAATAGTGAATGAAAGGATGGTAAAATACATACATATACAAACAAGCATATTTACTATAAAATGAACTATAATAATTTCATGAAAAGATTTAAAAAAAAACCCTGATAATGAGAAAAGCTTTATGCTAATGAGCATTGTGTTTAATTAGCTTTGTGCTGCCTTTGATGGGCTCCAACATAAGCTGGGTCATTTGTGCTGACTCATTTCCAGAATGTCACACTGCAGCCTATAGTGTGCATGGGCCACAGTTTTATAAGGTCTTACAAGGCAAGTTATCTGAAGAAGCATCCTGAATTCACCTACTTCTGTTAGCCCTTGTGTAATCCTGTATTAGTCAATAAAACTGTGAGATTTGGTAGAGCAGTATGCTCAGTTAATGAGCTGAATATTTTCATCTATTCAACTATAAAACCAGAAATTAAATTAAAGCATGTTACTCTTACCTTGCTGAGTCTCTCTTGTGCCTTTCATCTGAGGAGTCTTCACATACAGAATAATTTCTCTATTCACATTACGAAGCAGAGATAATGCAACATTTCAAATACACAGAAAAGACGAAGTGTTTTCTCACGGTCAGTATTTGAGCATGAGAAATGTTCAAATAAGAAAACTTTGTAAAAATGTTATACTCTGTAGATGCAAGGATACAGCATCTGCATTTGTCTTCTACATAACTCAGGCAACAATATCCCGGCAACCACATTTCAATGGAACATATCCAGATAATTAAAATTACTGGAACTAGCAAATGTCTCTCTTTATCATCCTGCTTCATAGACAAGACTTACTTACTTCAGAAGCAATGGTCAAAAGTTTGCAACACACACTTCAATTGCTTAGGAGGGTTCTCAAGGACACAAAGAGCTGAGAGAGACTGGGAGCAGTACGTATACAAGTACAGCAAGCTCCATAAGAGGCAACAAAGTGTTCTGAAGACTTACAGAAGTTAAACACTCTTTCCTTTTAAATAGTGATAATAATTACTAATGCATAACCACTGAGAATAAATAAGTGTTTGACAGTGGGTGATAGTATGATGACAAAAGAATGTCTTTTAATAGTAATTGTTCATAAAATTCAGGGCACTGACATAAACTACACAACAGACACACTAAGGCAAGTTTGAAACTACACTAGTTAACATCTATTGAATAGGATTTAAGTACTAAAAGCTTTCTAAGTGTCATTCCAAAATGAGGGTCTAATTTTTCAATCTGATTTTTTTTAAACAGGGTTTTAAAATGTTTTATTTTGGGGAATACAACTATTACTAATTCTATTTCTAAGGGAAATCATTGTAGCACTCCTCAACTTAAAACAGTGAGTTTAAGCCTAACGTGTCATTACACAGTTAATAAGAAGCAATTTTTCATTCATACCAGGACACAAAAAAAGTATTCCCACCCCAAGAATGTTCTCCTCTCTTTGCAAAATCCTATCTGTCGTTATACAGATTTCAAATTATTTAAGTTTGATGAGTATTCCACCTGAAACATTTCAGCACATCAGTAATTTCTAAATATACTCCTGAAGCTGTTTGCTTTTAAGATATGGCTTCAGTGAGATCAATGAAACACCTATTGCCTATTCCACTGCATGCATAATTTTGATTTTTTATAGCTAAAGTACTAGAAATTTACATATTTTTCAGGTGATGCTTTTGTAGCAGATTTATTTTTGCATCCCGCCTGCTGAACATCTGCTCTCCTTTCTCATTGTTTCAAAATGTATTTAGACCTTTATTGGGCATTATAGAAACCTCTTAAGTTTTCCACTATCAGAAAGCTGCAACTGAGTTGCTTGAATCACTTGTGTCCTACTCTACAATTTTTCTTCTTATTGGTTACACTGTAGTTGATTAGACTTCATCCAACAACACTGAAGTCCTTACTTCTATAAATTCAAGATATTTATGCAATCTCCATTGAGTCATGCATAAAGGGTCTGCTGGAGACTGAAGCCAGTGAGTGTCATCTACACTCCTTTGCTAACACATCTTCATATTTTCAGGTATTTAAAATAGCTTTACTTGAAAAAGCTCTCTGCTTGATAAAATAGTTAAAATAATTTTCTCCCAGCTTACATTCTGACCAAGTATATCAAGAGAGAGTATGTTTATCCTGCAGGCTCTGTGGGACAGCTAGTTTTACTGTGTCTGAAACAACAATATTGGGATCTTTGTGCTTTACTGTTAATTAAATATAAAACAGTTACAGAAGATAGATGAGCCAGAAGATCAAAAGTTAGCACTCTGTCTGTTTTTCTTCACATTCCATTAATTATTGAAGTTGTTTGGATGTGTTTAAAAAAGGAACAACAAAAATGCTCTAAATGTTTTTGTTTTCCTGAAAATGACTGAAGAACAAACTTGGATATCTTCCCTTTGCCTTAAGTTGCAGTCAAGCTGACAAGAACAAAAAGCCATATCTGTTAAAATTCAGACCACATATTTTATCATCTATGTGTAGCTGTCCTAACAATAGTCTTTGTAGCCAAAGCATCAAGATGGTTCTTTTGCCAAAATAGCAAAGATAGACAAAAGGCAAGTATATCTTGAAAAATTTTCCCTTTCTGACGCTTCATTGTAGTCTTTAAGAACTTTACCATGGATTTCATAAGAGCTGAATAGACTCCCAAGTGACTTGCTATATGAAAATTACTATTCTTCTCACAGGTCACTGAAAAAAAGAGACCTTTCCAGATACATGTTACAAGAAGTAGTGCCACCATTCCCTATTAAAAATTTTCATGCTTGTTCTCATTAATTTACCAAGGGGTGAAACTATTAAATGTATTATTCTCCATGGCCAAATCCTAAATCTTGCATGGTACTTTCTGTAATTATTATTAGCTATTGTGAGCAGCTTTATTTATCTTATTCTTCCCCTGCCTTAGTTATGACTCATTTTCTCCTCTCTTAAAAAAAAGCACTAGCAATTAAATAGTGGATTAAGTTTCTCCCTTTTCTGCTTGAGATGGTGACTATCTATTAAACTATTTCCATGAGAAAAATAGAAGCACATACATGTCATGTTAAATGGTGTGATACAGAACAACTAAAACATCAGTGTAAAAATATGTTTTATCGGCTACAAACTGGCTTGAACACCAATTAGCATTGTCATCACTATGGCATTTTGTTACACTTGCTGTAACACAATTGCATTGATATAAAAAAATCATTCCTTGATAGTTAGGAACAGGAGAAATATTAGTCTTCTAAAATGCAAGAAAACACTGGTCTAACTCCCTTCGGGAAAACAGAAACCACAAAAAATACCTATGCAACTACAAAATGCAAACCAAACAAAAACCAGCTAAATAAAACCCCCTCTTTGCTAAAAGCTAGCAATACTCGATTTCTAAAATCCTATTTCATTGTAATTTCTGTCTTCAGTATCAGTTGAATACACAGCTGAATCCTTACACTGCTGTTTTACTTTCAGTTACAAGAGCTTAAGTTTGAGTATGCCACAGTTCAACATCAGGCTAAAAAAAAATCAAACAAAAAAGCCAGTCACTCAAAAAAACCCCACACAAACAACTTTCTAGAAAGGTACTACCTCAGGAATTCTAATGTAGTAAGTTTCCTTATATATTTGATGCTTTGCAGCACTGAACTATTAACAGACTGTTGGACATGTGTGGTCCTGTTTCATCTCTGAGTTTCATAATTGAAACCCAAATGAAGTCAACACAAGTGTGCTGAGACAAAGTTATTTTGGCTCATTTGCAAGTGGTAATGTCAGGAAGACTATGCACAGGGGGAGGCGGAGGAAGCAGTGGCAGAGAAGACGGCTAAGCATAAAATTATTAAAATGTGTTTACTTTATCCCATCATAAGAGGCTCCATTTACAGGGTTTTTTTTAAACTTAGTTATAACTCTAAACCAGTGACTTTCATGTGAAAGCTTCAAATACTTCCTTGACAAAAAAGATAAGCAAAAATTTGGGTATAGCAGAACTGTCCTAGAACAGACCTAAGTTTCTAGGCCAAATATTCTAAGTCAGCTCCTCAGCTTCCCA
Organism: Turnix velox; assembly: GCA_013400935.1. Lineage (NCBI taxonomy): Eukaryota > Metazoa > Chordata > Aves > Charadriiformes > Turnicidae > Turnix > Turnix velox. Next base: position 561,025 of record VZTY01028187.1, read on the forward strand.
AACACATCTGACAAAAAACAACACAGAACAACAGGGGGGCAATCTCCCAGAGCTACACCCAGGGCTCCACCACACTTTACCAGCTCCCTGTATCATCCTCTCTCCATGTCCTTCTTCAGCACGTTCATCACATGTATATAACTCAAGATTCCTCTTTTGCCTGTCCGCAGAAACCAGACTTCCATCCTTCTGCAGAGAAGTCCATCTGTGCTAGTGCTTTGTTGTCCCCTCTTCCAAGCTGTCTGCATCTGGGAAAAAAAGCCATTTTAAGAAGTAGTACTTGTTAAACCACAGTCAGCCTCATTCCTCAGAGATGACCTAATGAGGGAGTAAACATGGTCCAGACAAACAATACAACAGATGCCACCACTTTGTATATTCCCCAATGCTGTCTCCAGCTTCTTGTCCAGAGAAGCATCTGCCTGCGAATTCCTAAACTTCAGCATGGGCAATGGCTTAAAGTGACCTTCATGTAAGAAGTTCTGTATTTAGAAAACAGATTTAACAAACTGGTACCATTTTGTAAGCATAACAAGAAGGCATGACATTTAAACATTCAGCATAGAATTTAATCAATTTCCAGGCACTTTTTCCTCCCCATCATGTGCTCAGTAGTACATTTATATTTTCAAACAAATGCACTTTATGCTTGCACCACTGCATATAACATTGTATGCAACAACTCTACAAAGTTAACAGAAGTTTGTGAACACACAAATAAAAACCTTATCATTTTACAGTCACAGCAAGACAACAGATACTGCTGCTCATGAGACACTCAACTTAGTTCACGGATGCATTTAGTTTGCAGTAGCTGCAGTAAGTTGCCCTAATGCCCACAGCAGTTTACTCACACGTAAAACCTTCTCACTCAAACTGTAAAGCTGCTCATATTCCTAATCTTGCCTCCAACATATTGACCCTTTTCATTACACATAATTTTTGGATTGTTCTAATGTCACACAGAACACATAATGTACAGAACCTACTTATTGCATTAGCAGAAAATATATACTAAATGAGTCATCAGGCCTAAGGACTGCCTGATCACGATCCTGGCTTCTTCTCAAGTAAGCCTGGTGAGCAGCCTTTGAAGGTTTAAAGTTTTGAACTGCCAAGTTGAGATACAGCATACTTACTTGAGGGTCCTTGTTCATACTACGACTTCAAACACAGACATGAGAATATCCTACAAAAAATATAACTACTGATTTGGTTATCTATAGCCTGTACAAGTTTAACTTACTGCCACACAGCAAGGTAAGGCAGCCATTACTCAGTGCTCAAGATTTGCATAAGCTACTCAGATATTTAGCCACTATAGAATTTCAGATTTGTTTCTTTGAATCTCAGGAATAGGAAAAATAATACAACTTTGCTTAAGTAATATCAGCTTGACAATTATTCCTCAGTGCTTAGTACTAAACGTCCATTTCTACTTGTAGTATGGGAAAAGATGTCATTAAATATCTGTGAGCTGAGTTAATGGTTAAGAACTACTACTTGTTTAGAATTTACCAGAACTTGCAAATCTTAATCAAACTCAGAAGCCCATCAGCAGGACAAGCATTGTACAGGACAAAGTACAGACACACTTTCCTACACTTCCTTCTTTAAACAATTGCTATGTGTTCGTTTCATTAGAAAAAGAGCAATTCACCACTGCAAGAGTCAGTCTTTACAATGTAAATCGAAAATTCCTACCAGTTTTGTTCTCAGATCAATGGCACAGCACTGGCATAGAACTTTTCTTATGAGGTACAATGATCTAATCTGTTGGCTTTCAGAAAGTTTGCTGTAGATAATTGGCAACATGGATTTTGGAAGACACACTATATACAGTTGCTTTCAATTCCAGGAATCCAAGAAACATATGTTTATGAGTGTCCCTACAAATGTTTATAATTCCCCTCCCCCATGCTTTCTTTTTAAAAGTTCAGAATAAATGTGGGGAAAGAAAGGATTTTAAATTCACTCTTACTTCTACAATACAACCATCATTTAAAAATACTTGACAGTAAATCACATTGATTTTGTTTTAAACAGCATCTCTAGAACAAAACTAAAGTTGGCAAAACAGGGATAGCACCTTGGATGTCATCCTTTTCTGTATAATAATGAGCTTAACTCTTCCTAGAAAACCGCTAAGGAAACACATGGATAATTTCACAAAGAAGTGTCACAAACCAAAGTCCTACACAGGAAAGTAAAAATAAACAGTATCTTCTTCTCTTCTCTTGTCCCATTAGATAGAATATAAACTAAGGAAGAGTGCAACCCCCACAGAAAAGTCACTGAAAGAGCTGCAACTAAACTTTATAATATTAAGATAACAAAAAAAAAATTATGAAATTCTCCCTATAATTTGCTATGAGGATGCTTGTCATGCAAAACTATACAACGATGTGCAAGTTTTTACTTTTTTTTTAAAGGGTACATGCAATAGAATCACATCTTCTAAGCACAAAACTTGTTGGCAGCTATTTGAGGGCAATGTGCTAGGGTTTGGTGCAGGGGGAGAGGAATAGCAAAACACAGGATGTTGCATGAAAGATCTGGAGTGCTGTGTGCTTGAGTCTAAACCATCAGAGTAACTTTGATCTCACAAGGTCGTGACTAAAATCAATACTTCTTTTTTTGTTCGATTTAGTACCTGCCTCTGAAAGCAGTCCACCAGATATAATTCAGCTGCTTTCCCAAATAACTTCACATCTCATTTTTTTTTAGGTGCTGGATGATACAATGCATTCTTTTTCACTAAGCATACCCCAAATATTCACTGCAAGGATTATAGCAGGAATGCTAAATGTGCAATTATTTACAATAGTGCTCACAACTGTAGCTTGAGAGTAAAAAGTGTTAATTTAAACAAAAGTAATTCATAACTTCATGCTGCTAAAGCTTGATCAACCATTCATCGTTGTCCTTGATACTACTTTTGAGTTACATTTTCTGCAGGAAAGACATGTTTACAGCAAAGCCCTTCCCACATTAGTACAGATTGTCAGGTTGTGAATTTTGTACTGCTTAAAGTGCAGTTATTATAGAGTTCAAGTCAGCAGTCAGAAAAGACTGTCCTTAATAGTTATCCTAAACTGATTTTTCCTTTTCTGTGTTTTACATGGCTCCAAGTCTTCTACACTGTATACCACTAAAAACTTGCCACAGACCTACATGCCATCATCTGCCATCACACTCAACTATCACATTGCCCTTACAGAGGTCCTCTTCTACCTTCTACTCATCTGCATCTAGAATATAAAATATTATTGAAATAAAAAAGAAAAAAGATACCTTGAGAATATCTGAAAATATTCTGTTTCTTTTAAAGTAATGTACCAACTGGGAGAATATTTTCTGACTTCATATTATTCTGAGATGGCAAACATTCACATCCATCAAAGACAAAATCTTCTAATCTGTGATCGAACTATATTGTTGGCTTGTAAAGAGCTGTCTTCAATTTCTAACAGATGTTCTATTAGCAGCACAAAGAGCAGTCTCATGCTACTTTGGGAACCAGAGATACCAGGAAGCACAGTGCTGATATGCAGACCGGGCCCACCCAAGTTGTGCAGACCTTGAAGCAATGCAACTACTCTTATAAAACAACACAGAATCCTTGCCAAAGTTCTGATCACAACTGAAATACATACCATACCCAGGCTCTGCTGGGTACTGATAACAAAACAGTTCTGGCCTAGTCTGCATCTACCTAAGGCTCCAGCAGCACTTTCTAGCTCTCACTGAATACTGTATCAACTGGTATTTCCTTTTGCAGAAATACATACTCAGCAACAATAAAAAATGCGTTTCATGAGGTTGTTTGCCTGAGTTAATTTAAATTAATTTATTTGGATGGTTGCCAGGAATCTTAATTACCAATTTAATTAAACTCCACTGCTTAAGTTAAAGGATCAGTTAGCCATCTGAGAAGACCTACACTTTAACAGCTTTCAAACCCGGTTGACTTAATTGAATGGGAAAAGTGCTTTTAAGATGTAAACAATGTCTTTAATGAGTTGTTCCGGTTTACCATCAACAAGAGTAGGAAAAACATTTGCTTTACTTGGAAGAGTAACTTACCTATAAGCTTAGCACTCATTTTTCTAGAATCAAAAAGATACTCTGAAAAGACAATGTTCTCCTTTTTAGTAGTTCTATTTAATAAGTAGAACTGCAAATATTGTGATCAAATAAAAACTGTTACTATTTGTCAAAAAAAAATGGAAAACTAGACACTGAGATGGAACAACATTGCCTTTCAGACAGAAGAGTAAAACATCAGTCCTAAAGTCAACCACATAAATTATTAGTGCATCTAAATGGTTTAAGCAAATTTTAGAGGTGTTTTTATATGACATGTGTCAGTAAACTCTTTAGTATCTTATAACACACATTTGTTCAACAGCTCAGAAGTCTGCTGTTTTGTCTCAAATACACTAATGGAAAGCATTACAGAATTCACTAAACTAAAGGAAAAAGCTGTATCCTACAAAATCCAACAGTTTACCTTTCTAGCCAATAAAATGTTAGCTAATATAAGCAAGTAGACTGAAAAAAAGGAACAAGAATTATATCAAGTAATGCTGATAGACTAGAACTGTTTTTATATTTTAAAAGGAAAATTTCATTAAACTTACTGATTTGGAGTCTGATTTTGAAAAAAAAGTTTCTAAACATGAGAGCAATATTGGCTTTTTTAAAATCCTATTACTATCTGCTAGCTCTCCAGCAGAGGTGTAGGGGACAAAATCATTCCATTGAGTAGCAAATACTATAGAAAATATAATTAAAAGCAAAAAATGCCACCAACAATAACCTTACTCATACTCATGGGACTAGTCCTTTTTTTCAAAATGGTTATTATTATTGTCAAAGTTGTTGAAAACACTTAAGGGTAATTGGTAAAAAATACTATCGACCAGTCTTGTGAACAAAAGTGGGTAAACATGTTTTATCCTAGTATTATTCAGACAAAAGAACTACACTTCATCACTGGGAATGTTTTGCATCCAGTTTCATAACTGGATATTAAAGAGGTTTGAGCAGAAACCTTGTGATTGCAGGATGTTATAGAATAACCAACAATGCAGAAAAATACTATCATCATTGATTGTATCTAACTTCGAATTTGGCTCTCAGGGACACGGATTGACCCAATGTCCTTCAGAGACTCCTTTTAATAAAAACTGTTCTGTGAATCTAAGAAGGCAAAATGAAAACATGTGGCAAAACTGTTTCATGTCATTCTTACTCTATTCATATCTCAATACCGCCCTCTGTTGATGTTTATAAGGATTGATTCTTAGCATGGAAAACCGATGCTGTCTTACGTGAATGTTTCAAAACTTCCTGTGAAGGAAGGAAGCAATTGAGGAATGTTCTTGTTCACTTATTTTCAAATCAGTACAACGGCTGAATCTCAAACTTTATAGCAGATGATGTAAGTCATCAATACCTTTACCAGGTCAGTCTGTAAATTGTACATATCTTTAAGGTCAAAGTAGTTATCTTCTCCCTCATACAATAAAAGTTTAGGATACTTCACAGCAGCCTTCGGAGCTACAGAACAAGAACTCTCCCCTAGAGCATGTAAAAATCTCTGAAGAGAACTATCAGCCTTCCATGCTACAACAATAGCAAATCTATGCAGGTTACTTGGAGGAAGAGATCAAAAAGGATATGATGGATAAATCTCTAACCCAGAAGATCACAGGGATCAAAAGAATTAGAAGCCATCTCCAGGTGCTTGAACTACATTTTACATATAAAAATCCATGCAAGTGATAAAGAGAACTTATCTTACAACAATCTTTAGGATTTTGATGTAATTTATAGTCATTAACTCTTGGCAGGCCCTATTTAGAGCAGCATTAAAAATGTCTTTAAGATACAGTTAAAATGGGTGCATGTAAAAAACAAAACAATGCAGCATGTAAAATAGCAGCTTCTCTAAACACTTGCCAGAATCGTGACTGCTTGTTCTAGAAATCTGTCAGCTGTATGAGAATTAAATTTCACAAAACCTGCTATAAAGCTTTGCAAAAGAAAGTCTAAGTTCTCCTTCAAAATTTTCAATCTACTTAATTTTAGTTTCAAAGCTAAACAATTTACTTCAATGCTTACACTAATATTACATTTATGAAGTGTTCTACAGAAGCAATGTGTCTTGATTTAAATATATTATTGCTAAATTTGTGCACAAAGTGTTTTTGTTCTTCTATATTCCTATAGTCTCAATGGCCTAGTTAATGGGCAATAACTGTCTATTAGAAATCATCATGACAGAACATTTCTGAGAGGAATACAGGTATATTTATAATAGAGATAAAATATAATGAGAAATACTTGCAGAAGTGATATTGCTCATTGCATGTCTATGAATTGAAATTAATGATTTTCACATCTGCTATTATGGTATTTAAACCCTTTCATATAACAGCATCTGCTTACAAAAAACAGAACAGACTACTGCATCTACATGCCCATGGAAAAATATTAATTACTCTAAAGAAAAATGTTTTTTTTTTTCATATACTGCTGGATGGGGTATAGCAGCATTAAATACCAGCTAAGGAAATTCAGACAAAGTGTTCTGAAAAAACAAACAGCAAGGCTAAGCAATCAAACTGATCATAAAGGTTGAAGATTTTCCATTACTACAGCTTCAGACAGGTTAACATCAGTATTGCATCCTTTGTGTAGAGCTTCTGCATAAAATGGCATTGCTAAACTAAGGAAGATGCTTATCTTTTTAAGGTTATATTAGAAAACACAACCACCTTGGACACTGTCAAAGAAGGACTCGACATTAGAAGCACATACGACTAAAAAAGTGAAAATCTGAGGAATAAATACCTGTGGAATAAATATCTTTCCTTCCAGATTTGGGTCACATTTGAGCTGCCAAATGTTCTGTGTCTACCAATTTTGCCTCCATGAGCTGCCTTATTTGCTGTTTGTGTTACACTCAATTTATAACTGAACAATATTTAGTTAAATAATTAAAAGTGTTTCTCTTACAGATTGTGTTTCCAGCATATTAGGAATGACCATAAATTCGAAATTGCAAAAGAATCTGATGAGGTGCAAATGGGAACCCCTCTTTACCCAGTGAGATAGTAACTAGGAGTAACTCGCAAAAGTTGCATCCTCCTTCACTTAAATGATCTGATCTCTGTGAATGCATAGTCACTTGACTGATATAAATAACCTTTTACTCATGCTTGCAGGGGGAACATAGTTCCAGGAGTTTCTTTACTGGCTTCTGAATGAACAGAATTCTTGACTAAGTTCCAGGAGCAGTTTTAACAGTGATGGAAAGAACATAACTTGACTTTACATCCCAGGCTGAGCTTGAAGATAGAAACACAGTTTTATTTATAAGCATACTGCATCATGGATGGCTATTCCATCATCAAAAGAGTACAAGACAGTAGGAGTACCACTAATGCCCTTTGGCAAATGCAATCAACTCTGAATTCCAGGCAGAGTTCCATATCCAGCTTAATGAGAGGTCAATTTCATTCCTTGCTATTCAGTTTTACTCACTTTAAGGATGATGGAGTCTTCTATCAGTATGCTAAAACAAGAATTTTCAGGAAGTTGGCAATATAGCATTTCTAGCCTGATAGCAAGCTACTGCTGTGAACTGTAGCTTAAACTCCATTAACAACATGGGTTGGGAATATAAAGTTCAACATCTCCCTGTATAAACACCTTGCCATAGCAGGGAATACTGATGTAAAGGATAGCTCAAGAAGTGGATGACTGAAAACTTAACAATTGTACATTATTTTTTGTTCTAAATGCTGTTGCCTGGTTCTACGAAGTAACAGTTAACAAGTATTTGTTTGGTTAAATTACTTTTAAATAGATATTTACTGCTGCTAAAACATCAGTATTATCCATTTGACATATGGCTTCAAAAGTTGAGCAAGAAATTATACTCAGAGCAACACAGAGAAACAGGTTCCAAATTACCTTGTGAGTCCGTGCCTAGAATAAATCCACACATTATAAAATAATATGTTTCTGGCTGATGACAGTTACTGCTTGTCTTTCAATCTGCGGCTTTAAATTAAGAACTGGTCAAGTTAAGAATCAGTGGCTCTGCTTGCATGGACCAAATTAACTGCAAATTCATGTTGCATGTTGATAGAAGGTATGAAAACAGTATTCAAGGATGGCATCCATCCACATTACTTCTTAAATAACTGAACAAAATGTCTCTGGCCTTCTAAGAAAAATGTGGAAATAAACACATTGAGTACTAGACAGAAACAGAGAAGAGATATTTCTTAAACAAGTTAACAGCTAGACACACATTGTACTATTATGCTGGACTTTTAAACTAATCTGATCTATGTTCTTCATCCACAATGCAGGATTATAAAAAAATAAGGTCCTTTCCATTATTAGTGGTAAGATGCATGTTGAAACATTACATAGAATTATTCACATAAACATCAATTTCTTAAAGTTCATTTTTTCCTTTTGTGATGAAATTATTAAAAGAAAAATATACCTACTTCAGAACTAGTAATTAGAACCAGTAGAATAACAGTTTCCACATTGAGGAAAAATACTAAAATTACTGGGTTTTATTCTGCCAAGATTATTTTTTTCTGCAGGACCTAAAGTTGTTAGTGTGAACAGCAGAAATTAGTGACTTATATTTTAAAATTAAGAAAAGAGATGTTAAAGAAACATTAGACATAGTGGGGGAGAAAAGAGAATAAGGGTACAAATTTATATGGAAATATATTGGTGAGCATCTTAAAAAAGTCATGCCTCTGACAACTAATGCTGCGATTAAGAGTTAATGTTGTTCAACCTGGAGTTATGTAACAGCTTTTCAGTAAAGTCAAAGGAAACATCAAAAAAATCTTAAGTTTATGGATATGTAAATAGACAGAAGAGCTGGTCCCTTACAGTTTATTGCTTTAAGCTCATACAAAATGCATTATATAGTACATTCTAAAATGCATTTTACACTAATTAAAATGTACACATGTGTAAGGAAGGAGAAAACATTTCTATGTGTGTACATATACTTGATTTCAGAACACAAACATTTCTTTATTTTGACATATCTCATTTAAAAAAAAAAGTTTTAAAAGGTTGTGGCATAAGCTTTTAATATCTTTACAGATTTACTCGGAAAAATACTAAAAAGACCCAAACTTACTTGGGTCTTGGAAGCTTGAGTCTCCTGTTTACATCTTAAACTTCACCTATTCAGAACATCTACATACGTAAGAATTCCAAAGTATTTATGAACTCAAATGTTAATCTTCTGCAACATTCGGCCTTCTCCTTATGCAGGCTTAGGATTTTGTTATCCATGGTTTTGAGCCCATTAGAACTAGGCCTCAAGTTCTCAGAAGAATTCAGTGTGCTGCAAAGGATATTTTTATCAATATCTAATTTATTTTAAAACTCTACTGGGGATATTCACAGTCTATTGAATAGATCATTCACAACTCAATTGGCAGGGTAGAGCGCTGCCCAAAAAAAGTTTGGGCACTGACATGTTCGGGCACTTAAAGTGCTTAAATAAAAGTGGAAAGGGCTAAACACAAGAAAAAAGAAGAGAAGCATAGAAAAGTAAATAACCAGAGAAGAGACTATGGGTGTTAGACATCAAAATTAATGTTCTCTTCTATTTAATTTCTATGTATAGAGGTCAGTATGTAGTTTATATTATAAATTACAACAACGAAAAGGACGTTGAAAACAACCAGTCATCCCCAGGAAACAGAGAACGATTTGTTGACATATTCCCAAAAGCTGTATTCATCTTCAGGCTGATTCTCAGGCTTCATCCTTCCTGAGAATATCAGCAGAAGTGTTCACTGTTATTTCTGGAACTGACTTCTACACTCAAGCACTTGCCTGTATAATGTGTCTTCCTTTCCTTAAACTTTCTGTTAGAAACTTTTTTTAGAGACCATGCACAGATTTCAGAATTAAACATTTGAACAGTGATACAAAAAAAGGGGGAGACATTGTAAAGGTCTAGTCACTCCGTTACTTTCATAGCATTTTTCAAAAGTGCAGAAGATGCACCTTCTACAGAAATGCATTTTCTGCATGGTGTAGCAGAAGATACTGAGTTCAATAACTATTCTGTGGTCTTATCTTACAGAAACACAGAATGACAGGAGTTGGAAGGGATCTCTGGAGATCACACTTTCCAAACACCCTGACAGAGCAGGTCTGCCTACAGTAGGTTGGACAAGAACGCTTACAAACAGGTTTTGAACATCTCCAGAGACCAGGATTCCACCACCTCTTTTGTTAGCTTTTTTCCAGGGCTCTCTCACTCTCAAATTAAACAAGTTCCTCCCCATGTTTAGATGAAGTTTGTGCCTATTACTTCTTGTTCTGTCAATGGACAAAACTGAACAAAGACTGGCCCCACCATCCTGACATCCATCCTTTAAGTATTTATAAGCATTACCTTCAATTTTGAGAACAGAAACAACATTACATTGAATATGGAAGGCAAATTTTAAGTATTTTATGAAAAATAATAGTTATTATTAAATGTCATTATTTTATGTCAAAGTACTTGTCAAAAAAATTTTTGTGAAAAATTATTTTATCATAAAGACTAGAAGATGGTGGAGATGCTAATCACAATGTTCTTAAGTTAGCTACTGCTCTCTTAGGTAATTTTGATCTCTGTGTTGGACAATTTCATTTCAAAGAATAGGGTATCAGAACTCAGGAGTCCTCCTAGAAGGAACCTCTGACAAGGAACAATCAGCATAGTCTCCATCTCATCTTACTTTTTAATTTTAAAACTTGTTCTGTTCAAGTTCAAGTTTTTGTAGAAGTGTGCATTTGAAAAAGAGACAGAATACAGAATAGAAAAATTCCATTTTCTCCAAATTTATCACAGTAAGAAAAAAACATTATCTGTCTCTAGGAATAAATATGATTAAAATCTGAAAGACCACAATTCCTCCTAGCAAACTATCTATACTGGGAATTAGTAATACTTCAATTTTAGTACTTCCGTGTCACCTGATATCTTTACAGCATTTTGTATAATCCTTGCTGGTCCTATTAATTGCTGACATGCATTTTAAAACTATAATGCTCTGCATAATCCCTGAAAAATGTTTCACCAGGAAGAGGAAACAAAAAAATCTTTTGCTAAGTAGCTCTTTTTATATAAGGTATTTATCATTTAAATGAAATTCATCATAGATTAATTAGGTGCTTATCAATCACAGCCTCCTTGAATATATAAGCATATTTTAACACATTGGAGTACACTAAGGCCAGTGGAAAAATCTGACTTGAATCAGAAAATGCAAGGCTGTGGATAGAGAAAATACTTCACAGTATAAACCCTAACTCTCTGTAAACAGAATGCTGTGACTCCTGAAAACAAATAATTCTTTTTGTTGCCTGAAGGTGGCAATAATGATACCAGAATTAGAAATAATTTCTTTGCTGTCTTAATAGTTAGAAATTTTGCATGTTCCAGCATAAGAAATTAATTTTATAGGATTGTACTTGTCTGCTAACTTTTAATGGAACTATTAATTTTCCATTCGCCTCACAGAATGAAAATCTCCTGCATCTTACAATTATACATACCTGATGGTGATTTATCATTATCAGTATGTATAGAAAACTAGTCTTCCTCCTTCCAAATATAAAAACCTGTAGTTTGTTCTCTTTTCAGTCCAAATTCCCTCAATATTAATTAAAATGTCTAAAAAGCTGGGGAGTTTTAGTGAATAATCAGCCTATAAATTAGAAAAGTAGGCTTAGAAACTCTATTAATTAGCATCTTGCTCTGCAAAATGGTGGTTTTGGCTTCCACTCCATTTCAGTATCATTCTCTTTTCCAGCGACAGGCAGAAGTTCCTCTACAAAAGATATTTATGTCCTAATAAATCATACCTACTTGAAGACATATCTAAGCAAGAGATGTACTGGTCACCCTTCATTGGACCAGGTAACACAGTTCATAAGAGGCAGAGCATGAATAAAAAAACAGAAGCTGAGATTCAAAATGTTAAGTAATTAAATGGGGTGACAATGCAAGTAAGCTACTAATTACTACTACAATATATACTATTACAGTAAGGCACAGTTGATGTTTTAAATAAAATATAATAATTTAGTACTTTTTAGTTGAAGCTATCCGTTCAGTCAAAATCCTGGTGTGAATGGAAAGCTATAGGACAAAATCAAGTCTGCTTTAGGGTTTAACAGGCTGTGTAAGTAATATGTCAGGGATTATTTTTTTAAAAAACTTAGTAGAAATGGGTCAGAGCATCTTTCAGTTTTCTACTCCTTTTTTTTCTTGGCAAAGCAATGAAAATAACTAAGACTGGTCATATGTGTGATTCTGTGATATGTTACTATGCATGCTGTGGTTTATCCAACACATCAGAGCATCTGCCACTGTTACTCAAAAAAAAGCAATTTAGGAACCCAATTTTGCAATTCCTTCCCTACTCATTCAGCTCCATACCTCATACAGAACAAGTTCCAAGATTTAGACCTAGGTTAATATTCAGAATATTTTTCAGATTCAGTAGTTGAAATCAAAATTTTAAAATAGTTGGTTGGTCAAGGTTTTGGAAGGACTGGTCATGAGATGTGGCTAAAAAATAGAAAATATGTGTTAGCAATATTACACCACCTAAGATGGTCAGATAATAGGTATTTGTATTTACATATTCTTCTTTTTTTCCATATTATTTGCTTTTTTCACAACAGTTTGTAAACACATATTTTAGTGCATTTGGTTGGGAAACTTCAGTGACCTGAGGAGAGGCAAAGCCAGAGGGTGTCCAGACCAAAGAACAATCAGTTGTAAACCAATTTAATCTCATCAGTGTGTGCGTGTAAAATACACAGTATTATCTCTGACAGTCTCTATATTTTTATATATATATATTTGTATAAATTTGCGCTACCAATATCTGCTTGCAAGTTTCCAGTAAGCCCTCGGTGTGTCCTGAGGAAAATGTTTATGTCTTATGAGGACACTACACGGAAGACTGCTGTGAGCAGCTGCACGGGAGATCACGCAGCGCAACACGTAGTGCTCCAGCTTGCGGCGAAGGGGGGACACGGCTAGTGGCTGGCGACATCCTGTGGCGCCTCGCCTCTCGCTGAGGGGCGCCCATGAGGCCGCCGTAGCCTCGGCAACAGGGCCGCCAAGTCCTCCCTCCTCCTCAGGCAGGGGAGGTGAGCGGCGCGCCAGGCTGCGATTGGCTCGTGGCGCCTGCGGGGCGGAGACTTCCCGCCTCCAACCGCCCTTGGCCCGAGCACGTCCGGGTCACTTGGTGTTGCTGAGGGGAAGTGCGAGTCGGAGGGGTCGCTGCGTGCTGGCGGCTCGGCGGACAGCAATATCGCCATCATGTCGCGGGGGTCTATCGAGATCCCTCTCCGGGACACCGATGAGGCGAGTCGAGGGGCTGGGAGGGAATGGAGCGGCGCGGTTCCGGGGAGGGAGGGAAGGAAGTGGCGCTCTATAGAATGCGGGTGTTTGTCGCCTCTTGTCGTAGTTTTGTCCTGGGCTGGAGGGGGTATGTTGCTCCCTGCCCTGAGAGGAATGAGTTGTTGAGGGTCGCAGCTCTATCGCTTTGCGGGAGCAATACCCCAACCCGCCTCCGCCGGTGCGCGTGGCCGAAGAGTGTCAGTTCTCTGCTAGCCATAACCTGGCTTCCTTTGCTCAGTGGCTTGCCCAATCTCTCTGGCCTCCTTCACCACGTCTGTGAAGAAGGGGCAACCTCTTCCACAGTACGTCCTCAAGCGTAGGCGGCTCTCAGGTGTGAAGACCCCACTGGGCACAGCATCTTGTGTAGAGTGGCTTTGGCCAGCTGAACTCTCTCCTTAGTTCGTTAGATGCTGAGCTAACGAACATCTCTGTGTAAACAGATGTGTAAACAGTGGGTAGGTTCCTAAATCAGCATAAAACCACACGTAAGGCATTTGGTCAGCTCCATAAAGACAGCATGAGTTCAGAATTTTGTTTAAGGTAGGCTGTCACAAGCTGAATTTAGAAAGATTTAAGAGAAATACCTGGAAATTTACAGAGTATTATAAAGTTTGAAGGCAACTCATAGCAGATGCATAATTAATACCATAACTAAATAATGTATTGAAATATGCCACTTGATATAATGATAATAGAATAATTCTTGTGAAGGTAGGTATCCATGCTCTTTTAAAGTTCTGTGCAACTGCCTTTTAGGTTTTAAGTCTTGCAAAAGGTAGTTTGCTCTCTGCTGCTTGCATGTTGGAGGGCTTTTTTTTCTCTGACAGAAGTTTCTGTCTGAGCTGACAACATGCATAGTTAATCTTGGTGCTGCTAGTTATACATAGGGCTGCTTGAATCCTGCTGTTCAGAACAGATCACTGATGATTTCTATAAAAGTCTTTTTCTTACTTTAATCTGCCTCTTTTTTTGCATACTTATTTGCTGTGTTAGTAATGTATTTTCTCATTAATGAGTATTTTGGTTTGTAGATGAGGGTTGCCTGAATTTAAAGATACTGTTTTCTAATGTACAGGAGGTACTGGGCAAGACAACCTCAAACTGAAAATAACTATAGGAGCAGAAGTGTTTTTGCTGATATTCATAAGTCCTGAATAATCAAGACTATAGCCCTTAAACCGAGTTTCTCTAGTCTTCAGAGGAAGAGTCACTGCACTGGTAATCAGGGTAAAAGCCTGGGTGTAACAACTGCACCTCTTAAAAATTAGAACATGAATGATTAATATTAAAGGCAACATGACTTAGCAGCAAATGAACTAACTGGCAGTTGTTCCCCAATTGTGTTCCCAAATATCCCACCTTGAGAGTACCCATTCCTTACCCCTCACATTCGATGTCAGAGGAGGTAAAATGAGAAAATACTTAACAAAATGTTTGCGTGATAAAAAGTTTTTTATGTAATTTGCTCATTATGACTGTAGTTGTTAATATTCAGAAAATTAGTTAATTCTGATAATGTTTTCCACTAAAATATTCTCATAGTTTTCTTGGGCATAAAGATGTCTTTACTAATTTTGAGACCTCTGAAGTAAGTTTTAGGTATTGATTTTCTGACACTGTATCCAGGATCTTTGTATTACCTGTTGAAGATGTTTTAGATATTCAACAGCCTGCAGTCAGGTTCATCATTAACTAAATTAATGTAAAAATTCAAAACCTGAAGGGAAAGAAGCTGAGTTAGCATCTTTGCTTATTCTCCCTGACTCATGTCCCGGAATTAGGCTGCCCTTTCCTCAGCATTTGAGAGAGAACAGAATACAGTGTGTTAGCACTTTTTTCTTTCTCCACAACCTTGCATTAACGCAAGGTATTATGTTCTTCACTCTGAAATGTCCAACTTCTTGTGACCTAAATGACAGATAATGTTGTTAATGTTTTGTGAAATTAAAGTCTGTGTTGTTTGGTTCTAGGTAATTGAGCTTGACTTCGATCAGTTACCTGAGGGTGATGAAGTTATAAGTATATTGAAACAGGAACACACTCAACTGCACATATGGATTGCCTTAGCGGTTAGTATATATACAAATTGTATATCTAAATATGCTATTCAGATAATCAAATAATAATTTCCACTTTCTTACGTTTATGACCGAGAATGTCATGTCCTTATTCAGTCACTGGATAGTTCTGATTTGACATATCACAGAATTTGACATATTACTCATTAAGATTTTAATTTAATGTTTTTTCATTAAACAATACTACTAGAGGCCTGCCTTATATGATTTTTTTCTCCTTGCTTTTGACTGTATACTTCATAAGAGGAGTGGGTAATATCTATACTATAGAAGGTATGGTGAAATATGCGAATAGTTAAATGAAGTTGAGAGGAAAACCAGTTGATTCTTTACTTACAAGTAGTTGTAAGACATTTGATTTAATGTGAAAATACTAAGTTGTGATACTTAAAGCATCAACTTGTTATGTTATTTACTTGCTGGGTTGATATTGTGTGTTAATGTTGAAACTATATGTTTTATAGCTGGAATACTACAAACAAGGAAAAACAGAAGATTTTGTGAAGCTTTTGGAAGCTGCACGCATTGATGGTAACCTGGACTACAGAGACCATGAAAAAGATCAGATGACATGTCTGGATACTTTGGCCGCGTACTATGTACAGCAGGCTCGAAAGGAGAAGAACAAAGACAACAAGAAGGAGCTCATTACACAAGCTACCTTGTTGTATACTATGGCTGACAAAATTATCATGTATGATCAGGTAAAACCAAAATATGTTTAAAAATATGTATTTGTAAATTATTTAGCAACAGTAAAGAAAACAAGTGCTGTTTCACTGAGGAGTAGATAGGAGCTGCCCAGGCAATAAAGACTTTTAGTGTATTATATGTGAGGAAATCATGTAACGATTCAAAATGTTTGTGGTGCCACCAGGAATAATTAATCTCTCCCTGGAGACACCTAGTATAACTATCTCATTCAACTTTTGGGAGTTGTAAAGGAAAGACTGGTTGTTACTGTCTTTCTTGGTAATATATTAAGCTTTAGAAGTGGATGATAAAGACCTTTATAGTTTTATTTTTATTTCCTGATGCAAGAGAATAAATTAATTATAGAATCCCATCTAGCAAAGCCAGTTATATTTTATGCAGTCTAATCTTCATATTTTCCAGAGATAAATGTGTCACAGATTTTTTTATCTCTTTATCTAGAATCACTTGTTAGGAAGAGCCTGTTTTTGTCTCCTTGAAGGTGATAAGATGGACCAAGCTGATGCACAGTTCCACTTTGTGCTCAACCAGTCTCCAAATAATATTCCTGCCCTTCTTGGTATGAGTTTGTGGATATTTATTACTTCCTCTCCTTTCTTTTGAGAGAGGAGGGGAGCCCGTCTGTCATTCAAAGTGGCCTTTTGGGCCTAACCTAGGGCATTACGTAAAAACCAAATGTCTACAGTTGAAATTTGGGATGAATTTTGTGCTTAAGAAGAAAGTACATATGTGAGTAGAGAGAAAGAAGGTGATAAAGAAATGTGCAATTTCGATCAGGAACACATGACAGATTAAATTTGGAAAGGAGACATAGGTGAAAAAGTATAATGCTAAGTAGCATTTTTGGAGACTTGGGCATACATCCAGCCCAGCTACTTGAACTTTCTTGATAATGCCACCTCTGTTGGAGGTGAGGATATTAGCCATGAGGGGTCAGCAGACAACAAGACTTGTATTTTAATTTGTTTGCTGATTAATCTAGTTTTAATAAGTGTTTGTCCTCTGGACCATGAAAGAATTATTTTCTGCAGAAAACTGTGAAAATGTGAATTCATGTTTCTGTGTTTGATTTGGTTTTTTTATTTTTGACATTACAACATTCTGCTGTGGCAGTTGTCTGAATTTTCTGTTTAGTTGCTAAATGATACTTATGGGCCTGCGATTTATAGGTGTTTTATGTTTGTTTTATTCATAACTGGTATATTTTTACAGGTAAAGCGTGCATTTCTTTCAACAAAAAAGATTATAGAGGAGCCCTTGCCTACTATAAGAAAGCATTGCGTACCAATCCAGGTTGCCCAGGTATGACAAAGTATTTACTGTGCAACTATTTGCTATGATTGCAAACTAACTCAAGTCTTCCTAATTGAAATACCAAGTGCTTTTTTTGTGATCTCTATCTGTTTCATTATCATTGAGGAGTTCAGGTGATTGCTGACTTGAAGTGTTCCTTACTTGTTAGAGAAGGAAACTGTTTTTGTTAATGATTACATTTTAAATGAGAAGTTGCATGTGAGATAAAATTTGTTTGGTGAGTGGGAGAACTGTTTAAGACTGACATTTACTGGTGAGCTCTTGGATTCAGAGCTCATAAAATTATGTTCTAGCATTAATAATGGAATTACACTTGAAAAGTGAAATTCTACCTAGACTGCTTCTTGTGCATTTTCATAGTGTTTTATTATTTTTATGGCAAAATCTAGGAAACCTGTCTGTAACTGCTATAAAATTGATGAGTGATGTACAGATAATATTTTTAAACAAACATCTTTCATTCACTCCCTGTTTTTACACAGACACAATGTGAATTCTGTGTGTTAGATCATGGGAATTAGAGGATGATAAATAGCATTTTCTGGACACTTCTCCTCAAATTATCAACTATTTAACTGCTAAGAACTTGCTTGTTTTCTGAAGCCCTAAGAAATTCCCAACCCTTTGATCTGGCAAGTTTTTAATGCTTTTCTCTATTTTTAATACATTTTAATAAAAGCGATTCAAATATTTTTTTAGTGCCAGAGTCTTTTTGAGATGTAAACCAATGTTTTGGAGTGTACAGAGGAATGAAGTCTTACTAATCTCTTGAAGTTCATTTTGGTGCCAGGTGTGAGAGGCTGCCTTTAAAAAGGTCAAACCTCTAGATGCTTTTATGGGTTTAAAATTTTGGTGTCACCTTAATTTATGTCCAGAATTTAAAAAAAAAATCATAAACTTGAAATTTTTAGATTCTGAATGGTGTTGTCCTTTTCTTTAGCTGAGGTTCGATTGGGCATGGGCCACTGCTTTGTGAAACTGAACAAGCTGGAAAAAGCACGCCTAGCATTCAGCAGGGCTCTGGAACTAAATTCAAAATGTGTAGGGGCTTTGGTTGGATTGGCTGTTCTGGAGCTCAATAATAAAGAGGTGGGTCTGACTTAATGAGAATCCTTACTCACTTTACTTCCTTCTCATCTGAAAAAGCAGGCTTCTCTGAAAAATTGTATTGCTTTAAAAGGATAAGTTATATAATTTAAAGTCTGTGTCTCTGTTGGTTGATGTTATAGATAGGCACTTGTGATGTGAGCAGCACATTCTGTATAATTTTCTTGTATTGTTAACAATCTTCAAGCCTATTGCTTAAAAGGATGTTAAGTACAGAAAGGTAGTACTGGGTTATCTATTTAAACAATCTGTCATGAGATATGTGATCGTATCTGTAATGGTTAATCCATGCTAAGGAACTTATCAATGGAGGATGTGACCTTTAAGTGTTTCTAAAAAAATGTTTGAAAGAATTAAAAAAAATGTGGGCAGTAGAGTTTTCTTTTCTAAAACCAGGGAGTTAAACAACCAAAAATATTCTAGACTCAACTTTTAAAAAATAATTGAATGGCAAGAAGCTAATGAAACCTTGTGGGTTTTTTTTTTTCTTGAAGATTTTTTGCTAAAGGGATGAACCCATTGACCTTAAGCTTTGAAAAGCTTTAATTGAAAACTGACCTGCTCAAAACCAGCTTTTGTTCTTCATAAGAAATGAATCAGCTATGCTTTACTTCAAACTTTTTTTTTTCCTGCAGCTTGCACTGCAACATTTAGTGTAATACCAAGGAGCTGAGGAGAGAGAATACTTTCTCTGGGAAAAAGATGATTGAGTTGCAAAATAGTAATTGGCATCTTTTCTATGCTTAGATATTTCTGATGTTTCTCCCTCCTAGAATACATCCTGATGTAAAATCAGGGTTGAGATTACACCATGTTCTCACTGAGTTCTGTTATATTTCTAATTTTCTTTAGTGAAAGCACTTTGGAGGGATTTGGTTGAAAGTAGACATCTGAAATTCTTGGTTAGAATTTGAGCATCAAAATATTTTCATTTCACTGTTGAATGAGTTGTGTAAAAGATACACAGCTAAACTAAGTGTGATTGGTGACATTGGACAGTCAAAGGAAGGCTAGTCAGAATGCATGAAATATCTCAAAGGACACCAAGTATTTAATTTTTTTTCCTGGAAGTCCTACTCTGCTTTTTCCCATGCCTTTATGGTGGCTTCGTTTCACATTTTACATCTGTATGCTGCAGGTAGGGAAGCTAGAATCTGAAAGTCTTTTTGCCTGTGAGCCCAGCAAGGTTTTGTCAGAGTTCTGGCAGCAGCCTAGTCTGAAGAACAGTTTTGAAAATGTAAGTAAGATACAGCTAGTAAGATGCTGCTGATACCTTTCCATATTTCATTTAGGCTGATTCCATCAAGAATGGCGTTCAACTCCTCTCTAGGGCTTACACAATTGATCCCAGTAATCCAATGGTGTTGAATCACTTGGCTAATCACTTTTTCTTCAAGAAGGTAAGAACTCTATGGACTTCTACAGTTAAGTACTTGATAACCTTTGCACGGCAAGGATTCTTACATCAGATTCAAAATCATTTCATCAGGCTAAGTGATGCCTTATATTGTTAATCTGGACGGACAACTGTAACATTTATACAAAAACTTCTCTTGAGAAAGCCAAGCAAATGTGCACTTTTTTCTTAAGTCAAGGTCACTTTTGTGTCTTGAAGAGTTTTCCCTCCCCTACTTCTTCCATGCTTTAAAACATGAAATAATGAGCAGTAACCCCTGAAGCTAAATCTATTTTTATTAGTCAGTACAATGACTAAAGCTTCCTTGTGTTTTCCAGCTGTCTTTTTATGAATAATAAATCACTTGACCACAAATGAAGACGTTCTAATTTCAGTTAACTTCTTTTTTTTCAGGACTATGGTAAAGTACAACACCTGGCTCTTCATGCTTTCCATAATACAGAAGTTGAAGCAATGCAGGCAGAGAGTTGTTATCAGCTGGCTAGGTCTTTTCATGTACAGGTAGGGCAATTTTTAAAAGGTCTCTTTAAGATAACATTTAATAATCTGTGTTGCAAAAATTCATACAAAGCTTACCTGTAAAAACATTACCTGTTCTTTATTTACTTCTTTTTAATTAGGAAGACTATGATCAGGCTTTCCAGTATTATTACCAGGCCACTCAGTTTGCCTCATCTTCTTTTGTCCTTCCCTTTTTTGGATTGGGTCAAATGTACATTTATCGAGGGGACAAAGAGAATGCATCACAGTGCTTTGAAAAAGTTTTGAAAGCCTATCCTAACAATTATGAGACTATGAAAATCCTTGGCTCTCTTTATGCTGCTTCAGAAGACCAGGAGAAACGGGATATTGCAAAAGTGAGTTTTGCTTCTTCATACTTTTATATACAAGAGTAGAGCTTGAAAAATCCACCGTAACTTAAGTTGCATAAAATTCAGAGTTACTTTTCCGTAGGTATAAAATACTTTATACTGGCTATCATGAGAGATTCTCGTAACTGTGCTTAGTCACAACTTCTGGACAGTCCTATTGGGCTCTGGCTAAAGGAAGTCCAGGAATTTAGAGGAACCACAAACTCCCATTTGTATTTGGTGCTATGAAAAGGGCAGAATTCTTCCCATGTCTGTTTTGTAAAGGTGGCAAGTTAGCAAGTGATCTCCTGAAGACAGCAAATTAGCTAGGGGTTTCCAGCAGACACTGCTCTTAAGCTAACATTTTCCTTTCAGATAAACTTGCTTAAATGAAGAGGTTTTAAAGCTAATGCTGGGTAAATAAATGCAAGAGATGAGACATCACTTTTCTTCCTTCTCATGTTGATGTAATAGTAATAGTTCTGCTTCTCTTCAAGCAGTTTTTATGTTTTACATAGAAGTATGATAATGGAGAGAACTAGCACAGTGTTTTTTGTGACTAAAGTGCATGGATGTTTAGGCTGTTTTATTTTGCTGTATGATACATCTTTCTAGTGTTAAGATTAATAATGTCACTCATTCTTTTGATTTTACTTATATTTGTTTAAACAGTTTGTGTCCACAAAGATGCATAATTATTTTCTGCTGGTTTTCAGGGACATCTAAAGAAAGTCACAGAACAATATCCTGATGATGTAGAGGCATGGATTGAGCTAGCCCAAATTCTAGAGCAGACTGACATACAGGTATTACTAATACCACACTCTGTGAATTGTGTGCTTTCCATAAAAGCTTGTAGAGCTCATTTTCTTATTTCTTTCATTCACTTTGCCTGTCTTTGTAAAGGGTGCCCTGTCAGCCTATGGCACAGCCACACGCATTCTACAAGAGAAGGTACAGGCTGATGTCCCACCAGAGATTTTGAATAATGTCGGGGCTCTGCACTTCAGGCTGGGAAACCTGGGAGAAGCAAAGGTATGTATTTACTCCAAAATTTGAGTTTCTCGATCAGCCAGAGGCTTTTCTTAAAGGGTGTTCTGATGTGCTTTATTTCCTTTCTCCTTTTTTTTTATTTTTATTTTAGAAATATTTTTTGGCATCACTGGATCGTGCAAAAGCAGAAGCTGAACATGATGAGCATTATTACAATGCTATTTCTGTAACAACGTCCTATAACCTTGCCAGACTCTATGAAGCGATGTGTGAATTTCATGAAGCAGAAAAGCTGTATAAAAACATTTTAAGAGAACATCCTAATTATGTTGATTGTAAGAAACATTTGAATTTGTCATGCATAGATTTCTCAAATATTTTCTTTGTTTGAGATTACTTCAACCTGTTTCTTGGTATTTATTTTATTTTGGATTTTTATTTTTAGGCTACTTGCGCTTGGGAGCTATGGCTAGAGATAAAGGAAATTTTTATGAGGCTTCTGATTGGTTTAAAGAAGCACTTCAGATAAATCAGGTTTGTAAACTTTTAGTGTTTAAGCATAAAACATTTGAAACATTAGCTTATAATTTTATTTTTCTTTTGTTGCATTTTTTATCTTTTGTTTCACATAAGCTGGGGAAAGAACAGAAGACTGCCCTAATCTGCACGCTCTATGTTTTTGTTCATTGGTTGTTTTTTTCTTTTGTTAAATATATGGAGTTCTAATTAAGAAAAACAGTGTTTTATACTTCATAAAGTAGCCTTGCAAGGGTAAAACGTGCTTTTGCAACTTACAATAAAACTTCTTTTAGGACCATCCAGATGCTTGGTCTCTAATAGGCAATCTTCATTTGGCTAAACAAGAGTGGGGTCCAGGACAGAAGAAATTTGAAAGAATATTGAAGCAGCCCTCCACACAAAATGATACTTACTCCATGCTGGCTCTTGGCAATGTCTGGTTGCAGACTCTACATCAACCCACAAGAGACAGGGAAAAGGTAATGGACATCTGTCTCCCTTGTGTGCAGTTTTATTAATTTTTGTATGCTGTTAGCTGCTTAGAGCCTTGTTTTGATGCCTATTTGGCATTTGTGAAACTTCTGGGTAGACCTTTTAATACCCTATTATAGAATGACAGTTGTAATATTTCTTTTGCAGGAGAAGCGTCATCAAGATCGTGCATTGGCAATCTATAAGCAAGTACTAAGAAATGATCCAAAGAATTTGTATGCTGCCAATGGCATAGGTGAATATTACTGTAGCTTTCCTTCCAAGGTGATAATATTCTTGTGTTTCATGCTTTAATATGGAATTGTTTTTGCAAGACTTGAACACTGTGTACTAGAGCACAGGAAAGAATAGCTTTCATATGACAGCTATGTCACTTAGTTTTCGATGGGGAATTTTATTCAGGAGATATTTGTTTTCTTTGGTAGGAGTACACAGTACATGAACCTGGAAGCTTACACTGTGCATATTACTTTCCCCTTAGGAGCTGTCTTGGCGCACAAAGGATATTTCCGTGAAGCTCGTGATGTTTTTGCCCAAGTGAGAGAGGCAACAGCAGATATCAGTGACGTGTGGCTGAATTTGGCACATATCTATGTGGAGCAGAAACAGTACATCAGTGCTGTGCAGATGGTAACATCTCTAAATAGAACTACATAATTTGTTGGATTAGACTTTTGGATGGGTCTGTGCTATCATAGCAGCTGAAAAAGTTTCTGAATAATAATTTTTTAACAAGTTGTAGTATCTTTCTAGTGTGCTGTTGGCCTTGAAGTCCAGATGTGAAGTAAGGCTATGATGGGGAAAAAGCACCTACTGACTTGTGCACTTTTGGTAGCAGAATGACAAGATAATTGGATTTGAATTTTGTGCTTGCAATTAATTTTTGGACAGCAGAGTTTCAGTCAGTGTAGTTACTGTTCGCAATTTACACTTGGGTGTGACTGAAGTAAGTAAATTCAGTTTGCTGAGATTTTTTTTTAATAGCCATCCCTCCTATTTTTGTTCTTGCCAATGAATAACAATCAGAGCTGCTCAAAAAGTTAACTGGCAGTGTCAGCATCACAAGATAATTAGTGCTGTAAGAGATCAGTTCATCTGATTTGGCCTCCTCAAGTATCAACCGATTTGCAGCTAAATTGACTCCACTGATTAGAAATGTACAAGTAAACTTAAAAAAATGTTGGACAGTACAATCTCAAAGAAAGTGTAATTCAATGCTATTTGTGATGGTTATAGAGAAGAGATGCTGGTCCTTTCTTAGCTGATAAAGACCTCAGTAGTCCAGTGAAGTACTGTGTGAATCTGATCATACTGTCAAAACTTGCTTTCTATTGTGTTTTAATGTAGTTGTGGGTTTTTTTTAACACTTGTTTTCATTGATAAAAAGCCTAAGGAAGATAGAATTTTAGCAATTACTTAAGCAGTGAATTACAGGGGAAGCTGTGTATAATTTTCAGCTTTTAATTTCTCAGAATATTGTACTCCATAATATATCTAACTAGAAATATGTTTATTTACTGAGGTGGTTTATTGTTCCCTAGATTCCCTAGATGCACTTGTTGCAAACCACAGTCTGAGAAGTAATATTTGGCTCAAAGGGTGAGATACTGAATTTAATAGCCTTGCTTATTTCAACCACAACATTTATTCTAGTGAATTCTCTATTGTAAAACATAAAAATAATCAAGGCAGACTTAAGCTATATAAAAAAATAATTGACTCAAAAGGTGACTGAAAATTAGGTACTCATAACAATGTGTAATTACTTCAAGCATTACAGTTCAGGTAATTTCCTGTATTTGGGCTGGAAATAAAAATTACCTTTTTTTTTTAAGGTATAGAAAGGATGAATGGTTTCTTGAGAAAAGGTTATGTCAAACATAAGGCACTTGTTACTGAAAAGGAGGACAGGGTGACAAAACACTGAAAAATGGCTGCTCAGTGAGGTTGTGAGGTCTCCTTCCCTCGAGACAATCAAAACCTGCCTGGTTGTGTTGCTGTGAGACCCTGATCTAGGTGTTCCTGCTCCAGCAGGGGGATTGGACTAGATGATCTCTTCAGATTCCTTCCAATCTCTTCCAATCCCTTACATTCTATGATTAATAACTGTTTAAAGCCTTACTCTAGTCTCACAAAACCTATTGAAACAAGTGTTCTTTTAGTCTTTGAGAGAACCATTTATCTCTTGGTGTGCCAAGTTACTCAGCTAGATGGACAGAACAAATTGAACATTGAGTTGTCTTAAAAACATAGATGTTTTTTAACTTATTGCAGTGAATATATGGAATTACTACATTAAATACACTTCCATTTATATAAAAGAAAATTGATTCTACCTACTTTATAGAGTAATCAAATGCTTGTAGAATGAGTCATGCTTGTTGGACTTCATACTTGAAAAGTGTTCTTGTGTATTTTAAGACCTAAAGAGTCTTCTGGACTGCTGGCACTTTCCAGAAAAATCGGGTATTTCCCACAGAACAGCAGAAAGTAATTTCTGATTAGGGAAAAGAAGGCATATGTATAGCGTGATGCACTTCTTTATAAATCAAGAGGTCTATTGGTAGTGGTGCTTTTTAGGAATATAAGTATTTCCTGGAGTTACTAACCAAAAGAATTAACCATTAGCACATCTTAATCTGACTTTTTTTTTTTTTTTAATTTTTGCCTTTTCAGTATGAAAACTGCCTCAGAAAGTTCTACAAACATCAGAATACTGAAGTATTGTTATATTTGGCCCGGGCGCTCTTCAAATGTGGCAAATTACAGGAATGCAAACAAACTTTGTTGAAGGTACTGGTATAAACCATCATGTATTGCAGAACAAAATTATTGTATGTTGACTCCTGTTTGTCTCTTCAAATACAGTAGTCTGGGATTGAAATCACGGTACTTTATTCTGTCTGTCAGTTCCATATACTTTTGCATCAATTTTAGCATATCTTAAAAACATGCTTTTTATTTGCAGGCCAGGCATGTAGCGCCAAGTGACACAGTCCTTATGTTTAATGTGGCTTTAGTGCTACAAAGACTAGCTACCTCGGTCCTGAAAGATGAAAAAAGCAATCTAAAGGAGGTGCTTAATGCTGTGAAAGAACTGGAGCTAGCCCACAGGTAAAGCTGATTTATTTCTTCTCATAATCTGTTTTGTTGTTCCCTTGCAGTAAATTAGCAGTGTAAGTCACAAATCTAGTTAGTGGAATGAGCAGTTGTCTTCTAGGAAACATTGCATGCAATTGTAGAGTTTCTAGCAGGAAAATAAAGACAGGACCTCACAGAACTACATAGTTAGACTTTGCTCCGGAGAGAGTTTTGTTTGGCCAAGTGGCCAATGTTGTTGCTTCAAGGGATTTTGTATTGTGAGTGAGAGAGACACTTCTTTCTGGAAGGGTGTTGTTGGAAAAAAATGCTGAAAGTATTATACAAATAACTTTTAAAAATAATTTCTTTTAAAACCTCCTACAGGGTTTCCAAGCAAATCTTTTTATATTATAAAATCTTAGTTAATGACTAGTAATCCTTGAAAACTATTTGTCCTTCTGTTGGCAGTAAAGCCAAGCTTAGAAACAGTTTCTTAGGTGCATTTCATATCTACTAGCTCTCTTAAGCTAAAGTAATTAAAACTAAAATTCTGGACGGAAAGCATTGTGATAAATCTAATCCAATCACCACTGTCTTCTGAACAGAAAGCTTTCAGTCATTTATTCTTATCCTGGTTATTGTTTGTATAGGTGGTGCTTACTTTATACATTCCTGTGTCTGCTGTTGTGTCAAGGAAAGGTGTTACTTTTGAATAATTTTGGCAATCAAAGCAAGTAAATATTTTCCAGTTCTACTGCTTTACATAATACAAATTAAATGTCCAAACCTAAATTCTAACTTAAATTCAATCAGAAGCTTGTTACTTATTTTCTTGAGAAAGTTGCATGAAAGCCTTTGTTTTGTACCTATTAACTAAAAATTCAGATGCCTGTCATGTTTTGGAAAATATTTTCCACAGCCTATAGTTTGAGCAAGGAATTACATCTTTTCATATGCACAAGAATTGGAGTTCAGCCCATCACAGAAACATTTCATTTAAAATGGCTCTGGAATATGTGAAGAATCTGCTGCAACCTTGAAAATTGGAAACTTGTTTTCCTTTAAAAGAGTTAGAGTAACTGCTTTCAAAACACTAATCATCATAGTTCACCCTCTCCTTGCAAGCATGTTGTGTTTGCAAGGGCCTGTCATCTAGGTTTGAGAAGGGTGCTCTGGAGCCGTTTTTAAAATGTTTTCCTCATGCTGATCTTGGTCACTTAAGCTGGTACAGGTAAGCAACAAATCTTCTGGGATCAGTGATGTACTTATTGCTAGGAGCCAGTAAATGAAATCTTATAAGCCTCTTTATAATTTTTCTTGCACTCTAGAGGGATTTTTGAGTATTTTAATTTTGGAGAACTCAATGTATTTTTGTACTATTGTATTTAAAGGGCCTGCCAACAGAGCAATTTGGTGAGATTCCTTGATCTGTTGAGTTTCATGTGTTTGTAATCCAGGAGTAAAGGCTTTGATTAAGGCAAAACTGCAATAAATACGTAAAATAAATGTGCTTAGTTTTTTTGGTTTTTTTTACTCCAGGTACTTCAGTTACTTAAGTAAAGTAGGTGATAAGATGAGATTTGACTTGGCACTTGCTGCTACGGAAGCCAGGTAAAAAAAATTCCACCTCCTACCCCCTAGAAAAATGTCAAAGCCCAAAACATTTCTCTGTAGAAATACAGAGACACATAGAGTCATAGTGAGACATGGAATATTTGTGTCTCACTTTTTCGTAATAAAACTGAATTCTAAAACTTCAACGAACAGTGTCTTAGAAGAGTAGAAATACAACTTCAGGGTTACTTCCTATTTCTGTTTCATTCTATTCCTCCTTTTGCTTTCTAGCTTTTTGTGTAGTCTAAAATTCACACAAGATGGTGCCTGCCGCTGGCCAAAGCCTGCAAAACTTTAGCTGTATTAATGACAAAGTTTCCACTGGTGAAAGTTGAATGATGTTTATTTCAACAGGTTTGCTTTCACTGAGATTTTTTTGAGGAGTTCATGAGCCATTTATTGAAACTTGCGATACCTTTGTTTTGCAGTCTGTTCTGCATTCATTTTTGCTCAGGGTAATGAGTTTGTACACAAGCCTATACAAACTGGTTTTCTTCTAAACTTAACAATTCTGTTTTTACTCAACACTCCCTGGATTTATTTATTGCGTGTTGTTCTGAGTTTTTCGTAGCCATATCAAATCACATCTGTTGCCCATCATGTACTTCGCATGTTGAGTGAGCATCATTAAAGCCCTTTGTACAGAGAAAAAAAATTAATCTTAATATTCAAAGAAGTGTCATAACATTAGCTCAGAGGACATTGAGAGGACCTTGCTTTGGTGTTTCATGAGACCTAAACACTTCATGTAGTGTTACCTCCTATACTACTGTTTTTTTCTAAATTCTGAAGAGTTTCTACCTGCCTTTCTAGTTAGGTTAAAAAATAAGTCTTATAACTGCCCAAATCGGTTGGATTGGTGTCTTTTATATTCTTGTGGGTGTTTCTGTATATGAACTGACTAGATTTTAAGTGTGAGTGGTATAATGTGAAACAGCATACTGCAGTTGAGAGATAAATTAAGCTTACTAGAAAGTGCTTTAGTTTACTTGGAAATCTCTAATACTTTTTTGATGCCTATTTAAAATAGATTTTGTTTCTTTGGTGATATGTGAGTAGTGTTATGATGCATGCCTGCTAGAAAAGTGTCTCTTATAGCTTGTGCCTGCCTCCTTTCTTTATTTGAGGATATTGCATGTTACAGGCAGTGCTCTGACTTACTGAGTCAAGCCCAGTATCATGTGGCTCGGGCACGCAAGCAGGATGAAGAAGAAAGGGAACTTCGTGCAAAACAAGAGCAAGAAAAGGAGCTGCTTCGCCAGAAACTACTTAAAGAACAGGTTTTATTCTGCTACATTCCGTATACTGTATTTTTTAAAAGCAGACTTTTAATTTTTAAAAAGTGAACCCATCAACAGTATGTCTGCTCCTTTTACTCCACGGTGGTACCTGGTGCTACTGGTAGCTATTTTAATTAGTTGGAGTAAGAAAAGGTAGTTAACATGATACTTAGTCTTACTTCCCTATAGCCTCAGAAACAGATCTTTATTTTTATAATGAAAAAAAATTTATGCACAAGAAGATCTGCCATCAAATTTCTGCGCTGACAGGTTGGCTGAGGAAGGACTTGTTGCAGTGGTTCTTTTGGACTTCTGTCTATTCCACCCCAGACTTGTAGAAAAATAATTTTTTTCACCAAGTGGACGTTCTTCTGTGACATATACTGTCAAAAGTTAATTTTCCAGTTTTTCATTGACAAATAATTTATATGCCTGTGAAGATGATAATAGCAATGATGCAAATACAGTAGTAACAGTTAGCTTTCTCTGTTTCAGGAAGAGAAGCGCCTACGAGAAAAGGAAGAGCAGAAGAAACTTCTGGAACAAAGAGCTCAATATGTGGAGAAAACCAAAAATATCCTGATGTTCACTGGTGAAGTAGAAGGATCAAAGGAGAAAAAACGTGGTGGTGGAGGAGGCAGGGTAGCGAAGGATATTTATTTTTTTAAATCTCTTTTCCTCTTTTGACACTTTGTCTCTTACAGGCACATAGATTTTTTAGTTGTAAGCTTCTAGGCAGCACTGATTGATATTGCACAAGTTTAATTCTCGAATGTAAAAATTGGACACTACAGTTTAAAGTTCCAGGCACAGTGGCGGCAGCAAAATCTGTTCTGTTCAATTGTTAAAATAACAGAAGGTGGTGGGTTTTTTTTTATTATGTGCCCATTTGGAACAATTTCTTAATGATGTGAATCTAAAGAATAAGGACAAGTTAGCAGAAGGTGATCTATATTTTCATATCTTAAACATGTTAAGTTAAAGTTTCAACATTGAATTGTTTTCTGCTAGGTTTTTACCTGGACTGTGAGTAATAGGCTATATTGTGGGGCTTTTATCTATTACAGCGTTCCAAAAAAGGAGCAGGGGAATTTGATGAGTTCGTCAATGATGACAGTGATGAA
The DNA here is from genome assembly GCA_013400935.1 of Turnix velox. Taxonomy (NCBI): domain Eukaryota; kingdom Metazoa; phylum Chordata; class Aves; order Charadriiformes; family Turnicidae; genus Turnix; species Turnix velox. Next base: position 591,089 of record VZTY01028187.1, read on the forward strand.
GACCTACCCATATCTAGAAAGAAGAAGAAGAGGAAGGGCAGTGGTAGTGAACAAGATGGGGAAGAAGAGGAGGGTGAGAGAAAGAAGAAGAAGAGGAGAAGGTAATTAGAACTTTAATGTTAATCTCTCCTAAGAACTAGTACAGTTCCTAAGTATATTCTCATGCAGTCCTTCAGAGCCGTTTCAGAAATAAACTGTTGTCAAGAATTCACACAAGTAATTTTTACTTACACATGTGCATTGTAAGACTTACACAGTCACACTTCAAAAGGAGTAGGAGTAACACTGAACATTTCTTGAGACTGATATTTTTGCATGCCTGAAGTGTTGCTTTTTTATATTGTCTTTTATATCATATAAAATATCTTCCTCTTTAAGACCCCAGAAGGCAGATGAGGGGAGTGATGATGAAGAACATGAAAATGGTCCAAGACCTAAAAAACGTCGTCCACCCAAAGCAGAGAAAAAGAAGGCTGTAAGTTAAACCCTCAATAACTGCATCAATCTCTAAATATGCATTTGGAGTTCAATGTTACTAGAGACGAGTAGTATATTAATGTTGAAAATTGCAAGAAGGCTTGTAGCAAACTACCCTTGAGCTTATTTTTATCCTCCTGTTGCTATAGCTACTTCAAGGATGACGAAGGTATTTCTGAAATACCTTAAGCATAATTAAGCAATAGTAAATGGAAAATTTTCATCTAATGACTCTAGAACAAATGTTGAAAGCATATCTGGTTTCTGAATGTATATATTTCTACGTTTTGGATCTGTGCTTTTAACCAGTCACACGAATGGACAACACTTTGTGTTTCCCTTGCGCAGCCCAAGCCAGAACGGTTGCCTCCTTCAATGAAAGGAAAGATCAAATCAAAAGCTATCATTTCATCAAGTGATGACTCTTCTGTTGAGGATAAACTCAAAATTGCTGATGATGGGTAAGACTCTTAATTAACTTTGTGTTAATGCATGCTTTTAAGAGAAATTGCAGTGTTGAAAATGCAAGTACAATGAGAAGCCTTTCATAGTATTCCCAGTGTCATTTTTTGATGCAAAGTAATTCCTCTCATTCTGATAATGACATCATTGCTCAAATCTTGGTGTCTCATTTAATTTTTAAGTTGAGGATAGCATCTTTTAATACTGGATTGTTTTCTTTTCCCTACAGGCATGCTAGAAATAGCAACAGTGATTCAGATGATGGGGAACAGCAGCACAGCAAACGCATTGTTTCTGATAGTGATTCTGATAACAGAAACAAATCTGGTAGTGAGGCAGGTAGTCCAAGGAGATCTAGTGTCCGCCCATCTGAGGAAGATTCTGACAGTGACAGGTCGGCAAGAAAAAGGAGGAGGTCGGACTCAGAGCAGTCTGACAATGAGTCTGTCCAGTCAGGGAGAAGTCACTCCGGTGGTTCTGAAAATGAATCTCGCCCAGCTTCTCGCAGTGCTGACTCTGACAGAGATTCTGAGAGAGGATCTGACAACGAGGGTTCTGCCAAAGGATCTGGTAATGAGACAGAACCAGAAGGATCCAATGATGAGGGATCTGAAGGTGGCTCAGATGACAGTGATTAGATCTAAATTGCAGACCAACTTTTAAAAATGTTGTTGTAAATATATTTCACTTATAGGGAAAAGGCAATTTTTATATTTGAAAACTGTGATTTAAAAAGAAACAAACATGTTTTAGTGAACTGTTCCTGTGATTCTTTCTATTAGCAACTACTGGATATTTCTCTAAGTTGGCTTATGATGTATTCTTAAATTGAAACTGCTGTAGATGAAGAATAAAATTTCCTGTACTACAATCAGCACACCAAGGATGGAATGCATGTAGAACCTATGAACATAAAATATCTGTTCAGGCGGTTCCAGTGTGGCTAAAACTGTGTGCTTATACATATGTAGAAGGATCTTAAAATCCTACCGAATGGAACAAAGAGCTGTGGATATTTATCTTTTTCCTCATTCTGAATAAAGGTCAGTTGAGAGGTTTTTCTTATTTTCTATTAAAGGTTACATTTGCCATGATGCTCCTCCTTATATTTCTAGTAATTTTTTGTGCTGTGTTTATGTTACATAGGGGGAAAAGATATAAATATTAAATTTTATAGTGATGCACATACAGGTGAAATATTTAAATTGGCAGGGAGACACCAATTTCTGGAGAACTCAGTATTACTTGGGGGGAGAAAAAAAGCTGCCAGTGTCACAATAAACCATGCCTGCTTGTTTACTTGAAGCAATTAATTTTGCTGCATAAAAGGTATAAGCAGAAAACCTGAAAATGTTAAGTATGACATAGATATGTGTTATGAGAAAGTTATCTTTATTTTAGCTGAAGTGTATGGCTTTTGGGATTAAGTCCTTTCCTGTAATATGTTCAGGAAAAACAATGAAAAATCAAATCACTGTGTTGTAAACTAAAGTGAATCTGATTTCTCCTCATAGGTTTTAAAATATCTGTATTTTGCAGAAGTGAAAAAAAAAGTTTAAATTTTTTTTCATTGGTCATCAAGTCCTATCTTAAGCATTTGCTACAAGAAAACTATATAGATGTGAGTAGCGTTCTTAATAGATTATATTGCCTAAATCGTGTTGCCTTTGTTTCAGAAGGTCCAGACTGATAGTTCACTTTGACTCCTAGCTGCAAGTTATTTCCCATGCTGCTATTTCTGGTTTGCTGTGAGCATGAGCTGTTCTCATTGTGTGTGCTTTTTAGATGTGTTTATGGGCAGTTGGTAACCATAGCACACAAAGCAGAATGTGAAACAGTTGAGATGTCACTCTTTGTGGCTGAATTTGGTACTGAGTTTCTGTATGTGATCTTAACTAAGATTTGTGTGTTTGGTAACATTCAGAGCAGAAGAAAAACTGTCGTGCATGTTGGATTTGACCAAAATTGAATCTTAATTCAGTCTTTTTGTTCATATAGCCACTTAGGTCAAAATTTGCTGCAGTCCAGAACTGGAAGCTTTGAAAACAGGCAGTTGAGGAGTTCTTGTGGCTCTTGTAGGAAGTTATTCTCCTAGCAAGAGAATCATGACCCAAGTGTTGACCTCTTTCAGAGTCACAAGGAGGCAGTGGATAGATGAAGTATATAAGCTTGATGTCACACTGCTCTGTTCAGGAAGCTATGAAGAAGTGTGAGGAAATTTAATGCAACTGAGGAAAGTGAGGTGAATCAAATGGAGCACTATCACCAGTGGCAAGAATGAGAGTAAGCATTCAGCCTCAAATACATCTCCCCTATCATAGCCTTTTCTATCCTTTTATTAATTGTATCTATCTTCTGAAGGTCTTGCTTTGGTGCTGTGTGTAGCAAAGTGTATTTTCTGTAGGTAGAATTTAGATCTTTTAAGATCTTCACATCTAATATCCAGTTGGAGAGAAGTATTTTCAGTAAGTGTAAAATTAAGAGAAGTTCCCATATTGTCTAAGGAGCTGGTGCATTTCTTTGAGCTTTCCCCAGTCAGAATGGAGACTTAAAAGGTTATGACTTGAAAGGCCTTGAAATGCATGAGTCTAGTCAGCAGGGAAAGGAAGGATGGGATGCATTTCCCTCTTCCTCTGCTTTTATGAAGCAAAAGGAGGAAAAAAATCAACTTCACTTTTTCCTTTCCTTTGATTAGGAGGGGTTAATGGGAGGATTAAGGTTATGTAAAAATTGTCATGTTGCTGTAAGTGGAGAGAAAGCTGTGGCTTAGCTCAATTCATATTTTCTAATGCTGATTTTTTGGAAGTGTGGTGAAATAATGTTGCATTTCTCTCTCAGCGTCGTTCCTTTCCATCTGAAGTAGATAGTTGGCTTGTAGCTATTAAATTCCTTTAGTTATTGCAGTAATCTATTCCAGAATAAAATGCAGACACTTACAAGTGTAATACTGCATTGCTGTGGAAGTATTTTATTCCTACTTTGTAATGCATCCAGTAACAAGCTGCATGACTGTACAAAAAGTGTTTCTTCCTGAGGTCTATTGCAGCATAGCATCTTGCACTCCTCGCATGTGAGCATGTCTTCACTAGAATACAGCAGAAAAGAATCATGTAGAAAGCAGTTGATTAAAACAAAGCTTATTCCTGAAATGTACAAATTAGGCTCTTCAAAATGTAAGTTAAAAAATTGAAGTGACTCAGTCATTTTTTGGTGTTCTTGTATGTGTGTGGTTTTGGTTTTGGTGCTGTTTTTTCTGTAATCCACCATTTCAAGTTTTTCAGAAACACTTCTAGGTCAGCACTTGGTGGGAAGGAGTAGCTGTCATTATTGAATAAAATATGGCACCTCTATATAAATTGGTTCATTCACTTTCTAACTCCCCACTTCTGCCAGTCCAACTCTGCAAACAGTGATCTGTCCATCCACACAGAAGCAAGGTGCGGGGATACATTTAGGTATGTGCTGCCAAGGAGAAGGTGAGCTTTGGAGAAGGCAAGACTAAGGGATCACTGCAGCTAAAAGTAGATCAGTTCTTTTTACTAGGAAGCGCCTTTTTCTGTGAATAAGTTGCTTTCCATGTTAGATAATGTCACAATTTTTAGAGCAACACTGGTTTGTGGGAGGGAAGGACCTTGCGAACAGGTTTGAGCTGTTACATTAGGGATTGATTAATGCGGTTGACATATTATATGAAAACTTGCAGGCTTTCTGAAGCAAGTTTCCTCCCTACTTTGTTTTGTCAGTTTCTTTGTCCTTATGATACAGTGCTCTGGTGATCTGCATGTTGGATTGTAGTAGCTAAATTAAAGTCAATGAACCTTGAATTAAGTTACCTGGAAAAATTCCTGCAGGTGGAGCTGCAGTCAGCAAGGAGACACTCCGTGTTGATACGGGTAACAAAACAACTTGGCAAGAAAAAGAGGTATGTAACCAAATACTTCTTATTCTCATAGCAGTACTTATCACTCTCCTAATAGCTTAATAGCTAAATAATACTTACAGAAGAGGATCTGAAGTGTAGACAGAATCTAAAGGAATACCAAATATGGGGATAGTTAGGAGAGAAATTCAAAATGCATGTACTGAAAGTATGTAGTATTTCTATCCTGTCTGAATTTCAGTTTATATGTCCCTCATACTCTGTGGGGTTTATGCTAGAAATACTTAAAACTTCAGGATTATTTTAGTTCTGGCAGAGCTGTGGAAGTTGCAGCTCATAATGTCTTTTTCTTTTTGGTTCATTACCTACTGCAGAAGTTAAGAAAGCTCATCAGATTTATTTTATTTTAATTACACTTTTTTTTGTGTGGTGAGGTGTATATACCTGTCACTTTGGGTTGTTGTGTTACAGTTTTGGGATGGGTTTTGGTAACCTTGGATCCTTAGCTTGGATCTGGCTAAGTATGTGGCCTGAAGCAATTTCCTACTGGCTTGATTAACTTTACCTTCTTACAGCTCCATTTGAAATGCCAAAGAGTCCAAAGTGCTGCTTCTAGATCTGTATCATTGTTCTTATGTATGTCCCTGTATCTGTCCCTGTTCTGAGATGCCTCCAGATTGTTACGGTTTTACTTGAACTCTTTGGCTCATAACCATAAAATAGTCTTATACTTCTCTACCCATTCCTTGTTGATGAAAATACAACTATGCTGATTTAGACGTTTCTCTTTAGCAGCTTAGAGTGTCATGTGGCATTGACTTCAGTGGGGGTTTCTGTTGTGTGGAAGAGTCCAAACAATGCTTCAGCTTTTCAAAGGTTTTTGAGCTCTTTCGAACATGACTCTGCTCTCCTGCCACTCTAAGGGTGTGTAAATACCACATGCTAATTACAACAGCCTAAGCATCCTATCAGAGGTGCAGTTTGCTGGCCACCCAGAATCCTTAGTGACAGATACAGTCAGTAACATTCTGGTTTAGACCTCTCTTCTTACATGTAAGTGACTATAATGTAGGTCACAGAGCTAGCTGCTCATTCTGTAACATAGTTTAAGAAAAAACTCTTGTAATGCTGTATTTTCTATGACTGTTTCCAATAATATATTCAGAGACAATGGTCTTTATTGTCTTCTCTCTGAAGGTTCTGGCACTGCTCAATCAACTGACCTCTACAGACAGAGGCAAAATACTGCTAAGTGGCAGTCTCACTTTTCTTGTGCTGTTGAGTTGGCTACCAGTTTTGAAGATGAATATGAAATATCTCTTTACCCATATCTGTACTTTCAAAGCAGATAACTCAGTCTTGTTCAAACTTTCAGTAGAATTTGTACTGCTCTAAACTGGCCCTGCTCTATGTGTCTTCCATGCTGTACTGAATTATGTCTACTATGTGCTCCATTCTCATGGGAGTCATCTAAAGAAAAGGTAACATTCTTCTTTCTTGTGAGAAGCTGCCCCAGACCAGCTGGAGAGGAAGAATTATTGCCAGTAGCTATTTCTTAGCACTAAAAAGGAAAGAGGGAATTATGTTTCATTTGGGGTTGCAGGAACTAAGTGTATTACTGCACAAATTTGAGCTGGTGATGTTGGTCAAAATTATCTAGACTTTCTGGAGACATTAATTTTTCACCTCCAGCATAGCAGGGACATAACATACTTGTTAAGAGCACTTGTGATTTCTCTACCTTTGGTATTGTCTGTACAGAAGTGCTCAACTAGGTCACTCTCCTGATGAACTACAAAGAGTTGGAATTTGTCTCTCAGTATCACAGCTTAACTCAGATATCAGATCTTAACTCATTCAGATTATTATCACTTACCTGAGTTTTCTGCCCAGTGTTTTATCTAGTCCTTACCTTCATTTACCTGTTTTGTTTTATGGTCACTGCATTGGGAATGATTGTGAAGTTACAGCATTCTTAGCCCCTAACTCTTTGTCCTTTCTTCAGCCTGTAGGCTGAAGGGAAAAGAGCCCTATGATCATTAGCTGAGTTACAGATACAAGGTAATTAAATGCTGCCATGTGAACAGAATGGCATTACTGGAAGGGAGAGGGAAGGGAAGAACAAAAAAGAAACTGTATGTCAGACTAGTGATTAAAATAGCCTTACTGTTTAATGACTTGAGCTTCCATATCTCTCGTTTGTGTCTTCTGTCTTGGCTTTCTGTTGCTCTGCATTCATCTATTAATAATTAATGTCCAAAGAGACACTGACTGTTCATGAGTATTTCAGTTTCTGTTGTATTTGAACACGGCAGAGGAAGGGATATTTTTCAGCACGTATGAGGAGCTATTGATCTCTCCAATTATAAAACCTGAGAGTGGAACCTGCAGCAGTAAAATCAAGCAAAGTAAGCATATGTATCCCAAAAGACATCATCTAGAGATGGAAAATCATTCACACGGTAAGAGCAGCACTCCACAATTCCTGTTGCAGAGATATTTTTCTGTAATAAGCAACAGCATTATTACTGGAGTTCTCTGCATTTTTACTGGAAGGTTAGGTTTTAATGGATGATGTGGAAGATGTGCCTTGACTTCCTCTCAAGTGCTGTGAGGTATCTACATAAGGGATCTAAGCTGATTTGTCCAGTTCAGTCCATGTGATCCATAAGAACTCAAGGCTCACATTAGCTGGCAGCAATACAAGCTTTGTAGGTAAGACGGAGTTTGGTAACATCTTTAGTATTGTCCTGGGTTAGACCCAAAAGGCCCCTTTGAATGACAGATGCCCCCCCCCGTCCTCTATCAAAAGAGAGGAGGGGAAGGAATGAAGAGATGAGTTTAGAAAAATTCTAAACTACTTTAATAGATGAAATAATAGATAAAATTAAAAGGGAAATTATAAGCAGGTATACAATGTATACAAAATGTCTCAAGCTCCCAGGATGGTGATCATGTCCCCTGCAGACACAGCGAAATTCCCAGACTGGGGTTAGTTGGGTCAAGAGCTGGATGCCGGTTCTAGAATCAGGAGTGCTTGAATTGGGGTTAAAGGCTGATGGACAGGCAGAGTCTTTCCTAGATGTTGACCATGAAAGAAGGAGTGAAGAAAAGGGGCTGACCCTTTGATCCCTCAGCTTTTATTCTGAGCATGGGGCAGATGGGATGGAANATAATGTGCAGTTAATTTCAGAGTTTAGTCAGACAGAAGAGGCGTAGAGACATTCAAGGCCAGGCTTGATGAGGCTCTGAGCAGCCTGATCTCCTGTAGGATGTCTCTGCTCACTGCAGGGGGGTTTGACTAGATGAACATCCCTTCCAACCCAGTGATTCTAACTGGGGGAAAGGAGCGCTTGGTCTTTTTACCCCTTTCACAGTTTCTGTGACTTGAATGGAATTTAATCTGCTTTGGGTCAGGATGATTTCTGACAGATGTGACAGTACCTGAAATACTGGAACACAAACTTGCTCACATTTCCAGCTACTATTTAAAAATAATATTTTGTAGTAGGTTGTTGTTACAAATAATGTGGTACCATGTTTTGCTGAACTATTGTGCTTTTTGTTACCATTTTGTTTTCTTACATTTCATTAGTGAACACATGTTTAGGCACTAAACATCACTTTCCAAAAATAGTGGTGTTTATTCAGAGTATTTCACTCAATTTCTAGATTACTGAGCTTTTTTAGCTGTTATCTCAAAAGAGAATACAGTCTCCTATAATTCATGTCAGACTCTTTAATCTGCTACACCTTTGAAGCATGAATTGTACCTTGAGTATAAGTTGGCAAGTATTGTTGCTTGACTAATAATATGATACTTTCTCTGACATGTACAACCATCTCTCCTACCTCCTTCGTAGTAGAAAGGCTGGTGAAAACCATCTGGATTTGGTTTGGAAGGGTTTAAAAAGAATATAAACACATGATTTTACAATAAGAAAAGTTGATGCCCTGGCCAAGAATATGACTTGTTAGTAAATGAGGGCTAGAACTGTTACAGAATGAAGCCTTTACTGCTAAAAGCTAATCTTCATAATTGATCTCCACATAGAAGGGTGAGGTTTTGGGCCAGGAGTGCCTTGATTCAGTTCTTGTTTTCAGTAAGCTGCTGCAGAGCTGCTTTGTTTTCACAGAGTACTTTCTGTAGGCAGTTAATATTTTCAGCTGAGGCTGTGGTTATAGTTGCACAATGTCCGAGGCTGCTAACAGTTACATGTGTTTATTTTGTTTATGGAAACTTCCCATGACAGTTTGCTTAAGAAGACCCAACACCACCAACTAGTAACTCACAAACCAATCACTTTGGGGGGGTGAGAGAAGGGGAGGGGAAGTAAAAAGGAACCAAAGCCCCACAACACACTCTCCCAAATCCCCAGATGAGTATAAGTGTAATTCAGGGGAAGACTGGCAGCTCACAGCTCACTTTGACAGAGTGTAACTTTTTTTAGTGCCTAGGGGAAACAGAGGATACTTCCCAGTATTTTCTGGGAATCAGATTAAGTCTTATCTGATGCCTGAGGTAACTAAGATTTGCAAGGTTCTGTTTCCTCTGGTACTGGTACCTGAAGTGCTCCAAATGATCTCAGGGGTAGCAGAGGGTTCCAGTCATCCCTGAGTTACATTCCCTGGCAGTGTGGGCCATGACAGGCACATTCCAGATTAGGTATTTCTCTCAGAATTTCCCTAAGAAGCTGCCCAACTAAATGACTGCCTAGGAAATGGCTTCTCTTCTTGAGTTGTGTTAGAGGCTGGGTTGTAGAGATGTTCATCTCTTCTTTTGGGGCACTTGTAGCTGAGGCCAAAGCTTTTTGCTTCCCAGCAGAAAGAAGTGTCACTGGCAAAGGTGGAAGGATCCTAGACAGAACTTAAAGAGCAGCAAGGTCAAGAGAAGGAGATGATGTGCTTGAGAGAATTAAATAGAAGAGAGCTTACAA
>VZTY01028187.1:600875-624301 GCA_013400935.1 Turnix velox
GGGGGGGGGGTGTGGTCTAAAATATTTAGCCCTTGTGGTTGCAGTGTAAGGTTTGAATGTCTGAAGTGAGGTCCTCTAGAGATGCAAAACTGGAAAAGCAAAAACCAAACCAGTCTTTACTACGTGTCATGATTTCTGATGCAAATCTTCTGAATTTAAGTTTTGATGGAGCTGTTTCATATTTTTGAATGGTTGACACTGAAAATAAGAGAGGAGGAGATAGTACATATCCATAATGATGCACAGAGAAAAATGCATGGGTTTCTTCTCTTTTTATCATGATTCTGAATTTCAGAATAATTGTCTCTCTCGGGCTTTGAGATAACTGTGTCAAAGATACAGGGTAGCAGCAAGTGAGGAGGCTGCATCACAACTCATTTTTCTTCTTTCTAATATCTAAATTTAAAAACTCCAATTATAATGGGTTACTGTAAATGCTGTATAGAGAAAATTCCCATGGTGACGTCTAAATTTCTTTCCCAGAGTCCCACTTAAAACTGTGAACAGGAAAAAGAAGTTTCATGTTGGATGAATTATAGTCCTAAGTTTTTCTCTGTGAACAGAAGCAAGACATGATGAAGCTAGTTGCAACTAACTTAAACAAGAAATAAGGTCTAAATTTTAGTAATGAAATAATTGAAAATTGGGTGAGATTAGCAAAGTATGAAAGCTTGAGTGTTCCCAGTAGTCCCCAGAGTGAGGCTCAGGTTTTCATAACCAAATAGGCTACCCTGAACACTTTGGACTTCTAGCAATTCCAGAAGTCTGGATATTTATATTTCTAGGACACTGCTGGAGAAAGGAGGTTCAGCTGTTTCCACTAGAGTTTTAAAATGGTTTCCCCTGTTACAGTCTCATATTTTCTCCCATCAGAATGCAATAAATGTATTTTTAAGAACCTCATCTTGAGGAACCAACAGGCTCCTATTCATGCTAGTGTTTTTTTGAGAAGCCATTGGACTGGGCCCTTGATAGGTGGCAGAGCAGGAGCTGTGCAATTAAGTTGTAAATATGGAATTATGGCAGAATTTGTGTAGTATGGTAATAGGTGATCTAGATGAATTTTGTTTATCTTCAGACATCTAACAATTAGCAGTCTAGACACCTTCTACAGGCCCAGGGAAGCCCAGAGCCTGGCTTCCCCACAGGGCACATCCTTCTGTCCTGAGATAATTATCCAAGGGAGGTGGAATGAATCACCTTCTGAGGAACCTGTTTGTGCCTGCTACCTAAGGAGTGTGTAGATGTCTAGACACTCAACATTTGGGTAGTTACACTCAAGAGGAATCTCACTTGGCTAAACAGTGGCTCAGACATTGTGTTAGTCATTTGAATTAATTTCCAATTTTAAACATAAATTACTCCTTCCCCCATAAGAACAATTGACTAGGATCACCTTTACTTGAGTGTTTATCAGACTTTAAAGGAAATTTCCAAGAGTATTCTTAGGGAATATGTAAAATAAAATTGCTTGTTGGCCCACTTCCTGAATAGCATTTTTCATCCCTTTCTGATGATTACCATGGAATTTGTACTGGCAAGAATTCAGTAAGGAGAGCTTGTAGTATAACATACTTTAATTTATATGGCTCCTACTGCCATGTTCTCTCAGAGACATTCCAGCTGCTGAACTGCTACAACCTCAAGGATTTCAGTGGGGCCTCCACAGGTTTAACCTATTGAAGGGATGTGCCAGAATGCAGAGATAGGGATGAAGGTTTTGTCTTTTATTGCATCGTGATCCTTACCAACATTGTAAATCTACTGAGCTAGTTACCTAATTGGGTTTATGAATAGCCCTTTGTCATAGCTAAATACTAACTAGATTAAACTTGGTACTGTTGTTGTATTAATTCTATAGATGTAAAATTGTGGGAAAGTGGAGTTCACCACAGCAATGTCCAATGTTCCTGTTCATGGAGCAGGAAATGAAATGGAGGCATTGATCCAGTGAGTGATACAATCACAATGATCTCTGCCTCCTGAAAGGAGGGAGAGCAGTACCTCAGCCGCAGCTCTGATTCCAGTAGCTTGGCTGGGGCTGAGTTTTCTGTGTGTGAAATTAAGACAGACCCACATTTCTCAGGTTTGCTCAGGTTTGGAGAATATGTAAGATTAAAATGTCAGCTGCACTGGACTAGTTTGTGTCAATACTGAGGAGGGATATTGATTTTTCTAGTGTTAATCGAACCTAAACAATTAACAACCTGTGTAAGGTTAATTGAGTGACTAAATGGCATTGCTTTGAGAGGAATGAAAGGAATACCAATAAATGGGAACATATACATAATTAAACATTTGAGTTTTTCTGTGTGTATGTTGAAGTTCTTGCACTCCATTTCATAGAGACATTTCATAGAGCTGCTGGGGGGCTTTGTGTATTGCTTTGCTGTAGAGACAAACCCCTTTCTCTAGGAGCAGCTGCAGAGTGATTCTCCAGGCTTGTATTTGTATGATACCACCTAAACACTGAATCATGAGGGCAGAGCTGTATCACAGAAAGCTGCAGAATTAATTTCTTCAGAATGTAAATTCCCAGCACAAAAGAGCATCAGCTACCTTGTAGAAAATATGCTGAATAATGCCCATGAAATGTATTTTTACATACCTGATCATACCCAGTCCATGAACTGAAGGAGGTGACAGTCCTGGCTAACAGAAGAAACAAGTGAATTCTAATTTTGGTGTAATTTAGAATTAATATGTTTCATGCAAATCAGCAAGATCCCTCTCTGAGAAAGGCCAGGCATTGAGTACACTACTCTACAGTGATTAAATCTTCATGTTTCATGTCAAGTCAGACCTCCACCTGGATTTCAGTTTTACCTCTAATGTTCTTGCTAACTTACCCTTCATTTCTCTAATTTTACTTCATCCTACCAGAAAGGAAAACATCTGTCTCATAATAACAGAATAAATAAACTCGTCATCCTCCACCTACTTTGTCAAACCAGTTAAAGAAAGGACACAGCCTTAAGTGTTTTGCATCACTTCTTAGGTAATAATAAAATTCTGGGAATACTTCACACATCAGGTCCTTCAGGCACTTTCCCTGCCAACATAAACTAAGATTTGTGTTGTTATTAACATAAAAAGAATTTGAAGATAAAAATCCCACTCAGATGGCCGTTTTCCTCACTCAGCCATGTATTTATGCCAAGTGGGATGCTGTTGTCATGGTCTCTGAGTCAGGTCATTAAAATTAACATCACTGGTCTGCAACTACCAGTCGTGTGGAATCTGTTAGAGGAAATGTATGTGGCTTTCTAAAATGAAAACAGGTGAGCCTGTGTCACCAGTGAAAAAGCTGTACCACTCCAGCAACTCCTTTCCCCAAAGGGATTTTTACTCAATCCCTGCATCTCAGGGGCAAAAGCCTGATTTTGTTAAGATAATTAAGCTTGTTCTGCAGTATCTGCCCAGGAAGGAATGCAGAAAAACACTGCAAGTGGTTTCTCTCTTATGAGATAGCAAGGGACGTCTGCACAGCTATTTTTTAAACCACAAGCAACATTTTTTGGATGCATTTTCTTGGTTGTTCTGGAAGCAAATGCCAAATTCCACACCCTGGTGATAGTCTCCCTGAAGTTACTTTTACTTGTTCTAGTAAACCCAAATATCTGCAACTCCATAGCTGCTGTACACATTTCTTGTTACAGCAAGCAGCGTGTCCCAGCTACTTCTGGTTACTTCTGCTTTGCTTTGTATGACAGTAGTAACAGGCTAGAGACTGTGGCTGCAGGTGATCTTTACCCTCCTGTACCAAGAGGGCCTGTGCCCCTAGAGCCAGGCCAGCTGCTGCCTTTAGACTAAGTTGCTGTGTCTTGCACCTTCAGCACTGTTGCTTTTTGCAAGATGACAGGAAAAAATAACTCTCTATGGCCTCTCCTGCATTGGCCAGACCAACTTTCAGTCAAGCAAACACTTGTTTTGCTAGTAGAAACACACCACCTTTTAACAATTAGTAGCAATGAGGAAAAAAATGTCACTATGAACAAAGTTCTAGGAAGTAAGGTACTTTGAGTATTTAATAGATGAAATTTTCAAGCCTGTACAATGCAACACAATTAAACTTTTGTCTTTTTGCCAAATTGATTAGAGAAACAGGCAGCTAATAGTGCCACTTCATTAAAAAGCATGCATCTGATCTGGGAAAAGTCCAAGACATTAGAATGAAGTTAAAAAGCACATACTCACTGAAAAAGCACACACTGGACCACAAGGCAAAATCCTACCATTTCTTCAGCAGAATTTTTAATTTTCTTGTCACAGCAATTCTGTAGTGTCTAAGCTTGGCTGAGATCTTATTTAGAATTTGCACAGTAACACTATTATAAAAAGAATACTAAAAAATGGTCTCACTCTTAAGTCCCATTGATGTTTCCTCCCGTGGGTGAGGTGTCAATCAAAGCTTTTCTAGTGGGAGACATTCAGAACCAAGTCAAGTATCACAATGTTTATTGATAGATACAAGTATATAAAATCAGGGCATGAACATGTCTTGATAAATTAAGTAGACTTAATTTCAGTACTGTAATAGAGGGACCAATTTAGTTTTCTCACCGTGTCATGTTTCACACCCACAAAACCTCTTCCAAAGGGCATTAAACCATCACTTCAGCTGATTAGTTTTTGTGCAAGTAAAACTGTTTCTTTTAAAAAGACTTGTGCACTTGCCCAGGCTCAAGGATATTAAAACCTAGCACATAAAGCCCATTACTAGAGGTAGAAATACAGGCAATATACTATTACGGCAACAACCATCGAATACAGTTAAGGATTCTCTGTAACAACCAAATGGATAATCAAATATTGCAACAACTCAAGTATTACACTGAGCAAAGTGCATTTCTACAGTATTCAGTGTTGCTATTCAGTTTTCTAACTTAAAAACAGCCTATGATAACTGGCAGCAAAGAAGACCCTTGCAACAGATTGATTCTGCTCAAGAATTTATGATGTAATTATTGCATGCTGCTAATACACTGTTATCTAAACATTAAAGATACTCTAAAATATTTTTATTGTAGACTATTAAGACATACTACAAAAACCTTTTGCAGAGAATATCCTACTGACATACTTCTGCTTTAAATATTGTGAAACATTACAGCGGAATGAATTTTCGCAGTGGTTAGGTCAAATGCAGTTACATCATAGCAACAGTATGTTTGCACAATTTAAGGCTTTGGCTGATTCTTTAGTCAGCTTCTTCTTCAGATTCTTCTTCTTCAGCAGTTTCCAGCCAGGTCAGCCACTGGTTCACCTGCAGTTACATAAAATAGGTTTAAGGCAATAGATACTTTCCTACTATGTACATCTACAAAGTACTACTACCCTCTCCCCAACTATTTTAGATCTTCACACAGATCCCAGATCTCCACAAAAACAGAGTTCATCCTGCCTTGAAGTTTCCTAGTGAAATACTCTGTGAGGTTTCCAGATACTAGCCAGACCCTGAGCACCATTTTCAAGTGCTGTGAAGTGCTCCAGCATAGCTGAAATCACAAAAGACACATCTCTGAAGTTGGAAGTTTACCTGGAATAAAGCTTTGCCTTTCCCTGGAAACTCTTGAGTAATATCTTCTTTCCATGCCAAGAAGGCTTCTTCTTCAATGATTTCCATGTCATAGAAATGAACAAAGAAGCGTAGTAACATGCCTATGGAAGTAAATTGGAATAATTTAGCTTTATAACCTTCCCAAGAGCTTACTTAACAAGTGTAGTAACAAGCCTGAAAGCCATACACAGAAGTTTTAGAGAATATCCTGATATACGTACCTTTTGGGAAGTTATTGTTGTAGCAGTGCACCTGGAGCGCATACAAAGCGCTCACTTGCAGATCAACATGGTCATGGAGGAACTTCTGCATTACTGGCTTGAAGGAAAGAAGCAGCTGTTTTTCCTGCTCTAGCTGCTCCTTAGATGGAGCAGATGAAGAATCCGATTCATCACTAGGTGGATTTACTTCACTAGAAATATACTGCAAGAAACTGGACAGAGAATGAAGAGATTTAAGTTCCACAAACTTATCAACTGTAATCCACTTCTGTATGCTTGCTATTACTATTAAAGAACCTCCTGCTCATATAAGCAGACAGGCAAATGCACACAGGGTTATTAGTATTCTGGTTGTGTACCACATAACCACTAGTTTTGCTTCTGTTAGGGCTCTGGAGTTCTTAAGAAATGCAATACATAGATCCAACTTCTTCCCCAAGCAAAAGCAACTCTTCACACTGATCCAAGTCAGCAGACTTGCTGTTATTCACCACTATGAGTGTTTAATATGCTGGAAGCTCATTATCTTTTTCTGCACAGTGCTACATCTAAATCTTCAAAGTTAGTGATTCACTGGTAACTACACACACACATGAACTACAACAAAATAGTATCTTACCTGGTCATCAATATATTCACAAATCCCTTATCTACATGAAGTTTGGGTGAAATGTTATCTTTAATCCACTTGTAGATGGCTTGAGGGGATGGATCTGATTTTATTTGCTTTAGCAGTTCCTTCTCCAGTTTCAGAAGTGGGAACAAAAAGCTAAGCCCCTTCCCTTCTAAGATCTCCAGCATACGGTCCTTGTTCTGGTCGATTTCTGACAAGTAAGCAAGATAAGACATATATAAGTGCTAATGTTAATCA
Source organism: Turnix velox (assembly GCA_013400935.1). Lineage (NCBI taxonomy): Eukaryota > Metazoa > Chordata > Aves > Charadriiformes > Turnicidae > Turnix > Turnix velox. The sequence continues at coordinate 607,528 of VZTY01028187.1, forward strand.
AAACCTACAGTGCTCCATGAAAATAACCATCTTTTCAGTATCTTTCCTACGAATCATGCATCAAAATAACCTTGCTTTACTCTGGTATAAGATTAAGAAAAAGCATGAAAAAACATGAAATGTCATAAAAGCTAAGTTCTTAAACTCTTACCTGGTAACATTTTCTGCATATTCACTTTGCTTTGTTGGAACAGTTCTGTTAGCCATTCACGATCTTGTAACTTAGCTAACTGCTGAAGGCAGAGCAGGAAGAGAGGGAAATGGGTGCCACTTTCCAGTGGTTGAGCCAGCTCAGAAATGCTAACCAGTTCTGAAATAATGGCACGGGCTGCAAACTGTGCTAAGTAGGATTTCACCAAAGGGATGTCCACCTCCAGTTTTGGGCACTGGTCCAATACATTCAGGAACGCCTAAGAAACAATGAACAAGTTGAGATTCTAAAGTAATCTTGTCAAACACAGTAATACTCTTACCACACGAGAGCATCAGTCTTTTTCAGTACTAATTTGTCAAGAGGTTACTCTCTTTTCCAGTTACTGAAACCCTGTATCTACTATACTTTCATCAGTTCTTATGCTATTTTTACCTCCTTATGTAACTAAAACAGTAGCACGTAGCCCTTATGTAAGCTAAACATGACAGTCACTGTTGCTCAGCTGTTAAGTCTATTAGGCTGAAGTACCTGCATGAAGTTGTCACTCGTGGCTATTCCCTCCTGCTTGAGTAAGCTGATCAAAGTACTTGCTTTCTCTTTGTCTTCATCTGATCGATCTAGGGATTGAATGATTACTTTGCTCAGCATCTCAGGAATAAAGTGTTTTGGAGCTCTCATTTCTCTCACAGTATTGACAGCATCATTAGCATTTCCATTGTTCAGATACTCAGTCACAACAGCTTCCTAGAGGCAAAAAGAAAACTCATCTATAGTTGAACGATAGATTCTCAAAGTTAAACTATGGCTCACTTTTCAGGAGCAGCTGAACTTACAGTTTGTTTAAGTAGCTCTTCTTTAGAAGGAGGTGGCTTCTTAGTAGTCTTTGCAGGCTTTTCTTGTATAAGTGGTGGATTTGTTTTAAGACCAAGTTGAGGCGGCTGAAAAAGACGGTACATTGATGAGAAACAAATCCCAGTATCTATGCACATTTGTATCACAATTAAGAACATTCGGTACGACACGAGATGAAGGTGAAACTAAGTTTTCAGATTCTGTTCTTATACATTCTGCTAAGTGCAATGACAACTTCTCTCTCCTTTCCCACATTAGAAACCATTCTTAAGTTTTACAATGCATTTAAAAAACCACATCTGGACTACAACAGTCATTTTTACATTTACCTGTCCCAAAGGTGGTGTCTGAGTGCGCGGTGGTTGAGCACTGGGAGGAATCATAGTTATCTGGGGCTGAAGCTTTGGCACTTGGTTTTTATTCATTAGAAAAGTCTGAGCAGGTCTCAGGCTAATCTGTAATCAGATAAGTTAGAAAAAACTGTTTCAAGTATTCTGACCAAGAAAGCACAGCCATGGATTCACACCAAAAGGTCCCAATGAAGCATGACCTTCCCATTTTTAGAATATTAACATTCAAGTACAGATTAAGCAATTAAGCCACATGTGTACTGAAACTCCCCCAAAATCTCAACTTGCTACAAGTTACTGGTATTTAGTTCCACTGCTATGAAGAACTGGAAATGCTCCTTTTAGATGCAGTATGTTAGAGACCCAAGAAGATACTTTGCGACAGAACCCTATTAATTGCTCAGAAATCAGGATACAAGTCTGGTTAATGCTTCAGCAATGCTGCTCTTTCTTTGCATTTGACATTTTGCCTACTAGCCAGTTCTAAAAAAAAAAGAGAAAAAAATTTAGCCTGGTCCAGCACTTCAGGGTTTCTAGAATTCACAGCATTCTGAAGTTTTTATTACAAGTATTGTAATTAATACGATGCATGGGAACTGATGTCAGAGTAGTGTTCTTGGGGACATGTGGGGGAAGGAAGGGACATCCCAAAAAATTGCCCTCATATCTCAGTCTTGCTCATAGGACGCTGGATACCCTAAGGAAAGTGAGTGGGGTAAGGTGAAAGAGGAAGGGACAAAGGAGGAGGAGAGAAGGAGAAGAGTTCCAGCTTTAGTCCTCATAATAACGCGTCTTGCTATAATCATTGGGCAATATTTAGAATAGGGTTTTAAGTAATGTAGGCATGTAATGTACCTCATCTGCATTAAGCTGTCCTTTCTTAGAAAACCGAGGAGGCATTTCCTTCGACTGTCCTTGTTGCTGGGATAAGAGTCCCTGATTCTGGTTATGGTAGAGCTGGCTTTGCCCCTATTTCAGAAAGGGAGATATAGAGAAAGAAGTGCAGATGATGGAGTGGCGTACATCATATGGTAAGTAGTACCAGAGGGACCAGAGGAACAAAGACTCTACTTGCCAGGAAGGGAAAAAGAAGGAGCAGGGGTGGTGGGAGGGTAGCATCTATCCCTAAAAACAGGGCTATCTTACATAAAACACACCATTCTGACCCACCAAAGCCACATGCACCTTTGCTTGCAGTAAAAAAGTGTATTCCTCAAATCTTCTGCACTATTTAAAAAGTGGTTTAGAATTTTTTGTGTCAGCTGAGCATTAGTTCTTATCAGAATCAAATCTGAGAAAGTCTTTTAACATAAGCAGACTATAAATCCATAACATACGCATCTGTAAAAGAGCTTCTAAACATGCTGAAGTCTCTCTGTGAACAGTATCTTCCTTACCGGACTTTTCAGAAAACATTTGCCTAGTTCTCCAAACTGGGGTGGAGCAGAAGGCATGAGGTGACCCCCATGGCCATTGAAAAGTTGGTTTGATCGATGGCGTCCCATAGTGGGTGAAAATCTATCCTGAATAACCCCTGGACCAGTACCAATTCCGCTACCTGTATTTTAAGGAGACAAAAGACAATCTCAGTTCTATTTCATACAGCACAGTTGCAGTCTATCACATCAACCTTGCAGTTTCAATGTACCTGGCATTTGTCCGAACATATCAGCAAGCCCTCCGAGTGGGTCCCTGTCAAGTTTCATCCTGGGTGGCATGAAGGGTCCCTCCAGAAAGAAGTCACTTCTCATCCCTTGAGACATAGGAGCAGGAATAAAAACTCCCAGATCCTTTAGAACAGAAATTACAATTTTGGTCAGTTTGGCAAAACGATTCTTGAGAAGTTTTTAGCCCCGTTCATCTGTTTTAACCCGTTAACACCTACTATTACAGTCCCAGAACTGCAGTGTTCAATTTTGAGACACACAGGAAAGAGCTTAATGATTCACACTAAACTATTTCAGCACAAGTCAAATACAAGACCTGGTGTGCAACACTTACTTTTACTGCATCTTGACGGATTTGATTGATAGTCTTTGGTCCATTGTCAAGAAAAGCTTTGCGAGGAACCCAGTTGTGTTCTCTCAACTCCACAGTATCCTTGGGACATAAGTAATTATTATGAAAACATTCAGAACAACTTTGTAAGAAAGTGGCAATTCATTTTATCATCATACCTGCAGCAGGAAACGAATCCTTGCTGGCAATTCCTTACTTGACATCAAGGAGCGCATACGGGCAAAGTACTGATCCATTAAGGACTAGGAGGAAAAAAAAGTGATGTTACAACTGAGGACTAAAAAAATTATCACTTGTTTCAGAAAAAGATGACCACACTCAAGACATCTGCCCTCTCCTGCCATCCCTATCTCCTTGACAGCAGTACAGCATAAGGAAAGTTAAACCATCAACACATCTGACTAAAGAAAATCTGCCAAAATTTTCTTACTGTAATAACTTCAAGTCTACTTTCAGAACTTGTAAATCCAGGTCCAAAACATATCCAGCTTATCACTTAGCTGGGTTCAAAACAGCTCCTCACCACATCTTTTCAAGCAGCTTTTAAAGAAGCAATGTTTTTCCTTTTGTAACTCCCTAATGACCCTAACCACATTCAAGAAAGGCATTCGAAGGAATTCTAAGGATTAGCTCCTTTTGCTATTAATTGATTTGATGCAGGAGCAATTGCTGGCACTCTTGCCCTCTGAAAGCCATGCTCCATTGTGCTCTTATTGACAGATTACAGAGGGTTCAAGTCTTAGCCACAGAATTTAACTAGTTTAATGACTGCAGTGGATATAAATGTACCTTGGCTTTTGCATGGTCTAATCTAGGTCCCACTGTCCTCATTATCTGACAGAGGCACTCCAAATCCTCCCCCATATCTTTGAGTTGGACTCTCTTCTTCTTTTCCAAAAGCTGAAAATATTAAAAAGAAATTGGGTATTACAATATGGAAGTAGCAATATCAAGTGACAAAGTTAGTACACAAGGAAATGCAGAAGCAGGTTATCTTGCTCTGAAGACAAGTGGACTTGAAAATCATGTTTAAACATTTGCTAATTATTACATGTACTTATTACTCATAAGTGTATTTACTTTGAAGTACCTCTGGTACCTCTGCCTAGGCGACAAGCGATTTTCACTTTGAGACAATTCCCATGGCTTTGAAATATGTTACCTTTTAATCATACCAAAAGACTTAATTTATTTCCAACAGTGGAGGGTAGACAACAGGCAGCAACATTTTTGCTGTGTTGAAGTTCCAAGATTCCCAAAGCAAACATTTTTTAATTCAGTCCTCTTTTACCCTTAGCCCCCACCCAAACTGAATACTCACTGTTTTGATGCACTTATGAAGGATAGATTCATGAATAAGATCAAGCTTGCCAAGTTCTCCGATGAATTTGATGTTCCCCAGCATCTTGATCTTGGCAATGGCTCTCTGTTCCTCCTCCTCAGGGAGGAGGGGACCATCATGCTTATCATAGACTGGAAAACAAAGAAGCCTGTTTAACACGGATGTGGAATGAGAAGATAAATGCACTGTGTATTAAAGTGGTTTTGAAACTTACTATCAACATTTCTGGTTCGGTTTTCAAATTCATCTTGAAGTTTAGATATTAAGAGGCGTCTGAATGTCTTAGGAAAGAGAAGAAAAAAAAAAAGAGTTAATCAGTGCAGCTATACTTAACTGCAAAATCTACATTCCATATCAAGAGCTATACTCACTGTGCTTTGCTTCTGGCCTGGATGACTCTCTGCTGATGGGCCATCAAAGTTGGGTGCATCTTCTGCCAGTCGCAGACATAGTTGAGCATACAGTGAGCTATACTTTGGCTCTTCAAGGGCTTTGTCTACGATCTACAATGAATGTAGAGTAAGGTACAATGTACTAGGATGCATTCGTTATCATGCATTTAGTTGCAAGACAAAAAAAGGAGTATTACCACACTAATATTACCACAGTATGATCTAGGAACATCTATTTTTCACTGTTTCAAGCATACAAAAATAATGGGATTTTAACACTGCTCTTATCACTTAAGCAAAAGTGCTACTCTGTGGAATCATAGATTTGTTTAGGTTAGAGGAGACCTTCAGGAATCTGACAACCTAAAACATTGCCAAAACCTTATGCACCACATTTTACTCACCTATTAAGTACTTCCACAGATCACCATACCCTCAACTCTCTACAAACTCATTTCACTTAGTTGCAAAGAACTGTAAGGTCTCAGTCTTGTTTTCTCTAGGCTGAACAATGCCAGATCCCTTAACTACTCCTCAGAAGACTTAAATCTCCAGAATCCTCATCTTTTTCTGGGCCAACACTAGAACCTCCATGCCTTCCCTGTAGTGAGGGCCCCAAAACTAGACAGCATTTGAGAACAGGCTCACCAGTACCCCATGTAGGGGGACAAGCATCTCCCTAGCCCTACTAGCAACACTGTTCTTCATATAGGCCAGGATGCTGCAGGCCTTTCTTGGCCACCTGGGCACATTGCTGTCTCACATTCAACCAGCTGATTACTAGTATCTGCAGGTCCCTTTTCTACCACACAGCTTTCCAGCTGCTCTGCTATGTAAGAGCTTCCATCTTTAGCCAATGAAAGGACAAATTTGAAATCTATCAGCACAATACAGCCAGTGATGCAAATCTAAGAGCATGCAAAACGACATAGTTAAAGCACTGTACCAAGAGGTCACCTGTGGTGCATTTCATAAGACCATTAGTTCATTTATCAGGAAAACAGGAAGATGAGGGCCAGGAAGTTTAACTACCAACTGGCATCTTCAATTATTAGAAAGTAACCCAAAACTAAAATCTTGTTTCTTGAGACTCTGAAAGCGAAAGATTGCAACACTACTTCCTACCTACTATATTCTTTCTATAGAAGTAGCATTCCTGCTTCTTGTATGCGTTTGGATTATCAAACACCACATTAGCCATATTGCTTTTATATCCCACCAAAACCAGTCAATAACAATTTTAAACATGCAAGAAAATGGTAGTTAGAAGAAATACAGCCATCTTACCAGCAGTATGACCCCTTTTAGGATGAGCTTAGATTCTACACCCACATTGAGGAGCTCAAGGCATAGCTTGTCAAACTTTTCAGGAGTAAGCTTATTTAGTATGCTGAAGAGAACAAACAACAATAAAAATTCAAATTACAAATACTACAGAATCACAGGGTTCAGAAGGACCTTCAAAGGCCATCCAGTGCAATCCCCCTGCAGTAAGCAGGGACATCCTGAACTAGATATCACATAATCATAAGCACAATACAAGAAATTTTACATTAATGTTTACCATTACTTATGTATAACTAAACCAGAATAAAAAAATGCCATTTTCCATTCAACTCATTAGGCTACCTTTAGAATGTGGAGTACTATCAAAAAGACGAATACTCTTAAGAATTACTTCAAGTTTTTGTGCTGCTAGTGTAAGAGCAGTTTCTGCCTCCTTTCCTCCCAAAGGGAGGGAAGCCCATATGCACTACTTTCTGGACTCAAGAGCCACACATCTTCCCTTTCCGACAGCCCTTTCCATTAAAGATGTACATTGCTAAAATAAACAGCAAAGAAACAAAAACAAACTTACCCTCTTACTTTCCTGAAGATTGCATCATGTCGTTCTTTGTCATTTGCGGAGTCGTCATCTCGTCTAGTGCTTCGTGAAGGAATCCATTTCTGAGCGTTTTGCCCTGGGGTTTTCCCCAGGAACTCGCTGTAAAATTTTCAATATGATTGTTTAACAAAAATACCTTTGAGATCTGGCTTTCAATCTCTCAGTATTGCCTTACTTTTATTACTATCTTTGTCTAGAGCACGCACTTACCCCTACCACTCAACAGTGATTATAAAAGGACACCTCAAAAACATTCTTTTAAGTGACATGCATGAGTTTGTGCATCTCATCACTCACAGCACTTCTAACAGGTTACATGCTATGCTGCCATGGACTTGAGGATGTTAAAAATGTCAATAAGCATTCCTTGTACCACTTCATTATAAATATAGCCTATTTCCAACTCAATATTCACCATCAAGCATTCTCTGCTTGGAAGAGCAAGATGACATACCTGTTAATGGCAGTCTTGGGATAGCGCTGAGGTGCACCCCTACCACCTCCTCCGCCTGAAGAAGCACTGTTAAAAAGAACCATTTAATCTTGTGTGAGCTTCTAAACTGTAACGCCATTAATTACATTCAAATTTTGATACAGACATAAGACATTTTAACTCTCCTCAAAGGAGAGTTTCAACTGCTAATCGTTCACCAAATAAAGAAGTACTGGTACCTGAAACGAGAAGCACCCCCTTCTGCAATCGCACTCTCCACTTTGGCGGCTTGACAACAAAGAATCTTCAAAAGAATAAAATTAAATTGACGGGGTGGGGAAAAACAAAACCTAGAAAGACAAATGAAGTATTTATATTATAGTTGCTTTACTGGCAGGCAACACTGCACCTAACTTACAATAAACATACAATGTTTAAGTTCAGGGTTTCCCTTCTCTTCAAAAAGGAGAGAATTCCTCTTCTAGCAATACTCTGAATAGAGGTAAATTTCATCATTACAGCCATGGGGTGATAGAAGGTAATGAGACCACAAACTGGACAACTAAGAGCCTCATTTTTTCCCCTGTCTAATCCCCAAATCACTCGCAGTAAAAAAAGAGGCTTTTTCTCCCACTAGTATAGCGTAATTGAATGAATCCTTTACTGCTACACTTCACAATCTATTATCAGTTACGGGAAAACAAAGTAGCCAGGTTTCAAAATGAGGCATCACCGAATCACAAAATGCACTTAATCACTAAGAGGTAGACAGTCTACACAGAAGTCTGAATAGTCAATTCAGCTTAAAAATGGAGAAAATAAATCGTCCCCCCACACTTCAAATTTTAGCTTGTAAGACAGAAGGGTAGATTTTACTACACTGCCCATTTAGTAGAAAAACAAATCACACACAGAAAGGCACGGGGAGCACGGCAAAAAAAAAGCCCAACCACCCAGTCAGTCATTTTGTGGCTGCATCGCAAATCTGCTCCGAGACGTTTTAGTACGTTTTAGTCAACTTCTCGGAAAGCCAGCCTAGGCAAGCCCAACAGAACGCACCTTAAAAGAAGCGTGGGCGGTGAGCGCTACCCCGCGCCCCTGCGGATCCTCCGCAACCCACCGGCGGCCGTGGCGCGGACACGAGGAAAGGCTCTCAACATGGCGGTCACCGCGAAACAAAAGGGCTGCGAGAGCGGGAGGGGCGCCCCCCGGAGGAGGCAGGCGCTACCCTGCCGCATGGAGCTACCGGCTACGGCCGCACCGAGCCGCCTCCCCTTCCCCCACCGGGCGCCGCCCGTTTCCTGGCTGGGACGGCGCAAGGAGCCCAGCCGGCTCTTTGTTCGCCGTGAAGGAGACGAGCTAGCTCCGCGGCACCAGCGGAAAACGGCGCCCTCCACTCGCCACGACAGCCCCGGAGGGAGCCGGTAACCGCCACATCGCCACTCCCGCTCAAGCGGCGCCTCTCGCAGCCCGAGCTTGAGCAGGGAACCCGGGCGAGGCGCGGCAACTGCCAACGAACGTTGCTTCTCGGTAGTCCAACCCCCTTTCCACGAAAAATTAAGTAAAATAAACCTCTCGCCCTATACTCTTTTTAAGAGCGGCTTATCTCCCCCTCACCGCTCTCCAGCAACGCGTATCCCACTAATCCTTAGCCCGCAGTACGCCACACGTACTGAGGAGACTGTCCCCCAAAGGCAAACCTCTTGGGCATATGTCCCTAGAGACCGCGGCAGTGGACGAAGATACTGCAATCAGCCTGATGTCCTTGAGAAGCAGAATTACAAACCACCACCTCACCTCCCTCACTGCCCTAACCTCAAATGCTTACTCCTCAGCTTCCCCCCGTTGCCTAGCGGAAGCTGCCGATCTCCTCTACCTCTTCGCTTAGGGTCGGTGGTGATCAGAAATCGGAATAAAGGAGCGGCCGTCGACCCGCGCCGCCATTTTGTGCGCAAGAAAGCGAGAAGAAACCGACAACAAAATGGCGCCCACTCCGGGCAGCCGCCATCTTTAAGCGGCGGCTGCAGCGGTTACCAACCCCCTCCCGGCCCCAGATTAGCCTCTCGCCATTCCCGCATTTCTCACCTTCTCTTGAGGCCTTGTCAGCTCCCCCGGGTCCCGGCAGCTACCAAGGGCAGGGGAAAAGGCAAGAGAAGGGAGGGGAGGGGAAGGGAGCCGGGGACCGGGGCTGGGGAGGGGAAGGGGGGAACGCGCGAAGCACGGCGAGTCTCCGAATCAGCACAGCCGGAGCAGCCACGGCCCAACACGTCCCTCCACCACCTCCATAGAGAGCGGATCCGCTGCCGCGTCTAAAACGCACCGAGCCAGCCTCACTAACTTTATTACCCTTCACGCAACCTACCCCACCTCCCTCCCACGGCCGCCAATCGCCGCGAACGGCTCCGCCCAACTTGCCAATCAGGAGCGAGGAAGGGGGTGGCCTCAACGGCCAAGTGGGCGGAGGAGTTGGGAAGTTTGGTTGAACTGTGCCACCGCCGCAGTGCAGCATCCGTATTCGCGAAAGCCATTACGCCACTTTGCTGGAGATGGCTCCGAGGAAGGGTGAGAAACTTCCGCAAGTGGCGTACCGGGTTAATGGCGGCGGCTTGTCTGCCTCCTTCGTCCGCTGTGTGCTCCTGTGCATCAAACCCTCACAGAGCACTAGTTCCTGAGGCCTAGAGTGTGAGTCACAGTTGATTCTGTCACGTTCATAGTAAGGTAGTTTAATATAGACGTAGAGAGGTTTTTTTATTTCCGTTTTTTTTTTTTAATAGATTTATTTAAGCCTAGTCAGCTTTCAATCAGACCACGCTTCAGATTTGGTTGAGGCAAAAAATTAGCTGATTATGGGCCGTAGTACTGGGCTTGCAATCAGATCTGAAGGAGCAGACTTGCCATTTGAGCTCCAAGAGCCTTGTCTATAATGGATCCCGTTTCAGGTTTGCTTTCTGGGTTTGGAAACTATCACAGCATGTGCTTTTTGCTATTACCTAGCTCGTCTGTGCCTGGGCATCCTGCAGACAACTCATGGACAACCAGAATTCCTCAGAGACACTTTAATGTATTTAGCAAGCTGAACACAGATGGTGGGCTTTTCTTGCTGCTGGTGCTCAGTTAAATAAAACAAAGATGGCCAGTCTTATAGCTGTAGGTGGAAGTTTAAGTCATGGGAGACTTTCTGAGGTTTTTTAACCTTTTGTGAGGTTTTATTCTGTAACAGTCAGGTCCCAGTCTCAGATTGTCACTGAGGTAGCAGCTACCTGGGTGTGCCAAGATTTTAACTTTCTTGCCCTATATGGGGTAGAACAGAAAACAAGAACTAGATGAACCTGACAACAAACTCCACAAACATCCACATCTGCTTTCACACATGCCTTCCACTTTCGGTTTGTATGACTCACCATTTAGTTGACTGGGAGAAAGTGATACATGTAATAACTCTTGAACCATATAGATGACAAGTCCAAACAATATTGCAGAACTTCCAGTTTCCCAGAGCCAGCCTCATTCCCAATGCTTTCAACGCATTGTGCCACCATGTCCTGAGGGTTATATAATGCCTAAAGGGTGCTGTTGTACAGGAGCTCTTATGTTGATGAAGTTCAAAATAGGTTTCTCTGTCTCATACTCACAAACCTTAAGGACAGTTTACCTATCAGGCTGTGCTACAGAGAATCTTGAATAAATTCCCTAAAAGTAAACTTTGAGCACATCAAGCTCAACTGAGACAGATTTTTAGATAAATGACACTTCCCTGTGTTTGTCCATACTGCTTGAATCTCACATGTGGATCTGCAAAACCAGAACTGTTGCAGAATCTGCTGAAATCAATGAAATGCAGTTTGAAAGAAGGAGTCAATGGGCACAGCAAAGCTAACAAGATTTGAATCAGTATTTAAGCCAGTGAATATTATAGAAATAAACCTGAGGATAAAAAGGGTCATAATAATTCTTGTAGATCTTAAAAACTGAAGTGAAAGCAAAGATTTTGTTTTGCACTGAATGACAGAATATTCCCATGCAGTGTTTCCATCATAAGCATTCTGCCACTGCTCAGGCAGAGACTGCACAAGTGAAAATTAAAAAGAATTTTTAAATTTTTGGTGGGGAAGGCAGAAGGAGAGAAGAGAAAACCTGCAAAACATGGTGGATACATATTGATAGATTTAGAGTGTCACATATTTCTGTTTGCTTTAAAGCATATTGTAAAATACTTACTACCATAACAATGGCGGGGGGAAAATCCAGTGATTGGACAGTAAGAAAATAGCAGCAAATGATCATTGTTTTCTTAAAACTGTGGTTATTTTGGGGGGCTTCAATCCTGTATTATATTAAGACCAGCAGGATATATGCTGTTCTGTAGCTCATACTGATTTTGGCAGGTGGTAACCTAAGAAGTTTCTGTGCTTGGCTGCTTGTACCTTTCCTTCACATCTGTGCCACAGTTTGTCAGGCTCATAGGTCAGCTGCACTAGTACAATTGATGGACGCAGTGAACTGTAATACAAAGGACAAAAAAGATTGTATAAAATAGAAGGCATATCATGTCTCACCTATTTCTTAAATTCCAGATACTGATGTAGAATTATTCATATCTGAGTATGTAGTAACCCAGTTGTTTATATGATTATTCAATAACAAATTTGCTTGCAGATTTTTTGCAGTTTGTTCCTTTGACTTCACAAAAATAAATAAATAAAATCAGCAAAGAGAATTTAATAGCTTTTAGTTTCAGTATCACCTCATACTCATCATTCATCTTAGTGCATCAACCAAACTTCCCCACACAACCCTTTGTATTTTCCTCCCTCTCTCACTTTCCCTGAACACCAGTGATGCTTTAATTCAAACAAGCTGTTTTACAATTGGCATAGTGGTAATTCTGGATTTGTTTCTGCAAGTTTGAACTTGCAAAATCTTTGCATAATTCCAGTTTCAGTGGTCTGCCACTGGAGAAGGTTTGTCTCTGAAGTGTCTTGAGGTCTTGAGGAAACTGCTGTGTTGCAGACCATATGGCACAGAAACAGGAGATGCTGGCACAGATGCAGCATCTGGCTGAGAAAAGGAAGAGTACCTCTTGCTGCACATGTGGCATAGCTCAGAACCTGAACTGATTGCTGTCATCTACCAAAACAACCCACAAAATGTGGAAAGAGAGCTTTGCAGAACTGTGAGCTTTTTCCTTGTATTGCCAAGCTGGAATCAACCTGACTTACCCTGTGTAGTAGGTTGCATTGCAGTGATTACAAAGCTGAGCCTTGCTGGGTGGAGATTCCAGAAGGAGTGCTGATGACAGGGTAGCCATAGCAGTGTGGCACTGTACCCTCTGCAGTAAATACTGCAACTCATCACTGGTTGTGAATCTGGCTAGGTTAGATTTTATGCAGAGTGCCCCATTAAAGTTGTATAGACATGTATATAATATCAACAAAACCATCCATGTAGAGAATTGCTGCAGAGTATGTAATTCACTAAAAAATCACACATTAGTTTACGCCATGCTAATTCCTTCAACATAATCGCCTCCTGCACCTTTTTACTTTCCCAACAGCTTTTTTTCTGCTTGCCTTTTGAAGTGGGCCATGTGAATATAGCTCCTTATCCACACCATGAATGAAGAAGCTGGTGCAAATTTTTAACCACATGTACTCATACAGTTTATCCTGTGATAGAAGTCTGTCTCAAGGAGAGCTATACTGTAGAAAAACACCCTGGGGGGGAAAAATCCACAACAAAAAAACCCCAAATAAAGCTGAAAACCACACCCTACATTTTAAGCAATTTTTTTTGCACTTCTACTGAAGCAGAGTGCTTTCATTGGTAAACCTGCTCATACTGTGCAAATGAACTATTAGAAGAGTGGTTTGCCTTGCCTTTATGGAAAAAAAAGGACTCGTATTGGTTATGTGCCTAATGGTATGAATGTGTTGTAGAAGGCTCTGTGATTTTTCTCTACTGGATACTAATCTGCAGAATGTATCTTGGTACTAGACTTCTGAATATCTGTGGAGATGACTTTTAGTGAGTGTGACTAACAGTGCTTATCGAGGCAATAGCATTCTACACCACAGGAACAGTGGTGGGATTCTAACCTTGTGGGAAGTCACTTCTCCCTTTCTCTAGAAAATTCTTTGCAGTAGGTTTTAGTGAGTCTTCCATCTAATAAAACCAATTATTTTGCTTTCATCCGGTTGTATTCTGAAATGCTGTTCCCTATCCCCTAACTCAGCCCTTTGATTTTCTGCTACTCAGAACTAGTCTTTTATATTTTCTCAGATGTATTCAAAAGAAAATACAACACACCTGAAAAATCTCTTTATTCTGTATTTAAGATCATGAATACTTTGATTTCTGAAGTATAACAATTAGTATTGCAGTTACTGCTGCACAGTACTCTTACAGTGGTTCTTTGTCAGACAGTGGGAGATATTTAGGGTGTGACTTCATGATTAGCCAGTGAAAACTGCTTGGAATACTCAGGCATCTGAGATACTGATAATCAGGGAATGTTTATATGGGCAACTAGTAAAGTGAGAAAGTGCCCAAAACAGTGCTGCTTGCTTTGCTGTCAGAGGCCTATCTAGAACAGTGAGTAGTTTTAGTCTATATAATTGTACTAATGCATAATCATAATAACTTTCAAAGAGGAAGATTGCCTGTGTATTCCCAGATGGTTTTAAGAAAAAAAAACACCACACAACAAAAAATCAAACCCAACAGTGCCTGTCTTCTCAGCAGGTCTAGTTCAATGCAAGATGTATGCTGCAAAATTTTTATGTTCTCTTGTCTTCTAAAATGACAGATTTGTTCATATTCTTTAGCATCAACAGAGTCAATGTGCCATACTGCAGTGTTCTGCTTCTGACAATGCTTAGCTTTAAAGAAATATTTAACATTTATTATTTTAATTATTTGCCAAAAGAAGAGCTTTTCTTTCTCCTAATCAGTGCCAGTTTATGTTGGAATTACTTTAAAGCGTGTCTATAATTCCTAATTTTTTAGCCCTTAGTATTTAAATTTTCTATGTTAGTGTCTAATTTTGACAACATTTAGGCCTTTCCTATATCATAGCTGATTGAGTTCTGTGGTTACATTATATGATGTTTAAAAAGTACTAATCCTTATATGAGTTTTAAAATTCATTGGCTTGATTCCACTGTAGCCTGCCTGCTTAAGTAGCTTTGTGGCTGTCATCTTGTAAGTTTATAAATACTTACTATATTCATAAACACCTACTGGAACTGAACACAAATTACAGTTGATTGATTTGGAAGAGCTTTGGAATGTCCTGTAGCTGCTTTGCATTACTCTTTATTGAAATATATTTCTGATGAACCCAGAAGCATGGAAAGGAAGTGAATTTCTATTATAAAAATGCTGTGTTTAGTATTGTCAAAATAATTTTATATTCTTCATTGCAGAAAATGCCGTGTCACAGTTTGTATGTATAAAAAACAATAGGAATGCACTGCAGAACATGCATATACTTTTAGTTGCTTGTTGAAAAGGGTTTTTGTTGAATGCAGTGAGCTATTGCTTGCTGTTTGCCTTACTTCATATACATAGTTATCAATGCTTGCTGCTAACACAAAAGATATCGTTAGTACTCGGATAGGTTTCTGCAAGGCCAGATTTTCTGTTATTTAGGGATCAGAGATCCACTTGAGCTATAAAAAGGGTGAGGGAACGTTATTTAGCATTTTCGGTCATCAGGAGAAGGCAAAAATATAGGCAAGTCGTTATAAATCCAGGTTAACCTTTTGGAAATCTGGGAAGTCCTCCTATTTTCCCTTATTAACTGTTTGAAAAGTTAAAAACCTTTCCTTAATATTGAAAGATCATTACTTGTACATATGAGCATGTTACTACAAACAGGCTCAGAGACTTGGGGTTGGTTCAGTGTGGAGAGGGCTCCAAGGAGATCTTATTGTCACCTTTCAGTACCGAAAAGGTGCCTTATAAGAATGATGGGTACGTATTTTTTATCAGGGCCTGCAACAACAGGACAAGAGGCAGTAGTTTTAATTAAGAGAGTGTAGATCCAAACTAGATTTCAGAAGAAATGTTTTACCATAAGGATGATGAAACAGGTTGCCTAGAAAGGTGGCAGATGGTCTGGGATCATTCAAGATCAGATTGAATTGCATTCTGAGCAACATGGTATAGTTGAAGGTGCCTCTGCTTGCTGCAAGGGGGGTGGATAAGGTTTAAAGGTAATTTCCATCCCAAACCATTCCCTGATACTCTGCAAAGGTCAAATGTGTTTTGTGGATTGAAAATAGTTAATTCTCTGGGGCAATACCAGACATTTCAGAACCATCAAATAGTCTCCCATTAGCTAGCTTCACAAGTGTAGTCAATGTAGGAAATGAATAATCATTAAGAAAAGGTGAAAAGGACATCAGAGATATACTTGAATAACATGAATCCCATTTTTCTAGGTTCTCTTTTGTGCAATTCTGGTCTGAAAAGAACGTTGACAACTTAGCTCTTGTGCATGTTCTGAGCTAGTATGGCCTTGCCACCTGGCAACAGTCTTACAGGCAGCTGTGGGATTAGGAGTTGCATTTTAGGGTTAGTGAGCAATGTCACTAAGGGTTGCAGTGTGAGCATAGGTGGAGAGTAAGCTGTATCCATGCCTATAGTAAAATACTTGTAATCAGAAATCTCCAGCTAGGACATTTTTTCATGTATTTCCTTGATAAGAAATTTGTTTGCTGTTGTGTTTGGGTGGGGTTTTTTGTTTTTTTCTCTTCTAGTGGGTGTTCTTATATTTTTTGTTTATTTTGGGCTTTGTTGGGTTTTTTTAAGTGGAAAAAACACAAGTAAGCAAAATTTCATACTAGGAAGTTATTCTGCTTAATGTAAAGAGGTTACTGAAATTATATTAATTTTACAGGGCTTTCAGGCTTTGCATTTGCATGCTGTTTTTCCTAATATATATTGTATATGCTTCTTGAGTAATAATACATTTTTAGCCAGGTTCATCTCGCTTCCAGCAACTACATTGTAAATATATTAGAATCATAGAATCATAGAATAGTTTGGGTTGGAAGGGACCTTAAAGATCATCGAGTTCCAACCCCCCCTGCCCTAGGCAGGGACACCTCCCCCTAGATCAGGCTGCTCAGTGCCATGTCCAGCCTGGCTTTGAACACTTCCAGAGAGGGGGTGTTCACAACCTCTCTGGGTAACCCGTTCCAGTGTTTCACCACCTTCACTGTAAAGAATTTCTTTCTTATGTCAAGTCTGAATCTACCCCCTTCCAATTTATATCCATTACTTCTGGTCCTCCCATCAGATATCTTATTAAATAGACCAACCCCTGCCTCTCTGTAGGACCC
>VZTY01028187.1:624386-704983 GCA_013400935.1 Turnix velox
CTGTACAAACCCAACTCCTTCAGCCGGTCTTCATAGGGCAGTTGCTCCAGAATTTTGACCATCTTCGTGGCCCTTCTCTGGACCCACTCCAATAGCTCAATGTCCTTCTTATGTTGAGGGCTCCAGAACTGGACACAATACTCCAGGTGGAGTCTCACCAGTGCTGAGAAAAGTGTGACCTACTGGTCACACTCCTCTTGATGCAGCTCAAGATTTGGTTGGCCTTCTTGGCTGCAAGTGCACACTGGCAGCTCATGTTGAGTTTGTCTTCAACTTACACTCCCAAAGCTTCAGAGCTGTACTCAAGCCACTCTCCACCCAGCCTGTATCTGTGCTTGGGATTGCTTCGATCTAGTTGCAGAACCTTGCACTTGGCCTTGTTGAACTTCATGAGGTTGGCATGGGCCCACCTCTCAAGCCTGTCAAGGTCCCTCTGGATGGCATCCCTTCCTTCCAGTGTTACGAACTGCACCACACAGCTTGGTGTCACCTGCAAACTTGCTGAGGGTGCACTCAATCCCACTGTCTGTATCTCCTACAAAGATGTTAAATAGCACTGGCCCCAATACTGATCCTTGAGGAACACCACTTGTCACTGGTTTCCACTTGGACAACGAGCCATTGACTGCAACTCTTTAAGTGCGACCATTCAACCAGCTCCTTATCCAGCCAGTCGTCCATCCATCAAACCCATTCTTTTCCAGTTTGGAGACCAGGATGTCACATTATGTCTTTTAGTCAACCTTCATAATAATACAAATTATATTATGAAATATCCTTCAGTATTTTCCATTTTTTGTATCTGATGAAATTTAATCTTACTTTTTTCCCCTATTTTTTCTAATCCCTATAAATATTGTGAACAAGCATTCATTGTTTTCTTTGGTGTTTAGCCATCAATCAAGAAAAAGAGAAACACTTCAGTGTTTATACCTAGGCCAGCAAGATCTCAGAATCAGGGAAACTCAGGATTTAAAAGAAGCTTTTGCAGCTAGAAACTTCACTGGAAAGTAAATAAAGAAAACTGATGCTAGAAATCTCACTTCTCAGTCCTTCTAGAACTGATCTTAAAAGTATTAGCACTGATGTTTCAAACTGTTCATTCTTTTACAAGATGTAAAGTTGTCACTTTTGTTGTCCTCTCTCAGGACTGCTGTCACTGAGCTCTTGAAGGAAAATCACTACTAATGCAACTAGGGCTGCCTGGAAAAAAAAGAACCGAGAATGATATTGGCCTCTTTTTGATGTTAATTGATAATCTGGCCTCATGATGCTATCTCCTTCTGATGATGTTATAACCTATTACAGATAACAACTGTAATTAACTGTAATCTAGAAAATCATGATCAGACTACTGTAATACTGATACTTGCTTTCATGTACTGTTTTTTAAGAGGGAGAATTCAAAGAGATTCACTTGAAGGACAACATCTTGCCTTTAAGGCGGGGTATGCCTGAGTGTACCTGTCTAAGAGAACAGCAATCGCAGAAAATGGGATGGGTATTTCCTCCTTACAGTCAGAGAGCACAACACTTGCTTTATCTCAGCTTTAAGTATAAGTACTTAGACAGGGAATATAACTCTCTAAATTTATAGATAAAAGTATACAAAATATGCTTGCACCAAAAATCTTTTTTGTTATTCAGGTGCAGGATTTTTGCAGGCCATACAATTATTAATTTTTGAAAGGAATTTTACAAGTATTCAGTGAAAGCAAAAGAAGAGAATAAGACTCCTTAAAGCAGTGTACACCATACTGACATTTAATAAGAGTAGCATTATTGCCTTGATTGTGATATTGTGAGTAGAATTTATGGTGAATTTAATTTGATAAGCTGTGCTATCAGACCAGGCTAAAAAATATTTTGGGCTACATATATGTGTAATGTAAGTTCTATTATGATATATAATTGCTTAGACATTTTCTTGGCTACTTAAGGGTGTATAATTTAGATAAAAAGATACAAAAGGTAATCACAATTCATACTGGGAGTGTATAAGTTCTCTCCCAAATGTCTTCTTTTGATATTTTCTACACTAGAATAACCGTAAGTAACCAGGATTACTGGATCTTGCTTGGAAACATGAAATATTTTAATTTCCAGTGTAGTGCAAAGTGTTGGAAAATGTCAAATGAAGAATAACCTGTTACAGTCACAATATACCAAGTAAAACACATTGTCTTGTATATTGGCATCATAGTTTTGTTTGCAAGTGAGTAAGTAAATATATTCATACATACGTGTTCCTTTCAATTCATCTTACAAATTAGACACTATCTTTGCTATGTACTTGGCAGCAGATATTTGAGTGTGGTTTAAGACAACAGGGACATGCAAATATGAAAGGGAGTTAGAGAATGTACTATTTTCACAATGAATTAAGATTTCAAACTTAGTATGTTGCATTTCTTGTGACTTGTCAGAAGGGATCAAAATATAAACATGGAATGAAGAGCAGACCTCAGATTACAGGTACATGTGACTCAAGTTAATAGCACAAGCTGTTACTTCTTAGGGAAAAATATAAAAGTTGGATTCTGTACTTACCAGAATAGATGCAAAGATTACCACTTTGCCCCCAGTGAGGAAACTCATTACTTCTGTCTTTGGATGACTGTTTATACTACAGGATGTGTATGAAACTTGTGAGAATCAACAAGAGATCAAACCCAACTCTGTGTCCCTTCTCCCTCTACATTTTTTTTTTCCAATGAAATTATGATTTTTTATGTTGACCACATGGATTTCCTTAGTGCCAGATTGTTCTGGGGATGTGTGAGAGAAATAAAGGGTCGACTGCACATTTCTATAGAGTCTCAAAATGTCAGATATGCATAGGAAGACATAGGAGCAATGCTTTTCATGCCAAACCATCTATTCCTCCTCAACAGATCTCTGTAAACAGGAAGTGACTTCTTAGGGATGTGTGCAAATAAATCTCTTAGCTTTTCTAACATATGTTTGGTAGGAGTATAGATGATGCAGTTATTAGAACTCATAAATTACTGTTATAAATGAAGTGCTGTAATGAAGCAGCCAGTCAATTTGCATCTTGATAAACTAACATCAGTTCAATTATTTACCATGATTCGTATGATAAAATCTTCACTTGCCCGTCCTTAATTTTTTGTCTGCTTTTGCTTTTCTAGATATTTGTGTAGTTTCTATCAGCATAGTATCTGAGCAACACAGAAAAATTAGTAAATTCCTGTTTGATTAAGACCTTTCATGTAGCAAATAGAATTTATGTCCCAGTTTCACATTGCTGTAACAAGGACAAAGAAACTACAGTACAAGACCAAATCAAGATGTAGTTAATTAGTCTATGTAGCAGTGTCTGCAGCTGGGGAATGAGGATTAAGAAATAAAGACCTTGTCTTCATGGAAAAATCAGTGCTGTTTAAGTATGAAGTTATGGTCTATTCTGTGCAAATGGACATTACGGACAGTGAAGGGGTGGTTTTATGCCAAAATGCAAAGCTGCATACAGTACCTAAAACTTTCCCTAAATTAAATGAGGGAACTTTTAAGACGCAGATATATATGACTATATGGAAGACATTATTTCTCATACTGAATCTGTAGCATTTGCTCTAGAGAGCAGACCCCCATGCACCACAGCTTAGTTGATAAGTGGAGTCTGAGCACAGGCTTTCTTCTTGTTTTGCAAGCTTGTTGTCTTCTGTATTTGGTATGTATCTAATGACTGCCTATGACCTTAAATCATTAGCGCAATTGCTACTGACGCAGTATATGCTGTGGGAGTCACACTGGATAAGGGGGCTCCGAGTGCTTCTCCTTACTTACGCGAACCATGATAACACTGCTCTGGCAGCGCTGACTGTGGAACATCTCATGGGCACATGTCAACACTCAGACCCAGCAATTCAAGCTTGAGATTGCCCCTAGGGGGGTCTCTTGAGGCGGTTTGTGAAGTAGCAAAAAAGGCTTTCTTTAAGGTCCCTGACACACAAAAGCCGGAAAGAGCTTTTCCTACCTTGGGCATACCTGCACAAGTGAAAATGGACAATGGCCCTGCATATGTCTCAACTACAACGAAAAATTTTCTTACATCTTAGGGTGAAACACATATCACAAGCATTCCTCATTCCCCTACAGGTCAATCACTGGTTGAACGCTCTCACCAGTCTTTGGAGAGCATTTTGCAACAACATAAAGGGGGAGTGGGGTGTGCCACTCCTGAGGAACAGTTGTTCCTTGTACGTTGTTAACTTTTTGAATTGTTCTTCATTAGATATCAATCCTCCAGTAGTTTGACATTTTAATGCACATGTTTCATTTAAAGTGCAAGCAAAGCCTCCAGTGTTGGTTTGTGATCCAGAAATGGCTAAGATTATGGGACCGTATCCCCTTCTCACATGGGGAAGAGGTTATGCTTGTGTCTCCACAGAAAGTGGCCCCAAATGGATCCCAGCAAAGAATGTTTCTTGAATCCCTGCCGCAGTCACTGAGTGATGACTCAGACCACCTCCTCGATCAACAACCTCTGGCAAACTTTGACACTGCACTTGCAGTTGGCTGACACTTTGCCAGCTGAGATTCGGCTCTAACTGCAGAAAATTTTTTAACAGGGATATGATTGGGCGTTTGATGTGGTTGTTAATGGATGCTTGTAATGTCCCCTTTCAACTACCCTTAAGGATGTTTCTTATTTGAGGGGATAGATCATGGCCTGTCATTGCCTCTCATATCAGAGGAGGCCCATGTAGTTTGGGACACCTCTTTGTAACCTCTAATAGGTCCATGATTTTACAGTATCGACTACCTCAGAGCAAAACACGGAATTCATGCCTATATTCCTGATTGTAATGATAAGGTAGATTTTTGGTCCTTTGGTAAACACTTTACTGCCTTCTTTTTTGCTGCCTGGGACTGCTGCTGTGAAAGCATTGGCATCCCTGGACAAGCTTGGCTCTTGGCTTGCTAAACAAACTAATGCTACTTCTGTTACACTGTCAAACTTATAAGATGTTGATAATGTTTGTTCTGCTGCATTGCGGAATAGAGCCGTTGTAGGTTCTTTGCTTATAGCACTGGGCCATGGGAGTGAAGAATTTGATAGTATGTGTTGTATTCTGTATGTTTTTGTAGTTTATTCTTTTATTGTTCTTTTTGCCTTGTTTATTACAGTGCCTACAGAAGCTCATAGCACATTCGATGGAGAAGGTTTTTTGTGCAACAGGAAGGGGGGTATGTAGCATTTGCTCTAGAGAGCAGACCCCCATGTACCACAACTTAGTTGAAAAGTGGAGATGTAACGAAGTGCTTAAAGTAAAAACTAACTGCGGGGTGAAGAATGCCTGGGCTTCTGCCTATAAGTGTTAACACTTGTTTACTGAGGCTAAGAAGTTCATGTGGTTGCTGGAGGGGTTTTGCTGTTGTTGTCCAGTTACCCTATTCGGAGGTGTCGGGTGTCGGTTTGAATGGCGGCTGATGCGTGTGACCGACTGGTCTGAACAAGGTGTGTAGCCAATAGGTTCGTAACGCGTGGGAGGCAGGGTGTATATAAGGTAATAAGGCACACGATAAATCGACATTTTGCTTGCATCAAGCAGCGTCCTGTCTCTTAATTGCTATACGAACCTTTATCTTTGTAAAGCACTATGCAGTGCAATATGATTACACCTTTGGATTTTACTAGGACTGTCTTTGTTCTAAGTAGTTTAATCCATATTCAGAGTGGAGAAAGCTGCATTTTACTTTCTTTGTGGTGTGAAGGTTTGTACTGGGAGTTAGTTCTGAACTGAGGCTAGTTTTCCTTTGTGTTTATTTCCTTGTGTAGGCAAACCCCAAGTAAATGCGTCATGCAGGAAGTCTGTGGAGTTTATCTAGATTTTTGCTAGTATAACAAGACACATGATAGAAAATTTATTACTGTTTCTCTCCCAAGTGGATGGAATACTGTTAAGTGACAGCTCCAAGAGAAGCAGATATGGAGAAGTGCTGTTTTAGAGGCTTTGTTAGAGAACAACATTTTAAAGAAGCAGCAGAAAGAAGAGTCATGTGTCTTCTTCCAAGTTTCAGTGATNTGTAGGCAAACCCCAAGTAAATGCGTCATGCAGGAAGTCTGTGGAGTTTATCTAGATTTTTGCTAGTATAACAAGACACATGATAGAAAATTTATTACTGTTTCTCTCCCAAGTGGATGGAATACTGTTAAGTGACAGCTCCAAGAGAAGCAGATATGGAGAAGTGCTGTTTTAGAGGCTTTGTTAGAGAACAACATTTTAAAGAAGCAGCAGAAAGAAGAGTCATGTGTCTTCTTCCAAGTTTCAGTGATGCATGAAAAGTGCATCACACTGTTTATAGTGCTGGAATACTATCCAGTGGCCTCTGTTTTAGCAGTTTTAATGTAGACTGATTTATTTAAATTTAGGTTGTAAGGGAAAAGGTCAGTGCTAGTACTGCACCAAGAAGAGAGTACTTCCAGTCTTTGCTGGACTTGTAGTGTGCTACCTATTCTTAGCTTGTGATGGTCCTGTTCTGCCTCTGAGGTATTGAGAAAAAAAAATTGTAAAATTGAAAGAACTGAGAGAAGAGACCTTATAAATGGGTTAAAAGGCACCAGTACAATTTTAAATCTCTTCACAACAAATAAAACACAAGTATGGGCTTTTGTCTCTTCCCCAGTGCAGTCAATGTCATTAAGCTTTCCATTATTATCATACTGTGTTTTCCAAGAAAAGAAATGTGTTCATATAGTTCAGTTTTTTAAAAGATCTTNAACAACATAAAGGGGGAGTGGGGTGTGCCACTCCTGAGGAACAGTTGTTCCTTGTACGTTGTTAACTTTTTGAATTGTTCTTCATTAGATATCAATCCTCCAGTAGTTTGACATTTTAATGCACATGTTTCATTTAAAGTGCAAGCAAAGCCTCCAGTGTTGGTTTGTGATCCAGAAATGGCTAAGATTATGGGACCGTATCCCCTTCTCACATGGGGAAGAGGTTATGCTTGTGTCTCCACAGAAAGTGGCCCCAAATGGATCCCAGCAAAGAACGTTTCTTGAATCCCTGCCGCAGTCACTGAGTGATAACTCAGACCACCTCCTCGATCAACAACCTCTGGCAAACTTTGACACTGCACTTGCAGTTGGCTGACACTTTGCCAGCTGAGATTCGGCTCTAACTGCAGAAAATTTTTTAACAGGGATATGATTGGGCGTTTGATGTGGTTGTTAATGGATGCTTGTAATGTCCCCTTTCAACTACCCTTAAGGATGTTTCTTATTTGAGGGGATAGATCATGGCCTGTCATTGCCTCTCATATCAGAGGAGGCCCATGTAGTTTGGGACACCTCTTTGTAACCTCTAATAGGTCCATGATTTTACAGTATCGACTACCTCAGAGCAAAACACGGAATTCATGCCTATATTCCTGATTGTAATGATAAGGTAGATTTTTGGTCCTTTGGTAAACACTTTACTGCCTTCTTTTTTGCTGCCTGGGACTGCTGCTGTGAAAGCATTGGCATCCCTGGACAAGCTTGGCTCTTGGCTTGCTAAACAAACTAATGCTACTTCTGTTACACTGTCAAACTTATAAGATGTTGATAATGTTTGTTCTGCTGCATTGCGGAATAGAGCCGTTGTAGGTTCTTTGCTTATAGCACTGGGCCATGGGAGTGAAGAATTTGATAGTATGTGTTGTATTCTGTATGTTTTTGTAGTTTATTCTTTTATTGTTCTTTTTGCCTTGTTTATTACAGTGCCTACAGAAGCTCATAGCACATTCGATGGAGAAGGTTTTTTGTGCAACAGGAAGGGGGGTATGTAGCATTTGCTCTAGAGAGCAGACCCCCATGTACCACAACTTAGTTGAAAAGTGGAGATGTAACGAAGTGCTTAAAGTAAAAACTAACTGCGGGGTGAAGAATGTCTGGGCTTCTGCCTATTGTTTACGGAGGCTAAGAAGTTCATGTGGTTGCTGGAGGGGTTTTGCTGTTGTTGGCCAGTTACCCGATTCGGAGGTGTCGGGTGTCGGTTTGAATGGCGGCTGATGCGTGTGACCGACTGGTCTGAACAAGGTGTGTAGCCAATAGGTTCGTAACGCGTGGGAGGCAGGGTGTATATAAGGTAATAAGGCACACGATAAATCGACATTTTGCTTGCATCAAGCAGCGTCCTGTCTCTTAATTGCTATACGAACCTTTATCTTTGTAAAGCACTATGCAGTGCAATATGATTACACCTTTGGATTTTACTAGGACTGTCTTTGTTCTAAGTAGTTTAATCCATATTCAGAGTGGAGAAAGCTGCATTTTACTTTCTTTGTGGTGTGAAGGTTTGTACTGGGAGTTAGTTCTGAACTGAGGCTAGTTTTCCTTTGTGTTTATTTCCTTGTGTAGGCAAACCCCAAGTAAATGCGTCATGCAGGAAGTCTGTGGAGTTTATCTAGATTTTTGCTAGTATAACAAGACACATGATAGAAAATTTATTACTGTTTCTCTCCCAAGTGGATGGAATACTGTTAAGTGACAGCTCCAAGAGAAGCAGATATGGAGAAGTGCTGTTTTAGAGGCTTTGTTAGAGAACAACATTTTAAAGAAGCAGCAGAAAGAAGAGTCATGTGTCTTCTTCCAAGTTTCAGTGATGCATNAGTTTCAGTGACACATGAAAAGTGCATCACACTGTTTATAGTGCTGGAATACTATCCAGTGGCCTCTGTTTTAGCAGTTTTAATGTAGACTGATTTATTTAAATTTAGGTTGTAAGGGAAAAGGTCAGTGCTAGTACTGCACCAAGAAGAGAGTACTTCCAGTCTTTGCTGGACTTGTAGTGTGCTACCTATTCTTAGCTTGTGATGGTCCTGTTCTGCCTCTGAGGTATTGAGAAAAAAAAATTGTAAAATTGAAAGAACTGAGAGAAGAGACCTTATAAATGGGTTTTAAGGCACCAGTACAATTTTAAATCTCTTCACAACAAATAAAACACAAGTATGGGCTTTTGTCTCTTCCCCAATGCAGTCAATGTCATTAAGCTTTCCATTATTATCATACTGTGTTTTCCAAGAAAAGAAATGTGTTCATATAGTTCAGTTTTTTAAAAGATCTTTCTCTTCAGCTTTGAAACAGTACTGTGGGCACTGGACAAGGTTAAGCACAATAATTCAAAAGCCAAATGTGTTACCTAAGATGGAATTACACTTTCTGCTAAGAGAAGAACAATGAAAAATATTGACAGAGTGAAGAGACTGAGACTTTCTTTAAATTAATTTAGATACTATAGTTTCTTCATATCACATGTTTCCTGAATAGATTTTGCTGGTTTTTGACGTTTTCTTGAGCAACCTTTCCTTTATTCCCTTTCTTCAATAACCTTAGGTTCCTTTTGGATACATTATAAAATTCTATTTCATTCTCTATTTGTAAGCTTACAGGAGTCAGATCATATTGCTAGGCAACTAAACAAGCAATCTCCATCTTCATATTAAGCAGTTTGCTTGTATGCATGCTTGACCCTTTAGTTATCTATTACATACATCTATAAAATTACCCAAGTGCAGCTGTAAA
Source organism: Turnix velox (assembly GCA_013400935.1). Classification (NCBI taxonomy): domain Eukaryota; kingdom Metazoa; phylum Chordata; class Aves; order Charadriiformes; family Turnicidae; genus Turnix; species Turnix velox. The sequence goes on from VZTY01028187.1 coordinate 633,922, forward strand.
TGCCAAATGTAAACATGAGATATATATACATATATATTAAGCATATTGAATTTATCTTGAAACTGACTTCTTAGTACTGAGAACAGCTTGGAAAAAGACACAGATTTTTCCCTCCCCCTCTTTAGATATGTTTTCCTCACATGGAACAAGCTTTAAGGGCAGCCTTGATGCTGAAAATTCCTTTTGTGTCTTCGAATATTAAAAGAAGAGTTATTTATATATTAACCACCACAATCTATATCTTTTTACATCAAGGTGCCTCCATATTTTTATGAACATCTCTGTAAGATACAGATTACTGGAATACGTTGCTAATTTTCCAGAGGAATTATGAGACAGGTAACAGCAAATTGTACAGACAGTGGTCTTTCTGCATTTAATATTTTAATGAGTTTGTGTCTGCCATCATGGTGCCTGATTATATTTCCACAGCCTACTTAGTTATCTTTTAATAATAAAATGTCCTCAATAACATCATAGCCTTATTACTAAGAATTTATTCTTTTCTTCAGTGTGATGTTTTCCAGCTGGAGTATTAGTGTTCTGCTGAGGGGAAAAAGGCTTCTGCTATCACTCATCAGCATGACCTTTCTTGAAAAAAACTATTTTATATAAAATTTTAACCAGTTCACCTCATGCTTTTGACATGTATTTTTGTATATGTGATGAGTGAGTCTCAGTTGTAGAATTAAGGTGAGAAGGGACATAGGGAGGTCATTTAGTTCTTGGTACTGCACATGGTTAATCATGGTTAATCTTGGAGGTTCAGAGCTTTGTCCTGCCCGGTGTTGAACATCTCCACACTGTGCAGCTGCTCCAGGCTGAATTCCTTAGCCACCCTTATGGCAAAGATTTTTCTAGTGTACACTGTCAGAATTGCCTGTTGTTCTTCCCTTGTGCATCTCTGGAAAGAGTCTGCTTTTGTCTTCTCTGTTCTCTAGGTGGTAGAAAATCATGTTTGGGTTTTTGACAGCCTTTTATTTTTTACTTTCTAAACAAACCCAGTTCTCTCTGTCTCAGCTCATGCAATGTGCTGCAGTCCTTTAGCCATTGGGGGAGTTTGCTTCTGGAGTCCTTCCAGGTTACCTTTTTCAACCCTATACTGAATGCCAAAACGGGAGACATTGTTTCAGTAAGGAGTGTTCTGGATGTGGCCTCACAAGTACTGAGTGAAATGGAGTAATAGCTTTCCCCAGGACATTCGCTGTGCCTGTGCCAATGCAGGAGGGTGCACTGTCTGCCTTCATCGCTGCAGGAGCTATTGCTGACTCATCTCCAGCTTGCTGGCCTCTGTCGTACCTGAGTTCAGAAGCTCCCATCTCTGTTAGGGCCTTGCTGTGCTTGGGGCTGCACAAACACCATAATGACACCAAGCTGACAGAGAGGCATTGCTTAGGCATGTTACTGTCAACACCCCTTAGATGAACTCTTAATTTATCTGGCTGAATTACTTGTCTAGTTTTCTAAAGTGAAAGCTTTGAGACAACAGGTCACTTTCAACACCCAGTTCTGTGTTTTGAATCACACTTTAAAACCAGCTTCTAATTCTCAGTATGTATAGAAGGAGCTTATGGATATTCTTTTTTGATTCTGATTGGCTCGTATAGGTACATTAAAGTTGTATAGTATAAATAAAGGAACTGAACTGATCAATTTTCTGTTCTAATTTTGGTTCAGCTGTGATTAAAGTTGTTCTGCTGTTCTTCCTGTTCGGGTCAGAAATAGACTGGTAACTGACTCATGTTAGAAAATATAGCATTAAAAAATAGCAATGATGGCATGCAGTGGGTGAATCCATGGAAGGGGGTTTCAGGTGGAGGTAGGGTTTAAACCTTTTTTTCTGCTTCGCTGTCTTAGCACTGCTGTTATTTGCTTTTTCCACACAGCACCTTGGCTTTTCTTACTTCTTCAGCCTCACTCACTGGATTTAGGAACTGAGGCAATTTGGCAAGTGCAGCTGGGGAGTTGAAGAGAAGCTGAAGGAATACTCTGTACTTACTATTTTATTGGTGCTGTCAATTGTATGGAAGACTTTAAGGGAGATGCTGAAGCCTTCTCAGTCTTGCCCCTCTGGAAGTGCCCATAGAGGTGTTTGTCCTGTGAGAGACATGGTTGCTTTTCATGACTGAGGGGAAATGCGGACTAATGGGGCTGAGAGAGGACTCCCAGTAGACTGGTGACAGTGATAGCACACTGTTACTCAGGTCAGCCCATCTGACAGTTTGTGGTCATCACATACCAGTTGTATAGCAGAGGACATAGAACATGGTGAAATGGACAAAGTTTCTTCATCCATTTCTGCAAATTTAAAGTGAGAAGAGCATGTCTGAAGGGGAAATAGGATCTCATTCTTATATACCTAAGCAGCAATTAGCTCCTCCTTGAACTGCAAAAAATAGGTGACAGATGATGCAAATTGTAGTGCTGTACATCTCTTATGTGAACCAGACTAACAGCAGAGATATATTCTATATAAGCCACCAAATAGCTTTCTGGTGAAAAGAAGATGGCATCATCCCGTTAAAAATTCACTAAACCCTCTACAATGGCCACAAAATAACCTTCATATATTTCATATTGCTCATTCAGTTATAAATTTCAGTTTAAATCTGAAGTGAAGTGACTATATCTGAAGCTGTATCTACTATAAATAGTATTCTTAATATAATACACTGTATTATACACTGGCTATTTTCTCTTACTGATTCACACCCATGTTTTTTTCCTTGTAATATGAGATTTCTTTTGCAAAGTAGCTAGTTCTAAGATGTTACAAATGAAAGTGCTAAAATGATATTAAATAATTACAAGTAATATTTGCAGTGTTAATATGTTTTTTCTATTTAATACTGTAAAAAAAATCTTGTATTTTTGAGTTTAGCATGGTTTCACTAAAAACCCCTGCTGATATTTTTTTAATGGACAATTTTCTTAACCCATATTTCCAAATCTCTAGATTATAAAATTTTCTTAACCCATATCTCCAAATCTCTAGATTATAAAAATTTATATCATTGTTTTCTGTACATTAACGTTTTTTGAAGATACAATCAGAACAGGCTTTGTAGAGAGGTATTCAATGTCCCCAGCCTGTCAGTGCTCAAGATGCATTTGGTCAATGCCCTTAATAGCATCCTTTAACTTCTGCTCAGCCCTGAATAGGTCATCTTCATTTACTAATGGTCATTAATGGAGCTTCTAAACATGACAAGTGGAACTATGTAAACCAGACATTCATTGCATTTATCTTTGTACACACAGGTAACTTGCAGGTCCATGCCTATAACATGCCAGGCTGCTAGAACTTTGGATTTCCATCTTGAAGTTCTTCACATACATTAATCTCATCTGCTTCCATTTCTCCTATGCAAAAAAAAAAAGAGAGTATTTTAAAAATACATCCTGCCATGCATTTGGCTCTAGCCTTATTTCATTTAGGAGATACCTGGCTGCGCTGTGCTGTATGAAACAAAAGTGTAAGAGGGAATGAACAGGAGATTCCCTTCAAAAACATACTTTTCATTTGAATTTAAAGAGGTGATGTAGGTACATAACTGATTGGATCATTTGAAAAACTAACATATTCAGCCAGACTGTAGGGAAATGGTACATTTTCCCCTTTGAAAATAAATTGTCTCTATATTCACTAATCCTCAGAGAAGTTATGCCAGTATATATTCTTTGTGCTAGGGAGACATGATAGAGTATCTGTGTTCATAGGGGAAGCTACTTGTTCAGTTAATAACAAAGGACTAATCTGGTAAATGGAGATTACATGGACAGCAATTTATCTTCTTTATTTGTGATTTTACTATTTGAAAGCCTTTGTTATATAAAGCTGTAACTCAGAGAACTTTCCCCGTTTTCAGGTTTTTTACTCTTCATAATCTGAAAGTGATAAATGGCAAGTTTAGGTCTTTGAATGAAGGGCACTAAATTCCATATCATTAGTTACAGACAAAACAGGGAGAATATTGCTGTCTTTTTTCTTCTGAGTGTCAGTGCAAAATACTGCAGCAGTGAATAAAGAGAAATGTGATAGTTCTGTAATAATAGTGGAACTGAAGAAGGTTATATAATTCAAACACTTGTGAAATTAGTAGAATTATAGATTTCTTGCCAAGGCTTGTCTTCTGAGACTGCGGTTGTTTACAGAAGCTCTAGCACAGAAACCCATGAGGAAAGACAGTATGAGGAGGCTGATTCTGCAGTCATACTCAGATGAAGCAGGACTTGCTCTGAGCAATGAATGCATTCATTTTCATGAGGTAGCCTAATAATGGGATACTAAAGCATGATGAAATCAAACCCTGTATCTTAGTGTTCAAATTTTGTTTAATAATTGAACACATGATTCTTTATTGCACTTACACTTGGTGTGGTTCTCAGTGGAAACTGGGAACATGCTGTATATCACATAGGTAAAAACAAAAAGACAGACCGTTTACACAGACTCTGTTAAAAATAGGTAATTGATCAAATGAGCAGATGTAATGAGCCTTACATAAATTTGTTACCAAAGCTTTTACATGCCTTATCATGATAGCTGCAGCATTTATGTAGCTTTAAACATGTGTACTAGTGGCTTTATATAAAGGAAATCAATCCATAACAGATAAATTATATCTTTAAAAATATGTGTACACAAGCATTCTTTAAACTCAAACTTACCTTCTCCTCTTCTGAACCAGTACGTATTGGTATTACATGTGTAGCACTTCCTTCAGTGCTGCATCAGCACGTCTTCTGGTCAGTGGGAGTACTGCCAGAGGACAGTCTAAAGGAGGTTTTGGCAACCCATGATTGCGGGTTATGAAAGGCTGGCAGCACAACTAGCCATAATGTATTGAGGGAGTTGGCTGAGAGAACCAGTATCTTCAGAATTCAGCAGAAATCCCAGAGTTGGGAAGTGCCTTCATCATACTGTTCATTTTTAAGATCATCTCATGATCTTCATTTGTTTGAGTTGGAGGGGCTTTTAAATTCTACTAAGAGTTTATCAGCATCTTCAGCCCCTCCTTTGGGTATGAAGAGTGTAGTCTAGTGCAAAATCTGAGAAAAGCCCCTGGCCCTTGTGCATTTGAGCTTTGATATTTTACTGTGAATATCTACTTTTAAATCACATTTAGGGCTTGAATATTTCTAACCATTGCTACTTGGTCCCTCCAGATTGTCATAGCCTTTAAAAAAAAACCAAAACATGGAAGAATTCCCTGCAGGTCATTGTGTTCTCTTCAACTCCCTGTCTGAAATTCTGGATCTTTCTGCATTTTCAGATTTATTCAGCAGCTAAGCAACTGCAGTTAAAAAAATGAAAAAGGGTCAGTGTAAAAAACCAGGATGGCATTTTCCTCCTACAGCCTTCTTCTTAAGAAAGTGCAATAGAAAGGGTCAGGAATATTACTGCAAGCCAATTTGAGACCTGAGAGAACAAATAATCACACTTTTTTTTGCACATGTAATCTTGTTCATTATCATTGATTGAAATGAAGCTTAACAGTATGCTTCTTCTGAAGCCTTTGGAAATTGGTGGTCCTCAGTACAGTTCGAAAGCTGAAACATCTATCAGCAGCTCTGTAAAGATGGTGAATTAGTTCTGCTGAAGTTAGTGTGACCACTGTGAAAGCTCCTCAGAGTGTCTGATGGTGAAATCAGAGATTACTTTAAAATTTTGTTAACAGATAGAGGAGAAGAACAATTTCTGTGTGATGTGACAATTTATGAGGAATTTATTAAGATGGATATATTCCGGTAATATGTACAGGCTATAATTACTGATTTGGTTAATATATTACATACAAATAAACTGCAAACTCCCTTGAAGAAGAACAAAACCTTTAAAGATTCTATTACAATCTAATTTATGATATCCATAAATATTATCACTGAGGAAGTAGAAAGCAATTTTTCCTGAACTTTACCTCTGTGAGAAATTGTTGATAAAAGGCTCTTCAGGATGAAATGTCACACCTTTTTTTTTTCTTGGGTCTTACGATAATTCATACAATCAAAATGTTAGGGTGACTAATTTTTTATCTGGAAAGAGTCTGTTATGTCTACATGTCCAGAAAGTTTTTCAGATCTTGAGCTGTCAAGCCACAATATGTGATAGAAGTAAAAGAAATGGAGGAAATATTTGTGCTTGATACAAACACAGCTGCACCACCTCTTACTAGTTAGATAAAAATTCTGTCTGTTGAGTTCACATCTGGAACTAAATATTGAAGATGTCCAGGGTCAAATTTTCATTTAGTTTATGTACAGTGTTTAGTTTTCTACCATAGTTTTCTGTGCTTACAGTAGCAATCCCCATTTGCTTAGAAACAACTTAAGCAGATAATTATTTTGCTTCTACTAAATAAAGTAAACTCAAAACCAATTTTATTTTCTCCAATATAGTTATGTTTTATAGCATGCATTGCTGAGTAATAATGCCAGGTAGGGCTGTGATTTTTTCAGCTAATCTGGGTAGGGTGGCAAAAATAAATTGTAGATCAGACCTTTTTGGGGATTTTTGCAAAGATTGGATTAATTTATTGTAGTATATAAAGGCAAGTGTAATTTTTAATTATCCTGGATATAATTCACTCCTGTAAGGTATTAGATTAATCTCAATTATTCAAATTAGCAATTTGTTTCTTAGGTTGTAGACACCATTTTTTATATATATATATATGAAGAAGAAGGAGGATTCTGTCTGTTGTTTTTCTGTTGCTTCTTTCTTTTGTGTCATTTTCCCTTTTGAAATTGTAACAGTGTATTGCCAACTCTGGGTGTTGACTCAAGCATGATATTTTCAAAAGACATGCTTACTTTAGAGACTAGTTTGTTGAGTTTCCATCTGTTGGATAAATATTTTTTTGACTAAGTGTAAAACTGCAAATATGCATCATCCCAAATGCTCAAGAAATTTTTCATCTGACTCCTGAAAGGCAACAAGATGAGAAGGAAAATCCTTTCAAAACCCTTGCCATGCAAGGCTGTACATCTCATCTCAGGCAGCTAGACACTCCTTCAGATGACATTCGGAAATGTATTGGAGGGTAGTCACCTGAAATTTGGACTTCAACAATCCAGAGATAAAAACAGCAATCTGTGTGATGTTGCGAACAAATCTTACTGATAGGTCTCCTCTGGAGGCATTTAAAACCTCCCTGGATGCATTTCTGTGTGACCTGATCTAGGTGTTCTTGCTCCAGCAGGGGGTTGGACTAGGAGATCTTCTGAGGTTCCTTCCAATCCCTGACATGCTGTGATTCTATGATATGATTACCCAGCAGGTGGGAGATGTAAATCAGCAGACTGGAGAGAATTAGAAGCTACGAGAATGGCAGAGGTTGTAAGCTCAAGCGCATGCCCTCTGCAGCTGAGTTCCAGGAAATCTGACCTTGGGTTATTTTGGGATGCTGTCTGATACAAGCCTTTTTCTTACTGTCTGAGCACTGTGGCTGAAGAAATTTGAATTTCCTACTTTTTGCATTTTATCCTACAGGCATTACCAGACAGGATTAATGAGAGCAGGTGAGACTGAAATGCCATTGTGTAACCTCCCTTGCTGGCATGCAGAGATTTCTCTGTCCCTCACAGCAAATATTTGGTAGATAGACCTTGGAAAGTGTTCCTTCAGAGTTCTAAAAACAGTGTGTTCATCCATAAATGCACCTTTTTATCTCTTCCCCTATTCACTGAAATGAAATAATGCTCTGGTATGCATTCTCTGTAGTTCTTCTGGTAGCTTCGCTTGAATAGATGTGTAGTGATCTCTTGCTCCAATAGAAGCCTCCTCTGCAACATCAATGTGTTTTCACTTGCACATTTTTTTTTCTTCTCCTTGTATTGTGTCTGTTACTGTATTTGGCTAGGAAAAAGAAAAAGTAGTTGAAGAGATGAAGTGAGTATGACCTGCTCAACAGCAGGTTTGATGAGAGAGTGTAAGGAAAAATTTATTTGAGTCAGTTGTGAGTTTTACTTTATACAGCCACTAGCAGACTTGGTTACCCTGTGTCCCTTTTTATGTGGTGTGATTTTTAGCCATGCAGTTTTCCTATTCTTTCTGCTAAGGTTACCTGAAAGGCAGGATCATTTCTTCTGTATTTAATTCTTACCAGAGCATTGGACAACTGTAGTCTTCATATGTGTTGCTGCTATTTCTTTCTCATTGCTGTCCTAGTCCTCACCTGCAGAATAGAAATGTGAGACTGAGAAAAACTCTGGATCATAGAATCCAACTTTCTGCTGCAGCAGGCATCACATCTTGTAAATTGTAGAATCATAGAATAATAGAATAGTCTGGGTTGGAAGGGACCTTAGTTCCAACCCCCCTGCTACAGGCAGGGACACCTCCCACTACATCAGGCTGCTCAGTGCCTTGCCCAGCCTGGCCTTAAACACCTCCAGAGAGGCATCTCTGGGGCATCCACAACCTCTCTGGCCAACGTGTTCCAGTGTTTCACTACCCTCACCGTAAACATGCCTATGGCTTGCATTTATTTCCTGCTTGCGGTGGTAGGAGCAAGATGTACATCCACATACTACCGACTCCGCAGCATTACCAGTCAGGGGAGAAGCTGGGTGGGGAGAACAGCCACAAGGGTCGCACCGAGTGGAGCGTGACAGTTTCAGATGTTCACCTACATCCCATTGAAATCCCATTGAAAACAGCCAAACTCAATCTTGAAACTGCTTCTTCACCTACCTCACCTAAACTGAGATATCCTGCGTTGTTTTGAAAATGCTGTTCATGAACTTGAAAGCTTCCCTCACTGCTAGCAGAGGTCTTCTTTTGTGATATATTTCCCTTCCTCTAACAGCACTACTGCTGAGGAAGCTTTTTTACGACTGATAAAATGCAGGATACACATATGAAAATATGGTGTGAGGATGTTTGCTTCTTTCCAGTTAGTTCTGTCAGAATGCTGTTCTGGGATCCCAGTTTTTAGAAACTCTGTTTCTTTGTCCAGACTCTGTGACTAGTCAGCCTGTGATTGGAAGGTACTTTCATGGCTTGTAGACTTGATTGTGCAGTTTCTTGGGTTGCCACAACTCTTCTAGGGAGGTTTGCTTTAAGCTTTGTCTAAGATTGCTCACTGAGGTGAGTTCTGAGAATGCACAATCTAGTATTTTGTCAGTATGTATTCCTCAAAGAGTGAGGGATAGGGTGGAAAGTGGAGTTGCTACATGATGATATTGTAGAGAAAAAAAGTGACTTTTCTGAGTATTACAGGTTGAGATGTGTAAGAGGGATTACAAAAGCCTTGTATAAAGAGAGAATTAAAGTCAATGTTACAGAATTCTTATAATCTGCAAGGAGATAATTTAAGAATGCACTGAGAAGTACAGTTAATTTTTCTATGATAGACTGTATAATTTAAATAAATTAATAATTAAAAAACCCTATGATTTTGTGGAAAGAAATAGCATAAGTCAAGCCCATGTCATATGGACAGATACAGCAAAGAGAAAAATCTCCTTAGAATTTCTGGGTTTCAGCCTTTTTTCCCCTCCTCCCCCCCCCCGATTCCGGATTTCCATTGTCTTCAGTGACATTTAATCCTGTAAATACTACTGTTTACTTCTAAAAGTTTAAAATGGCTGCTTAGGCCTTAGTAACTGAGAAACCTTCTCCGAGTCTAGTCACTCATCCACGACGTTGTAACAGAAATGCAGATAATGTTAACAATCCTGTCTCTAATACTGGATATTACTTCTGCCTTTGTGGAGTCTGTCAGCAGTATTTAATAATTTGTGTCAGTAAGTGGTAGCAGTTGTTAGGTGGGTGGTTTTTTTGAGTGTGGGAAAGTTACAGGATCTATTCATATATTATTCTGCCACATGATGTCCTCCTAACCTAGGTTAGAATCACTGTATGCACACGCTCCAATTTCAGCTGCAAAATTCTGTAACATCTATTAATGTATTAATATGAAAGTTATCCATTTTCTTACAGACTACTGCTCTAAGCAGAAGGATCTAAATCATTTTTTCAGTTTCTCTACATGAACTATGAATATGTCTTCTGAGTCTATGCATCAGAAATACAGCCTTATACATACCTGCATTGAAATCCAAAGCTTAAGGGACATAATCCTTTTCATTTGTTTCTGTTGTAATGAACATAATTCAGTTTAATGTTATTTAGTAGCTATTTATTGTTTTGTACAAGTATTTTGTGGTAGTTCTGTATTGAATGTCATACATAATGTGAAACTTGTAATTAATGATGCTATGAAAGAGCGCTTTTATTTGAGGTACGGCACAAATACAGAAATTAAATTTAGATACAACATACTACTAGTCCTTTAATCTGAGCAATCTTATTTCTTGCTTTAAGTAATTTTTTTGTCAAAACAAAGTGTAGTTTATAATGCTAATGCAGCATATTTTTCTGTACTTAGGACTTCAAGAATACTAGTTTTGTACCGGTTCATAGATGTAGAGAGGTAATTTCACATCCTCCCATTCCAACTAAGTGAGAAGAATCTCAGGACCCTAAGAATTTCAGTGACAGTACTAAACACCTACATCCACCAGAGGTCAGTGATGTACTTAACGCATTGCCCATTTAACACCGATGCCCCACAGCTGTGTCGGTGATTAAATGCAGGATTTCAGAATATTAACCAAAAAAAAAGGATTTAAAAAACCTCCTGCTTTGGGAGCAGCCCAATCCACAGATATTTTTTCTTTACGTACTTTATCCATATATATCTGTATCTCATGCATATTTATTTCCCACTATAAAGAAACCAACAGAGATGCCAGTAAAACTTTGCCACTTCCTGCTCCTCTGACATTTTACTATGGTAGGGATTTACACTGGGCACAAACCATTTTTAATAACATACATTTTACAAGGTATCTGTGTAGTAGAAAAAGGACAATTTTACAGTAAGGTACCTATTTTTCTATGTTTAGTTGGAAATCTATTACTGTGCCCACTGAATAAGACACAGAGCTGTCACACTGCAGGGCTCTCTTCTGATATAGAACTTGAATTTGATCTAAACTTAGTTTAAGATTTTTAAATGAACTCATTCTTCAGTTAAAAAAAAAAAGAAGAAAATGGTTATATGGAATATATTTAGGGAAATAAATTATATGAACTGTTTCTATGGAATACTTAATTGCTGTATCCTCCCCTGAACGCATGCAGTACTATTTAAACTAATTATAATAATCATCACAGTATTTAGGCACACATTGCATTCATGAATAAAAATGAAAATACTGTTCTAGCATGCCAGTGAAATCTGCTTTGACAAGTTAATCCAGTATTTCTTTAATTAAACAATGGTAATAAAATATTTAATTGCACTTCAACATTTCCATTTCTGTCATGCAACCAGGCGAAAAATTCACAACTCAGTGCTTGTCAGGCAATGAAAATGCCTCAAGCACATACAATATCACCATGCTTGATACATCAGTGAAAGAAAGAGAACTGTAACATGCACAGGTATAAATAGTTGATTATTTAATGCCCTTTCTGCTATTTGAGGCTGAAGGAAAAGGAAAATATCTCTCTCCTCCCTCATCCCAGCCCTGGGATGAGCCCTGTTCCTGAGGAATGTTAATCAGCTTCTCAGTGCCAGTAGGCTACAGTCGCCAACTACTAATTAGTTTTAGATAATGATATTGGTAATGACCCTCTAGTTCTTCAGAGGCTGTAGGCTGAGCTTGACTCAGGTTTATTCAGTTATTTATCAAGAATGTTATTGTGGAAAACAACATAAAGACTTTGAGAGTGTTTAGTGCAAAATATTTTCCTTTAATAGTATCAACACAGCATTTTTTTAGATTTTGCTGAATTAAAAGCTGGTTTTAAATTAAATTTCCATTAAAAATGCTAACATTTGTCTCCTTGTTAGTCCAAGTGTTTGATTGCTCTCTTGGACATATTTGCTACTCAGGCAGTTATCTAATCACCTCAGGCAAGAACACTTAATTGGGGAAGGTTTTTAAATGTACCCCCTGTTGTATTGCTTCTCTTATAGGTCTGTGTGGTGTCAAATAGTGATCTTATAATGATCTTTATACAGGGTATAACATTCTGTTGTTTGCAATTAGGTATTCCACAAGTGATTTCATGATGTGTTGGAGCTGCCAAGTGTGAGGGAAAGAGAATAGTTCAGTCTCCACTCTGTGTTGAGCTGTTACAATTGTCAGATTTGGAGCTATTTCCTAAGTTGGGTAATAATTTCAAGTCAAGCTGCAGTAGGGAAGCAGATATGAAACATTCTAGCATTTGAGGATGTCCTTTTGGTGCCATGTTTCTCCCGGGTAAGATTATGTTGGAGGAGAATTGTGTTTAGTGGGTAGACTTGAGGGAAAATGGTATGCCTTGTAGATTTGTGTGATGAAAATGAGACATAACTTACATGCTTCCTGATTGACCTGTCTTCTGCCACACATTATAGGAATTACATGATCTTTAATCGCTTAAAATGCCAAACTCCTGATAGAAGATTAACAAGGGAAGATAGTAGTGTACTGAAGCTTTCTGAATTTTTCCCTCTTTTTGTTTTTCCATGACTCTCTTCTGCTTATACATGTCTAGTGTTGTAGAAAGTCGGAATCTTATTCCTGCTCACAAAAGATCAGGTATTTAAAGGCATAATTTCTGTCATTGTTCATGCTTGCAGATGCCTTCTGGTGGTGTGTGGAATTGGTTTTTGTTTTGCTTTTGTGGTTGGAAGCTCCAAAGTAAGACTAAATGTTTCTCAGTTTTGATCAGCAGAGCATTAGAAATTTATGAAATTGTTATTCTTTTGTGTACATATGTGGTGAGCAGGCTTGAAAGCATATGTAATTCTTTGTATACAATCAAGAAAACGTGTTATATTTTTGTATTCATAGCAACTCCTCTGCATTGAGTAGGGACTTCCTGCATGAGAGCAGGTTGCTCAGAGCCTCATCAAACCTGGCCTTGAGTTCCTCCAGGGATGGGGCCTCTACCACCTCTGTAGGCAAACCTGTTCCAGTGCCTCACTACCCTCATGGTGAAGAACTTTTTCCTAATGTCTAACCTAAACCTACCTTGCTCTAGTTTAAAACTATTGCCCCTCATCCTATTGCTACATGTCCATTCAATCAAGCATCATTCTGAAGAGAGAAGCATTTTGAGGTTTTGCTCTGTCTTCCACTAAAGCTTCTCTCTCCAATAAAAATGTAAGAATCATTAATTAGACACTGAGCTGCATTCTTCTAAGTGATATTCTACCTAGATCAAGAAGTCTGTATTTTCTGTAAAGTAGTGTAGCTTCTGTTAAATATTGTAGAATAGTTTCCAGTTTGCTTGTTAATACATTCTCTGGGAAAATGGAAGATGTGAATTTGAATCCTGTCATTCTGAGGAGAAAATCAAAGCCAAACTTTTCATAACTGACTGTTAGGCTCTTCCATGAACAATAGAAACTTTTCCTCAAGTTGTGCTTTTCAGGAGTAGAACAGGTACTGGTCAGCTCTGGAATCTTTGTCTTAGGGGAGGGAGATCTAGGCTATGGATATCAGTGAATGAAAATGCTTTCCATCAAACCTGAAAAAGGTATGTAGAGATGTACTGTGGTCTATAAAAGAAGTTTTATCTATAGTAGTTTTTGGTAATGCTACTCCTTTCCTGCTGTCTTAAATTTGTTGTGTTTCTAGAGTCCTGTATAGGGTGTTTCCAAACTGAATTAACCAAGTGACCTCAGCCATTCCTCCTAGTCCTTGACCTCGAAATCCTTTACTATTTTATTCACCCTCCTCTGGACACATTTTAATAGGTGTAATGCCCTTCTTATATTGAGGTGCCTAAAACCGCATGCAGTATGTGAGATGGAGCTGGACCAATGTAGAGTGGGACAGTCACCTCCCTTGACTGATCAACTATGTTGTGCTTGATGACCCTATGACACAGATGCCAAGGGCCCACTGTTGACTCATATTCAGCTTATCATCGACACAAACCATGGGGATGCTTTCCAGCTACTTGTCCTCCAATCTGTATGTATAACCAGAATTGCCCTGTTCCCAGGCAGAGAATTCTGCATGTGCTCTCATTAAATTTCAAACAGTTGGTAACTACTCAGCTTTCCAGTCTATCCAGATCTTTCTCTAAGGCTTTTCTACTCTTAAGAGAGACCACAGCTCCCTCTAGTTTAGTGTCATTGGCAAACTTAGTTGATGTATATTTTAAGTTCTGGATCAGCTGGAAGTGTATCAACCCGCCCATCATATTTTTCCCAGCACAAGGCTCTTGTGATCCCAGAGCCCATCGTTGACAAAGACAGAAGCAAAAAACCCATTATTTTTCTCATCAAGTAACAGTCCAATGTTATCTCTGATCCTCTTTTTGAGGAAAGAGAGATAATGCTTAATACTGAGAAATCCAACAGTGAGGGTAAAATGGAAGATGAGAGGAATGAGGTTGAAATAAAGCTTTTTGGTTCTGCTTCCAGAGGTCAGATAACTTTTCCTTTTCTACATAATGCACTTGGACATTTTTTCTGTTTACACCACACCAATTTTCTGCTACCTTTTATTGTGGAAATATAAAGTGATTTCAACTTAGCAAGGTGACAATAAGTGTGTACTTGTTCAGTGAAGAGCCATATTGTTGTGTGTCACACAGCATCACTCACAAGAGTGCTTAAATGTGCTTGAATGACAAATGCATCACTCTGCCAGACTCCCACGACTTGAATTTCAATATTTGTTTGGCACAACCCCTTAGTGATGGTGATTTATATTTCAAGCCTTCTGTCAGCTTCAGTTCTCTTCAGCCTGTATGCTTTGTGAGAAATGTAAAATGTTGGTCAGACAAGAGCAAGGATGTTTTACAGACTTTTAATTATTTGAAAAGAAGAAAAATATTCTGTACGCACATTTGTTCTGTGAACTTCAGAGGGCAAAGTTACCTTTGAACTCTGAGAAGTATAACCAAGAAATGTAGTAGCAAGTACTGCTACTGGTAGGAATTCTGCTCTTATGTTTTAAGAACCTATTTAAATTGACTCTTAAACTTGCTTTGCTTTTCTCTTTTCTACCTAAAGGTATGAGAAATAACTTTTTTTAACCTTCTTATTCTGAAGAACTATATGAACCAGATTTACAATGCTTGCAAAAATTTTACATGAATTTTAATAGAACTACTAAACTGGAGCTCTGTTTGACATTTGCATATGTTTCAGAGGGAAATTAAAAAAAGCAGTGTAGCCAGGAGCTTATTTTATAAATATAAAAAGATGAGTGAATAGAATGCTAGTCACATCTGCAAACTATTAGTTTTTATATCAAAAAACAATTACATAACTTAATGAAAAATATTTCCCTCTGAATATTTTCTAATGATAAAAAAACTCATCATGTTGAAAGAATTTTGAAAGTTTTCATATGAGTATTGCAACCCCCACATTATCCAAAAAAGTGGGAAGAATTTGAATTCTTTTTACAGGAAGTTAAAAGTAGTGCAGCAAGGAGGCAAAACTTGTACCAATACTGAAGCGGTAAAAATGTCTTTGATAATTTCATCAAGCCAAAATGGAATACTTCAGTTGTGGGAACCAAAGTTTTGTACTTTAATAACAATTTTCACCGATGGATTTCAATTTAATAATTGTTGGGATGAGCAGATCCTTTATTTCCACTGAATTGAACACTGAATCCTGTTTGAAAAGTTTCCATGCAGAATGAAGTTTTGATACATTGACCAAAAAAAAAAAAGAATCTTGTAGTGTCGGGGGTGTGGTAACCTATTTTTAACATTACTCACAGTGTTCGAATTCTGTTATTCCAGTGCAGTGTAAAACAACATCTTGTGCTAAAATTTCATTATATTAAAAATACTCTGTCCATGTCTGTGTGTCTAAAAAGAAAATAATTAGTAATTAGTTTTGTTCAGAATAACTCATTAAAATTCCATTTAAAGCCATTAAGGTTAATCTGGGCATTTAAAAGGTCATTATCAAGCAATTAGTTTGCTCTCTGTTGAATGTTGGTTTTCTTCTTGTTTTAAATGCCTCTGAAAGTGGAAACTGCAGTGGAAGAAGCTTTCAGACCCAGCAACAAAAATAAATAAAATGATTTGATATGTAGTGAAAAGAACTCTCTAGAATAGCAGATAATCACATCCAGAAGGAGATTTTCTTTCTGATAGACTGCTATTTTTACCTCCCATTCCCTCTTAGCTCTGCAGAAAAGTTACATTTATGTCACCTGTACTTTTTCCATTGTGGTTACATTGCAGAAGACTAAATTACTTTGAGTGATAAAATGGGGAGGGAAACACT
Organism: Turnix velox; assembly: GCA_013400935.1. NCBI lineage: Eukaryota > Metazoa > Chordata > Aves > Charadriiformes > Turnicidae > Turnix > Turnix velox. The sequence goes on from VZTY01028187.1 coordinate 650,190, forward strand.
AATTACCAAACTCCAGCATTCTCTGCTACAATGAAAGCTCCATATTTCTCACCATTACAGTCCAGCAGAGTGGTATGTGTTCCACAATGTCTGCACAGTAAAAGCATCTCATCAGGGAATGATTTTCTCAACTTGATGTTTTCAGTGAAACAATTAGCAGGAAAACAGTGCTAATATATTAATTGTGTAAACATTCATGGACATCAAATGTGTAGGAGAGTACAGTGTCAGAGGGGCATCCATTTCAGCATCTCTGGAGACTCGGTTCACATACTGCATTTCAGAACTTTTTTATGCTTGGGGCCAATAGAAAAAAAAAAGAACCAATGCTTTCAGGAATGCAATTAGATAGTAATTTGATTAATAATGGTATGTTACTAAGCAAACATTATGAAGGGGTTTAGGCGCTGAATGTCTCAAGAAAGGAGATAGAAATTTAAGTGTTCTACACTGATGGAACTTTCATCTCACCTTCCTTTTTTTAAAGATGGATTCAATCCTGTACTGAGATATTTTTTCTATTCTTCTCCAAATTTTGTTTATTAAGACACCTAAACTCTCTAAATGTCACTGCTTAATACGCTAGAGCTATGTATGAATGGATTGTAAAACAAAATATTTTCACTGATGTTTCAGAGCAGCACAGTGATATATTTTGCTAAAATGTTTAGAAGTTTCAGTCTGAAGAAATTGCTGAAAGTTTTCATGAGATAAAGAACATTCTGTTTGACACTTGGACTAAATTCAACTTGTAACTTTTATTTTCAGTCTTATCACTTGTCATGAAATCACTGAAGCATCAACTTATTTCCCTGATATTTTAGTCTGATTTAAATAGTTTCATTGTGCTACTATGATAGGGTTGAGCAAAGGCCAATGCTGTTTTTTTGATGATTCCTCATCATTGCTGTAGTTGGCAAACCAGATGTCAGACACAGTGTTGTCTCTATCAAACATTGGCCACTGACTGCACTGTCTATTTCTTTCCAACCTGTTGTCTTTAACATTTTTATGTGGAGAATGAGACAAGGCACCGGCAAGTTAATTGGAAATAGAAGGCAGATATTTTAAATCTATGGAAAGTTAATTGCTGTAGCTGCGAAAGAGAGAATCCTATTAACAGCTTTTAATTAACATCTTGGACTCTGAGATCAAATCGATGGGCACTACCTTTCTCCTTCCCAAGGAGGTAAGTAATGTTCTGAAGCACCTTTTTCTGGGAGCAGAGAGGTGTGGGCTAGTCCATCAAGGATGAGCCAGGAGCTGAGAGCACTTGTGCAGTGGCAGTGTGGGCTCAGGTCCCAGATAAGGCTAGTCAGGACATTTAAGGATTGTTGGTGCTGTTAAGGAACTGCTGGTGGTTTATAGAGAACAGATGTCTTTGTCCAGCTGGCAATTTTACACAAGTTTTTGTGCAGCTGTCAGAATTTGGAATAATCTTAAATACTGTAATTTCTCTTTAAGATAAGAGAATCTATCCTGCTGAATGGGTACATTTTTCCATTTACTGATGCAAAATAATGTATATGCTCTCTGGTTGACAATAGCTGAGTTAATAGACTGCATGTGAAGAATTTAATCTATTGATATTCTTCGGTATTAATGTTTGTCTAATTATGCAGAGTACTATGTTAATACAGTCAGAGAATGAAATAAGGCATACTGCTTAGCCTTCAGAGATTTTGGCTTTAGATTTTTTTGAATCACAAAACTTCTGATTGAATATTGTGTGATATTCTTTTAAAAAATTCACAGCATTTTATGTGCTCATTTCGATGGTTGAATATAATAGAGAGTATTTCAATCTCTTAACATACAGACTTATCAACAGCTTGTAAGGAAAGAATAGTTAACATTTAGACTTCTCATGGATCTAGATCTGATGTTCAGCATTTGTTTTGCTAATGTGTTTTATCATGTTGTACAGTTCCACAATCATTACTTGGTGTGATTAGTTAGCTCGAGTAAAAGATTTAGGAATTCAATATCAGGTTAGAAATAACCTGTCCTTAAGAGTCAGTAAAATGTCGGTTTAAGAAAAAAAATTCTAGGCTGCAACAAGGCAAATACTGAAATATGGATACCTGAAAAGATGAATAAGTACCAACTTAATCCGTACTTTCAATGGTTATGCTATCCATTTCCTTGTGCCTCCTCAGCCTTTGCTCCATTCTGTAATTATATCTAGTGTTAAATGAGATTTTGATTTTTACGAATAGTAATTAAGCATAGAACTTAAAAAAAAAGTATTTTCAGTGCAATTAAAATGTTTTGCAGATGTCATCTGTTCTGTCATGTGTTTAAGACTAAAATAAAACCTGTACATTTAAATCTGAAGTCTTTTGAAGATAAATTTTGGCTGTTTTCTTGAAACTGCTTATATGACAGTAACCTCTCCCTTATTTAAATCGATTCAGCATGGAACTATTTCTTTGTGAATATTTCACTTTGGAATTCCAATAGAGCTATCTTATGATACTTAATTATGCTGCTGCAATAGATGTGTAAGAAATTGCAAGAAGATAAAACCCATCCAAACTAAATATAGATAAACCAGCCAAACATCCCAAAAATTCTTGACTCCCTTATGATCCTCACAGAATCGACTAAACTGGACCGTTAACTGTAAGGCAAACACAGGCTAAGGCCTTATTGCTATTTGAATTCAGAGCTAGCAATCTGCAGTGACTGCTCCTGTAATGGTATTTTCCAGAGTGCCTCATAGACTTAGGCAGTGCTGGAGTGTACTGGGTACTTCTGGAGAATTTATGCCTTTTAGAGCAGCCTGTCAATGTTGTTTCTTAATGTGCAGTATTCTGTCAGGGCTATAATTTACAGCAAATTGAACATATTTCCCACTCCACTGAAAGACTTCCATTATTAGGAGGCTCATGTCCTCTTTTATGTTATGTTATTATTTTTGTGATGGCTTTCACGCTTTTCTTGGTTCCAGTGTCAGATTTGTCTTGCTGCTTCTGTATTTAATTATAGTTCCACTGGAATTCTTGCTGTAAAAGAGTAAGTTTGATTTGCATTCCTCTGAAGCTGTTTTGATGAGTAAAGTACAGTGACTTTCTGTGCAATGTTTCAGGCCACATTCTTGACACAGAGAAAATAACTGAGAAAGGATGGGTACATTAGAAGTTTTCCTTCCTCCTGTGTTTCTGGTGAGTAGTTACAGGGTCCCTGTTTGGATTTGTGTATTGTGGCACACGAGGTACTGTGAAAACCTAGAGCTCTGGAATTAGTCACTGCTTGTCCTTTAAAGCATCAAAAACTTGAGTAAGGATACGCAGATCGTAGTTAACCAGAATTTGTTTTATTAGTAATATAAGCCTGCCTTGAGAGTTGTATCATATTTTCTGATTCTCTTTTTGTGCTGACAATAAAACTCTCTCTTTACCTTCTGTCCTCTGTTGCATTTATTACTCTTTCATTTTTTTTGTCAGCTTTACTGAAAAACCACGGGGCATATGAAAGCTCAGCCCAGGTTGCTGGAAATTTGGTGTAAACATGGTGATCTTTCCTCTCTGCTCATTGCAGCATTAGGACCAGAGGGAACCTTTTTATTCTTTTGCTGTTAAGAGAGATTTGAGGACCAGAAACATCCTGTTCTCCTTCTTAACCTTCCTAGTATCTCTTACTCTGTTAACTTAAGGAAACCTAGTCCCTAGTCATATTTGTAAGTTAATTCTAGTGTCTTGTTGCTATCTTTCTCTGTTTCATTGACGACATTGGCTTAATAGGAATGGCTGTTGATTTAGTGTCCTGTGTTCAAGAATGGTCTGTAGTTCTTTGAATTTTGAAGCTTGTTTTGTGTGATGTGTGTCTTCCGCTACTCTGGTGGTATCAGCACGCTGTCTGTAATTTTTCCCAGCATGATAAAGTAACACAGCTAAACAGTTTTGTAATCAACTTACTGTGTCTAAATATGTAAAATTCTTATTCCAACTTGTGCAGCATTCATAGCTTTATTGATTTAAATGGAACTAAGCTGCTTTAAACCAAAGAAAGGGCAGTCCTCTATTTTTAATATGTTTTAGTGATTCTTAAACTGTACTCACAACTCAGCAAGTACTTAAGTAGCTGCAAGACATGACTGCAATTATTCGTGGTCTCAGTGTTTTCAGTATTGGACACAAAATCTATTTTTACTTTCTGTATCTACTGTTTTTGAGAATTTATTCACTTTCCAGGCTTCTTATAATTACAGTGAGACAAGACTACACTTCTCACAATCTCTATCAAAACAGCAACTATGCTTCTATCCTTAAGAAAACAATTTTTTGAGCTTGTGCATAAATGTGCTAGATATGAAGATTGATATATTTTCCACTGAAATGAAATCTCCCACTAAAATAAAACTGTAATAGAAAAAAGAATGAACACCTCTTCATGCAGCTCCTGCTACATGACTAAGGTATAAATGGAAGGGGAAAAAAGAGTGACATTTTGCTTTTAAAGGATTCAGTAAACAGAAAATATTAGTCTTTTGTTTTGTTTTTGTTTTTTTTCTCTACTGAGAAAAATTCCACACAAGCTGAAATAAAACTCAGCATGGAATTACTCCTTTTGATACAATGAAATCTATTGCAGGATGCTTATTTGTTTTAGAAGCTGTGGATGTACTGGGAAAATTACTTGAAGATATTACCAGGAAAAATAGATAGTAATTTTGAATATTGTAAAGATATTGTAAAGATGACTACACTAAAGGCAAGAAGCTTGGCAAGAAGCCTGTTAACAGCTGAATGCTGTTATTGACAGGGGCAGGGAGACTCCCCCATGCCCATGTGACTTTAGCGCAGATGCAGTAATTTAAAAAATAGATTATGACTGTTTTTAACACGAGTTGACAGAGGTGAGACCTGATATGATAAGAGCCAGTAGCTGATGTGATATGATGGAAAGCAAATGAAAGCAAATGCACCAATATAGTTCTCCCACCCCCCAAATCTTTCCCTCAAGATATCTTTAATTTAAGAGGTAGCAGATAAAGAAAGTAAAAATAGGGCCAGAATAGCAGGAATCTTTCTTGCAAGTTGCATCAGACAATAATGGAATGAGATACAGTGTGTTGGAACAATTAGGAACTCTGGTGAGGAAGGGGAAGTTCAACATCATGGATGTTTGTTCTTCTTTTCTGTGTTTATAGGAAAGAAAGTAGAGAAAAGGATGGTGGTAACATGGAACACATCTCCCTTAGCTCAAGTTTCACATCTCTTTCAACTGACAAATGCAGATATAGTGTATCTCCTTGTTTTTTGTTTTTTTCTTTTTTTTTTTTTAATCCTTCACTCAAGAGGAATGTGTATCTGAAGAGATGAATTGGGGAAACATTGATCCCATATGAGAAATTTACTTCCATCTTGCACAAAAATACATTAATGTAATCAACTTTTGCCTGGCTTTTTCACAGTTCAACTCAGCTCAATTAAATCACAACATAGCAACTTCCATGTTTATAGTATCTCTGTATCCTCATAAATTACTTGTCATTAGGAAGTTGGATGAATCATTACCAAATATAAATTAATAGTTATCTCTGACAATAAATACAGAAGCATAATATTTTTATTATATTTAAAGACTTCAGTTGCTCCCTAGTTTAATAGTAAACTCTCAAGGCAGATAATTTTTGGGGGTGGAGTGACAGGAAATTTGTCTGTTGTCATACTTTGATTCCCTCAGCTTAACTTTCAGCTCTGTGTAAATCCAGCACTGTTTGTCATTCTTGCACACCTCTATCTTCCCATTGACATCTGTAGTACAAGACAGACATATCTTTCTGAATATTCATAACATAAATGTGTTATGATAGGTTTTATCTAAGCTAAAGCTTTCTCCACAATAGCATGAAGAAAGAGGAGGATATGGAACATCTTTCCACTGGATGTCACTCTCCGCTTAGATCTGGGGTAGCTTAATACTTGGGCATTTTCTGCATCAATCTGATCACTTTTTTTTTTATAGCTTTTTTTTTTAAGATGAAGTTTTTAATAGTTTTTTTAACCTTATGGCTTTGAGATTTTTTTTTTAAGAAAAAAGGTTTTTAAAAGGGACTGATCTGTGTAGTTTATTTTTACTTGTGTGATTCTAGTATATTTATGAATAGGGTATGAACTTGTGAAACTGAATATTGGGTAGAGAAGCACTTGGGTAAGTTTCTCAGGTATTAAGAGACTGTATTATTATGAGTCTGTTGCAAGCAATTCCCCTGTGCTTGGTAGACCTGGTACTCCACAGTAAATTTTCTTTTTCATTTCTTATTTAACCAATCTTTATTTAGTCTCTTACTGATTTTCTTAATAGTTAGTGAATAAAAAGGTATCTGCTAAATCATTATCATCTAGGTATACAGATATGGATATTAGTGGAAAGCTTAATATTGTCTTAAAGCTTTATTAAACTGATTTCTCATGAATTCAAAGTGCTTTTGGTCTCAGAAAATAGATTATATGCTGTATTCATTAGTATTTATTAATCTTTATTTTCAGCATTGGGTAAAATAATGTCTAATAAGAGAGAAAAATGTTACTTGTCTGACATACCTTTCATAAGAAAAATACACTGAAGTTAAAGAATTACTTCCACCCCTATCCCCACTCCTCCTCCCAAAATTGAGGTGAGAAGTCCAGGCATTAAATGAATGTCCAAGCATGGTGCTTTTTTTCCCTGTGTAGGGGAAAATGTTGCAGCTTGCCACACAGTATTGCTGTTCATTAATCCTTGGCATTGAACTTTCTTTCCAGTTTATTGCTTGCAGAATGGCTTCCAGGGATTGCAGGGAACATTATTCCATGCACCCAGAAGAGGCATCCTCCCCTAGACTAAAGGATGTTCCAACATGCCAATCCTATTCTTTCTACTGCCCTTGGAACAGAAGGATCTCTATGGATTATAGCGGGATACTGTGGGACTGAGGGAATGCCAATAAAGCGTTTGCATCTTGTAATCCCCCAGCAGAGTCTCTATAGATGTTCGATTTTGTGTTTATTTGTTTCATTTAGAGCATGCTATCCATATGGGAGATGTAGCTTTTCTACTGTCCTGAGAATGAAGTGACTGGCATGGAGTGGACAAAATTATACTCCTTTCCATCACTTGCTTCCCATTTCATACATTCAGTTTACAGGAATTTGGCCCTAGTAAATATCCTCCTGAAAGTCATTTTAGCTTGTGCTAGTGAGCTAAACTGCTCATTAATGGATGTTTTTTTCTGCTCTGTTAGAAACAGCAGTTTGAAGTATATCACACATTAGTTTTGTTTGCCTATGTTCCATTAAGTTATCACAGGATGCTTCTGGTTCTGTGCCATTTTTTATGACTCTTCATAGTCATACAAAGAGCACACATCTGTCCCTCTGTAATTGCATTTCAATGGCACAACTCAGATATTTGACTCTAGTTTGACACTGATAGTGTCAGCATATATTTGCCACAAAGAAGGTTTGAAATTAACATTCCTTTAAGGTGATCTGTGAAGTTCATGTCTTTGATACATAAATGTCACATTAGTTTGATTCAAAGTCAGAGCAGAGGGGGCAAAATTTATATGGATGCAGGAAACCTCCTCTCTCTTCCCTGTGATGGCTCATTACAGTAAACATTTACATGGGCTGTAACTGAAGCACCTTGGCTGGATTTGAAAGTTCCATCCTATGATGGCTTTTGTTCCCATTCAGAGAGTAGCAACTTGGATTATGTATTGCAGTATCTGCTATACTAAGCATGGGGATGGAACTAGCATCTTCATGTCAGGAGAAGTGGTTTGGTACTATGGTATTTTGTTTCATTTTACTACTACACAGACTTTATGTTTGGAAGAATATACTTTTAATATTTACAAATTGAATTTTTTGATGTTTCTATTGAAAATATTTGCAATGTTTAATCTATTTTGAGTATTCAGGATCCTCATACTCTGTGATCTGATTAAATTTTGGGGGGCTATGAGCAAATACTGCAGCAGCGTTTTCATGCCTGGCCTCTTGAAAAAAAAGAGTTGCCCAGTTTAGAGATGAAAGATGGTATAAGGAAGCTTATACAAACCTTTTTAATTTCCTCTCTTGAATCAGTTATTCTTCTAAAAATGTTGTATTACCCTTTCTAAAAAGCATGGCCTTTTCCATTTGTTTTGTAAAGTTCATGGTCTCTTCTGTTCTTAGAGGAATTTTCAGTGATTATACATAGTTTAGTCTTGCATTGATTTGAGTTCTGGGCATAGCATACGATCTAAGTGCACATTATTGATAAATTTAAATCTTTAACACCTGTTTGTATTTTGAAATTTAAAACCAGAAATTTATCCTGAAATAGTCACATTCTGAGCAGGTGAAACCTTGCTAGCTGTGCTCAAAATGTCCGTTTGGGTGATTCACCAATGATATCCAACAGGTGTTTATTAATGAGAAGAGACACATTGAATATTTAGGCCTTTCTATGCAAGTGGGAACATTGCCTTCCTCAGGTTTTTTTATTCAGTCGCTCAATAGTGGTAGTAGTAAACCTAAACTAATTTTCTCTATGTCCTTCCATAACTGCTTAATTTTCAGGATGCATGGTTATTCCATCTTATCCCAAGTATGTGTTTGCATTGGAAGGCTTGGAATGCAAATTTTTTATGGGTTTGATTTGTATTATTATCTCATAATATCAGTTGTCACCATTTTCCTCTTGAAAGGCTGTATTTTGAGTATTCAGGATCCTTATACTCTGTGATCTGATTTCCCTCTGGCAAAATGCAGACATGAACTGAATGACATATCATAGCTCTACAGAGCAGCTTTTGTATCAGGGAATCTCTCGAGGGACTATTTCTGTTGTGTTCACTATACTTGCTACATTTGTTTAGCAATGAATGTAGCAAGCGAAAGCTTGCTCATAGAACTTTTTAACAGATTATTGTAAATTTTCTCTTTATGTTTCTAATTTTCTCTTTATGTTTCCATGCAGGCCTGGAGCTTAGCTGGAGATATCATAGTGCTTTCCAATGCAATTGTGTACATCAGTTGTTCCATAAAATACTACCCTTTTTGTTGAGTAGTTAATTTGTTACTTTTTAAACTGGAAGAAGTTACACTCTGCTTTCTTATGCTTGGGAGTAAGTATTGAAATTTTTTTTGAGTGTGTACTCAGATTGCAGTAGTAGCAATAATGGACTGTTGTGTAGGTATTGAAAAACAACAAAACAGATAAACAAATGTCTGTAAGTGATGAAAGGATTAACTACAGGCTTAAAAATGTTCTACAAATAGATCCTTTAAGGAAAGGAAAACAGTATGTACAAAGGACTATTTCTAACCTTATTGCTCTGGAAATTAATAGCAAGAATCTCCCTTAAGAGCAATGGAAACTGGATTAATTATTTTCCTTGAATCTTCCAGTGATTCATAAACAAATACTGGAGAGGCATTTAAATGATTTTACACACTGTCAATGTGTAAGTTGTCCTCCTAAAGGTAGCAATCCAAACATATAGATCAGTAGCATAGTGCAAGAGTGCAAGTCTCTGCTAGTGCAAGGGTTTGTTCATGGGAGTCAGACTGGAAGGACTGATCCAGCATGGTGTTCCAGTTCACTAATGGGCAGCAGGAACACTTAGAAGTTTTTGCAGTGGTGTGGTCCTAATCTGTAACTAGTTATAGGATAGAATTTGTCATGCTGGGAGGTAAAATCAGTGTCATTACATGTGTTATTTGACTGGCTTACTGTTTATATTTCCCTCAGTGATAAGTTTACTTGGATTATAAAGCTGGCTTGAAGATAGTGGTGAAATGGACAAAACAGTAGGATGCAGAATGGAATTTACTGTAAAAGGCTGTAAGAATCCTGTGTGTAGGGAAGAGGACATACACTAGATTTTTGGGAAAAAAGTGATAAAAACTTCCATTCAATTAGGAAAAGCTCACATTTACTCTAACACACCTGTAAAATTGGAATTGTTAAAAATAATTGAACTCTCTATGAATCTGGACATTGTTGCTGAAGTTGCATTGGTTTTACATGAATGTTAAATAGCCTAAAAGGTTTCCAAGGAGCTTCAAGAGAAACTTGCTGTCATGAAGATTTAGTGGATATTCTTGTGTGTAGTGATGCATGTCTGGATTACTGCTAATGCTGTAAGAACCACAATTGAGTGAACTTAAATTTTCCTAGTGCATTCAACCAAAGGATGTTAGTCAAGCTTGTGTACTGACAAAAGCATAACAAGCTCAGTTTTTCTAGTTAAGATTTAACAGTATTTGCATTTTCTGTGGCACTATATTAATTAAGCAACAATGATGCTGCTTAAACCGCAGATCAAGTCCAGCAAACAGGAAAGAATGTGAATCATAACTAGACTATTAACCCAAATGAGAGCAATAAAAGATTCTAAGTCTGTTTCCATTTTGAGTGCTGGGCTTTGAAATACTGATTGAATCAGAATAGGCCTGATCCGTAATCTTTGATCCATATCAGGTAATCCTGATTAAAGTATAGAATATCCTGAATCAGTTAATGTTACCGCAAATAACTAGAAGAGCTAGCTTGGACCAGATTTAGAAACTGAAGGATTGCTTGGGCCATAAGGACTGAGAAATTACACATGCTCAAGAAACTGCTCAAGATATCCCAAGTGATCCCAGAAGAGGTTACAGGCAACTGTAGGACGCTGCACTTAGCTAAGTAGCTTCCATGCCTGTGGAGTTTAATCAAGTTGAAAGAGTGAGAGCAGAACCAGGTAACTGAAAAGATTCCTTATACTTGTGAGATTGATTAACTTAAATGTGGTTCCTACTGACAGGAATCATTCTGCTTAGATAATTTCATTTTATAGAAGATACTTCCTTGTACAACTGAAAATAGTTACTCCTGTCTCTTACTAGTTTGTATGTGCATAAGTAGATAAAAGTTAAGCTAAACTCTTAATAGTGTTTTTCATGGGAGACCCTTTTGCCACTTCAATGGATGTGTATATGAACAGGAATCCTAGAATGATGTATTTACATGTGAAATAATTTTCAGAAAAACAGCAGTATTTGGTATAATCTAAGGTACTAGATATATAAGAATCCAGAATTCAGTTGATTTTTGATATTTTTATATGCATGAATTTGTGCATTTTTTGTTTTGTTCTCGAAGTTCTTCACAGTGTTGCTGATGCTGTTTTTTCCACACTGGCTTTACTGAAGATAGAAGCCTCTATTTTTAGTGTGCAGTAGCTCATTTTTCTTCAATCTGGTGGTCTTAGTGTGATTAAGAAATCAAGGAAACAGTATGGAATGGGAAAATGGGCCCTAACACTTTCAAGTATATATTTTTAAGATAAAAGTTAATTTTTTTCAATGTGGTAATTAAAACTATAAATAACCTTTAGACTGTACTGGAATCCAGTGAGATTTGATTTCAAAGTTATTTTAAAAGAAGTTCTGTAACTTAAAATATGTGATCTGTTAATTTAATGGTTTAATACATTTAAATTAACCAAGTAATTTGGAAAAATTACTTTGCAATCTCTTTGAAACTGGCTTCCATAGATTTCTAATGGGATTTGAATTCTTTTCCAGATATAATCTGTTTCAAGAGGGTGGCTTCATGTAGCAATAATCCTTCTCATTACATTTCAAGGACTTAACTCCTCTTTTTCCTTAATAGTATACTCTTGGCAACTAGTACATAGCAGTTTTTCATTTCACTAGTACGCTAATTTTAAAAATAACACAGAAGCTCTATGAAGTTTGCCTAAGGGCACTTCTTCATGACTAAACTGAGCAGTTTTGAGTATCTACAATGTTTTCAAGATGCTAAAGGGATCTCATAATCTCTGAGGTTTTTTGCATCATTTCCTGGACCTAAAAAGGGAGGCTGGAGATCAAGGATGAGAAAACAGAATTATTTTTATCTTTCCTAGTGACAGTTGTTGCACAAAGCTTTTATAGAAAGGCTGAGGGGGCTGCAGCACCACTCACTTATGTCAAGAAGTCTATATGCAGTACTTCCAGATTGACGGTTCAAAACTCCACAGGACACCCTGGGAGAAATCCTCATGGTTTCTTGATATGTGAGAAGTTTGTTTCCAGTGCATGATGCTGGTGCATAAATGTCTTTTATAGTGTATTAGAATGACTACTGCTTCTCAAATAGTGGAGATGGTATACCTTAGTGCTTTTCTATTTCAGTGCTGTCTTAGAAACTACATTTAAGTAGGTACAGCTGATTCTGCAGTGTCTGAAAGGACTAAGCCGGAAGGATATCTCATTATGCTGTTTATTAGGTTTTGTTTGGCTTGGAAAAGAAGTACAAAAGGTCAAAGGGAATGTGACAAACTTGCCTGGAAGGGCTGTTGTTGAGCTTCCAGTAAGATGAGCAGTCCACTCTAACTAAGGACTGTCAGAAAACAGTCTCATCCCATCAAACGTGAAATATTAGTATTATTATTTTGCATTTTTCATTTTGTTCTGTAATTTTATCCATTGTTTCATTTAAAGAATAATGACTGACAGCCGTGTATGACAGGAAAAATAACTGCAGAAGTTCCAGTTTGTTACCATTCTATTGGAAAATCATCATGAATATGTGTGTAATGCTGTTTCACATTTTTGTTCTCACTTCTCCTAAAAAAAACCCCCAAACCTGTAGGGTCCCTGAGAACCTTTGAAAATCAATTCTTTTAAGAATATGTAGGGTTTCATTACCAAACGTGAACAATCCACTTTTGAAAAAATTACTATTTATATAGCTTTTCTTAATATTAGTCTGTCAGCATTGACTTCTTATTGAGAACAGTAAATACAGAATCTGAGTCTTTAATGGGAATAGGTGTTCCATGGATGGCTAAAATGGGCTGAAAGCTACTCTAGTGCTTCTTCGCTGAAACTGATTTATTTCAAGGGAAAGCTTAAAGATTTTGTGGCTCCCAGGCTTCCTGTAGTTTTAAAAGTCAAGCTGTTGCTTCTGCTCAAGCAGTTGTTATTTGTTGAAAGATAGGATCAGCATTCCGAAGGTTTCCCAGGCTAAGGTAATGATTCTTTTGGGTGTTCATGATAATCAAAAGAGATCTTTCAGAACAGCAGGCAAGAGAAGGATCAGTTACATTACTAATAAAACAAACTGGGTAGAACAAAGGTACATTAATATTCATAGGAGTAAAAAATGAGTATTTTAAATTATTGCAATATTTTTACAGTACCTTTTCAGTAACTTAAAAGGGAGAAAGATTAGCAGACTTTCACAAGCTTTTTGTTTCCTTAGGCACAGTCTATTATGGAGGATGTACTGTTAGTCTGCTAAGACATTTAATGTGATTTGGAAGTAGCTTGCTACTGCAATTTGGGAACTGGCTGATTATAGTGTTGGGAAGCATTATAAAAGTAACATTATCAATTTGAATAGACACAGAGTGTTGTAAGGTTTTAGTTTGTTTTTATCCCACAAGAACTAATGCATAAATAAGGAAGATCTGGGGGAGAAAGCTTAATCATACACTCACATATCTCAAGTAATAGTCAAAACATTAATTCATGTATTTGAACTTGGTAGCAAAGCTGGATGGTTGGATTCATATTTTTATAGTGTTTATTATCTCTTCCATCAAGAGACTTTTCTTCATTGTTTTAGACTGACTTTTAAAATCAACAGTTATGTGTCTATCATTCTCTATTATTTTTAAATGATACGAGAGGTGAAATTATAGCCTTTGCCTGTAACTACTCAGTATGCTGGATTTACTAGGAATTAGAATATTTTGTTGGCAACAAAGCAAATCAGTTGGCTTTATTAGTATGTATTTTTCATTTTAAGAAAACCTCTGCTTTTCTAGCCGAACATTCATCTGTAAGTATGAACTTTCCTGGTTTTATGTGATTTATTTTTCTCTCTGAATTTACTGCATTTAATAAAGTAGTACTGTTTTTTTTTTAAAGGACTCTGCACTAAATTCTAAGGCAAGATACATGAAGTGAGTCAAACCACAAATGGTTTCAGAGTAATTAATAATGGATTTTTGCACTGCTAGATCACTTAAGTACAAATTTGATCTGGATCAGGCATGAGGAGAGCATTACTTTTATGTTTAATTATTCAGAACAGAAGATAGGCTATCTGTGCCCACAGAGGAATCTTTGGCATCTTATTTTGTCTCCTCAAATGCAGATATGTCTCCTTTGCATTTCTCTACAGTGTTTTATGTGATGCCTTCCCTGTTTTTCTGTGAGGATATTTTGAGGTTAGTCTTGGGGTAAAGGTCCTGATGAAGCTGATGAATGAATCCCACGCTGGGGCAAAATTCGGGAATTGGAGCTGCTTAGACAAAAATTGTAAAAAAGGTAAAAATTGCTTATTTAGTCCATAGTAGAATACAAGATGAGAGAGAAATGTCTCAGGAGACAAAAGTAGAATTGATAGATGCTGTAACAGGAATAGAAGGGTCTAGAAGATCCCATTGATCCTGAAAGAGTATAGAAAAGCTCATGTCTTTATTCCTGCCATAGTCTCATGTATGTGAAACTTGAATCAATTGCTTTTTTTAACCTCAAGCCTCGATGAATTTTAAATATGCTTTTTAACCTTCTGGAAAAGTCTCCTTAGCAGGAAGTAATGCTCTTCTTGGGTGGGATTGGTATGCAGAGGTAAGGTGAGGTAAGATTTACTAACTCTGAGCCCATATTCCAGTAATGAATGCACTTACCTGGAAGAGAGTATGCCTGGTTTCTAGTCCTTTGTCTGAAACATATTTATGTATTTTAAACTGAATAGTCACCTTAGGACTATGTGTCACGTTAGTAACATGCTTAGGATATAGATGTGAATTTGTGACTCTGATGGAGTAGGAAAGATCAAACAGACTTCAGAGGAGGAGTTCACAGCCTGAGGAAGAGGAAATTGCCCTTAGTTGGCACATTTGTCGAAGACTGCAGTTGTTGTGCTGTCAAAAAAAAAGAAAGGAAGGAATTTTTGATAACCACGCAGGGTTTTAAAAGGTTTGTAATTGTGCTTCCCATGAGGATTATTAAGGATGTTTTATTGTAAATGGGTTCTCAGGTTGTAATAATGAAATACATTTTGCAATTGGAGCATTTAACTGCCTACATATAATGTCTTTGAGGGAGATTTGTATAGATGACTTTCTTGTAATAGTTGAAGAGTCACATTAAGGGCATAACATTAACATCCCTTACAACGAACAGAATCTTGCAACTGCAAAGCTTAATACTGCTTGAAGTGCAAAGCAGCTACTATAGTATGAGATATCATGCACAGCCATGCTGGGCACTGATGAGCAGCAGTGAGGATTTTATTTCATTTGTAAGGGTACTCCTAGGAAGGCAGTTCTCTCTTTCTTTCAGGCTATTAGGCTTTTGCACACATTTCAACAAGTAAGTATTTTTCAAAATGAAATCTGAGAGAGATACTCATGAGATCTCCCAAATCTCTCATGCAGGAATTCCAATCACATACTAGTCTGTTGTAAAAATGGATTTATTCTTACAAGTTTATCAGCAGGGGACTGTAGAAATCAAATACAAAATCAATGGACTAGTTCACATAATGGCATAGACAAGGCAAATATTCTGTAAGCATTTGGGAGCTGGAGGAAGAGTTGAGAATATGGGGATTTTCTGGAAATCAACTAGACAAACAAGTTATGAGTGTGTTCCTGTGCAATTGCTCTCACTGTGGTGGCTACCCTATTCCTATGCTGTAGTTTGGGTTTTATAACCTGTGTGTAAACATTGACTTGACTGTAATTCTGCATGCAAGCTCTTGGACTGACAAAATGCTTCTTGCTGTTCAAAACCGCAGTTCTATCAGCTGGCTGCTTTTCAAGGGTTCCTCTCTTGGAAAATTTATTTTTAGGGTTCCACTTGGAATCATCCTTGTACCTATGATACTATTCTTATAGAAGAAAGATAAGAGAGCATGAAAACTCAACCTTCTCGCTGACCTCCTTCAGAACTGACAAAAAATATGATGTCCATGCTTGAGTTGTTCCTAAAGTCATTGATATTTTGTACCATTGAAAGCAACAGGTGTGTATTTAGAATTCTTTCAGAAGGTCTTTGTAATGGTTTTCTTGGAGACGAATTCTATAAACAGCCACATTGCCTTGCCTTAGGAGGCTTACTTGGACTGTTCCTGTGTATTTCTGGTGGCCATCTAGACACCCTGCGGTCATACTCACTTGAGGAGTTACTGTAGGCTACCAGGATATGAACTGTGCTTCTGTGACCTTGCATGCCATAGATTTTTATTTCAAGTACATCCTAATTACAAAAAAAAAAATCCATGTTGCAGCTTCCAGCTCTTTGATGGACTAATCTGGCTGTTGCATCATCAACAGACTTCTGGGACAGTTGTCTGTGCACTGTTTTCTGCGAAATGTTCATACAGTGCCTTCTCAGGACTACTTTTGAGATTCTGGAGGAAGATTAAATTTTGCAGAGCCTTGTGAGCAGACTTGCTTTTTTCCAGCACCAATGAGCATAGGGAGTGTAGAACATGCAGAATGAGTGCTGACACTCTGCATTAGAAGAGGAAAGATTTTCACATAAAACCTGTAGTTTTCTAGCAGCAAGTTTGGCATTCAGTTGGTTTCCTTCTGCTGTTATAAAAGTTTGTCACGGGGCTTTTAAAAGTCAGTGTAATTGCTATGCTGCAGGAAAAGAGAGAGAATGTTCTTTTGAAGACCTTACAAATAACTGTGATCTGTTCATGGCTCTTCAGATAAAGAATACATCTGCAATTTCCCTTTTCCTGAAAATAGGATGTGAAAGATGTGGAGATCGAAAGTTACAATTTGTCTCTGTGGAATATGAATGCAAATAATCACTCTGGTTCTGAGGTGACTTTACTGGTATAGATCATCAGACTTGCACTTTTCAACATGAGTTTAAAATGTTTTCTGGCACAGAACAAACATCAGATTATGATTCTGGTTAGGCTTTGATTAAGTATTTGATACTGACAACTTCTAATGCAGATAAATCATACATACTGAAGAAAGAAAGTATTTAATCTGTCCCTTTTAATGTAATGTATGTGTGTCTAATGGGTTGAGCTTTTATTCCAAAATGTCAGCTTTTACTACAGATATTCTTCCTTACAAGCCACTGTTGTGTAGTAGTACATATTTTCAAAGAAATAAATATAGCAAAACATTTTACATGGATTAAGCCTTGCTTCAAGCTAAGTGCTATCAAAATCATGGCTAACTGGCAGAGAGAAAACATACTTGACTTGCTTTATGCCTCTCAAGTGATTTTTAGGAAGTATGTTTCCTTTATGAAAACTTGCTTTGTATAGACAGGCAGTACTTCTAAAGCTACTTGTTCAGGAACCTGAATTTTCAGAGACATATTGGGAAGAATGCTGTGAAGAGGTAGATGTACATCAGCCAGTTTGCCAGGAAAGTGATGCAGAGTCTTAGAGTTGCCTTATTCTGTGCTGATGAGATACCTGCCTAATCGAAGCCCAGCTCTGTTCTGGCTCCTTGCGGTTCTCCCATGTGTCCAGCTTACATTTTCATTTTGGAGTGATGGTTTGACCTCGTTTGCTTTTTTAGTGTAAACATAAGTAAGTCCTGCAGTAATTACAGCACTAATTAGCTAGATGAGGTGGGAGAAGTATTATTGTGACATTTAGGATTGTTTAGCAGTGAATGACTGGTGGATTTGTTTTTAAGTAGACTAACTTATAGATATTAAAATATGTCTGTGCCATATAGTTTTAATTTCCTATCCCTGACTACTGAAAAATATATTTACCTACTCCTCTAAAATTCAGACTATTCTGTACAACATCCCTGATAGGTGTTTCGGTGTACAGGAACTAATATTGGGACTTAAGTCTCTCTTCCATCTTTTTTGATGTTGCATCATCAATGTTTGGAAGTCACTGACACCAAAGTTTCAGATTCCTGCCCCATGAAGCAGAGCAGTAAAGCTGTACAGTCATGTGTAAATCTTGATTTGGATGCTCTTAGGAATTAGAGTGTTTCTTGAAAGATGTTGCTGAGATTTGCATATTGTGTTACAATGGTTTACTCCGAGCCTTACTGGTTAAATGAGCTTAGCAGTCCAAAGAACAAGGTGTAACTAGTCTGTATGAAAGGGAAACATCATAGTTTCATCATGGAAGAAATCCAAAAGATAACAGTAAATATATTGTAAGTAGCATGATCTATAGAACATGTAAAGGAAAGAATGAGTGGATTAATCTATTGGGCAGTAGGCTAGGAGCAAAATGGAAAGAGCAGTACAATGTCAGTCATTGCTAACTGCTTACAAAAGCTTTCACACATTAATGTGTTGCTGGAACTATGTAAAACTTTTTTTCTTCTGTTGATAAGCAAGGAAATGAAGTTGCATGTTTATTATCCTGATCAGGAAAATTGTTACTTTAATCCAGGAATCAATGTAATTTAATTTCTGCAGTTGTTTGGGGGGGGGTTATGCATATACTGGGTATTCTTTTTTGTTTCTGGTATTTCCTACATAACTCTGAACCAAAATGTCATAGTGGGGAAATCTTTTTATCTTGCAAGATCAGTATGACCCTGTAGCCCCTTTTTGAACTGTCTACTATAGTTGGGAGCCATTTTTTTGTGACAGTGGGTCTATGACAAACAGTATGCTGAGCTGTAATATTAATCAAAGAACAGATTTGCTTCTAGAACTCATTTCTTGGGATGTTGCTATTAGTAGGGAATAAAATTTCTCTACTAGACTATGCTTTGTTTTCACAGCAGTTGGAGTCTCATTTCTTCAGTCTAAATTAGTACAGGAAAACAACTTGAAAACTGTGATTGATAAAACAGCAAATTGAAGGGGAACGTGTCTGCTCTTCTAATGTTTCAGTCTTCTGATTTGATTTCTGTAAAAACACTCTCCACTAGTGACAAGTAAATCCCCAAACTAATTTACTTACTTTTTCTTCATCTACTTAATTTAAACCTAATTTTTTGCATTTTTTTTTTTTTCTTCCTATAAGGAACTTGTGCACAAATAAGTATCACACTGGTGGGTTTAATCTTGACCCTTTGTAATATGATACAAGAGAGCATTTTGTTAACAAAACCAAATAATTTAGGAGAACTATAAAAGCAAAATATTTTTACTTTACACGTTGACAATTCACATTTTAAAAGAAAATATGTTTGTGCTTTGGCTTTTTAACTAAACCAATAGATGCTCTCCACTTGCATCCTACTGTTGAAAGGTGAAGAAAGACCCAAAAACATCTGTGAAAGGGTGTAATTTCTGAATTTATTCCAACTGAAATGGGAATCAAGTCCTAATATTTTAGGAAGTTTACTTAACTGATGGATGTGTTTTGAAATTGAAAATGGTTCTCTCCCTTTTATTTCTGTGTAGCTCCTTTTCCACAAAGGAAGAATTAACTGATGATTGACATGCTTTATTAAGTGTCTTGGTTTTTAGACAAAGAGACATTGGATAAAATTTGGCTCAGCATCTGAATTTACAGCTGCCTTGTTTAAAAATAGGGGAAGATCTTTAAAAAAACTAATGCTAGTTCACAAATGCTTCTCTCAAGTCACAGTGATCAGATTCCTACCCATATCCTTATCTTCTTTATAGACTAGAACTATTTATGCACAAAGAATCCATGGGCATGAGATGTCTGTAATGATATTACACTGTAATATGTACATGTTTCATGCTTAATGCGTTAACACTAAGGACTAACAAAAGAACAAGATTCCTTCAAGTCAAATAGAGTCATAGACTTGGAAGGGACCTTCATCTAGTCCAACCCCCCTGCAGTAAGCAGGGACATCCTTGCTCTAGATCAGGCTGCTCAGAGCCTCATCAAACCTGGCTTTGAATGTCATTGTGTATGGGGCATCCACCACCTCTCTGTGCAACCTGTTTCAGTGTCTCACCTCCCTCATGGTGAAGAACTTTTTCCTCCTGCTCAATCTGAAACTGCCCTGTTCTAGTTTAAAACCATGGCCCCTTGTCCTATAACTACATGCTCTGACAAACAGTTCCTTCCCAGCTTTCTTGTAGGACCCTTTCAGGTACTGGTAGGCAGTTATCAGTCTCTGTGTATGGCCTGTCTGGTATTCTACAAGCTCTTTTGAAGAAATTAAAAACTTTCCCCTTGACTAGATTTTAACATTAGCTTTTCTTTATGGGTTAGAGATGTGTAAGTAAAAGGTTGCTGGATGCTGAGGCATATTGTTGGCATTTTAGGACTGTTATCAATTTGGGAACAACTATTTCTGTCCTCTCTTGTCTTCTAAAGCTATTCCGTTCATGTTTTATACAGAGCTTTCTATATATTCATGTATTTATCTCTGTCTCTGAACATGATAACAGTTACTTACACCAAAGAATTTTAATTTATTGTGGGAGAAGAAAAAAACGCTTATGTATCTGTTGTCTCAATTTTAGCAGTACAATCTTACTGAGAGGTATAATTTGCTTCAATGCCATCTGTGTCAGAATGCAGAAAGGATAGTACAATGTATCACAATGTTAAACATAAAGAAACGGGATAAGGGGGAAAAGGTACTATGCATGCGTATAAGGACATTAATAAAATTACATAATCACTCCTCCACAAAGCAATTTTAGAATGAAAAATATCTCCTTCTGCTCTTGCTTCTATTATCCTGAAAGTTACTAAGTGATTTAACTTGCCTTTGGAGCATTTGTATGTGACACTAGCTCATCTCTTGGCATTAGCATCCTGCTGCTTCCTATGAAAATAGGTGAACTGAGCAGCAACTAGACTGGCAACAGCTCAGATAGTCTCACAGCCTAGCTACAAGACCTAGGATCTCTAGGAGATATTTAAGGGTAAATTACTCTATGCTCGTAACATATATTTCAGTGTACAGATTTGCACACTATGTGATGTGTTGTATTTTCAAATGCTAAGGTAAACTTTCGGCAGAGGTGAATTCTTTAAAGCTATATACAAAGGCTGCGGGGACATAACAGGTCATAAGGTTCACCACAAGGAAAGCCAGGCACTGGAGCAGCCCACTGGAGATTGTAAAATTGCATCAAATCCTCCCCCCAGCCATCCCATGTCAATAAAGTTCTCCAGTCTTTTGCAGGTAGCATATGCTTATCTCTGATTATGTTACAATTTTTCCCTTCAATCCTGTTTTCATTACATTGTATGACTTCTACTTTATCAGCATTATTTTGTCACTGTCTGTGCCAGTGAATTTTAGAGAAATTTTAGAGAATTCTATTGCATCCCATAATGATGCATCAAAGAATTCACAGAATATTTCAAGGATAGATACAAGAAAGCTTTCACATACCATATTCACTTAGAGCTTGACCTTTAAAAGTGCTCTTGAATATATTTATATTTCTGAGCATATTTGTGTTTATACCTACAAGCATACTTGAAACAAGGAGGCATGAAAAGTCAATGAAAAGCCAGTGGGAATGGTGAGATGAAGTAAAAATACTTCAAGTGGTAACTTTGTCTTAAGATTGTCCCCCCATTGGTAGATCTAGAAAACAAAAACATCTCAGAAATGTGTAAACACATTGTGCATTTCTGTACGCCAAATCCTTCCTAAAACAGTCCACCTTGAATGTGTTCTTTGAAGAGAGTGCTTCTGTGTTAGAAACCAGCATCAAAATTATCAGGTGTGGAAGAACTTTAAATTAGAAGGGACTTAATGACATGTGAAATACTTTTCTAACCATTACAGACAGCCATTTAATTTTATTGTATTCATGCATGTTTTTGAAGGTGGCACATAAAAGGTTAGTGTGTCTTCCTGGAAAAAAGGTTGAGCAGTCATGCTTTGCTTGATTTTTCTTACTTTTTTGTCAGTATCCTTTTTCATCTCCTTTCATGTAAGACAGGTATTTACCCTGGTGAGTACCACTGCACAGTTAAAAACCACTGCTGATTTAGTTAATTTCCACCTTTTTTTAGTATCTGTATGTAACAGAATTATTTTGTTTGCTTTTGTTAATCTGGAAGCTTTGTGTGTGTATTGCTGAAACAGTCCCCAGCTTGATCATAATCTTGTGCATCAGAGAAAGTTACTGCAATGTAACTTTCTTTCTGATTATAAGAAAGGATAAAAACAACGTAAAATTCAGACAGCAGATTCAGTTGAAAGTTTAACAATTAAAATTTTTGCAGTTTTCACTTTATTGCTATTTGAAGTTTTTTTGGGTGTTTTTTTTTTGTGTGTGATGTGGGTTTGTTTTTTGTGAATTCTTGCTTATTAGGAAAACTAACTTAAAAGTTCAGTGGGTCATCTTTTAACCCCCATTATTAGTCCTTCTGTATCCATAATGATCTTGGTGTTAATGTTAAAATTTAAAACATCATGCTTCAGACAGAAAAAGCTTTTTATAGATCTCATCACACTAGATTCATTGTGGTGAATTATTAATTGGAAATAAATTCCATTAGGGAAAGTAAAATAAAATCCTATACCCGTTTTGCAAGTTCTGTCTGATGCCCAATGCAACGGATTCATAGTGTGGTCTTCTGTTATTTTTTGTGTTATTCTTATATTTCATGGAATTTCTATTCTGTCTCAGGAAAATGTCATTGTATCAGCTGCTATCTGCTGCATTTTTACTTGCATATGTACCCTAGGGACCTTTATGTGTTTATAGCACAAAGCTACGTTTTCTTTGCTCCCATTTGTATGTGACAGGTTTCCATTAATATATTCTTCTTTTGTAGCCTATTATATTCTCACTCCACTTGTGTGGTAAAACGAAACAGTAAAGGCCACCAAAGCCAAGTAGTTAGACTCTGTTTCTGTAGGCACATCTTATAGTTTCCAAGGAAACTTAAAAATGCTAGATAATAAGACAACTCTGTTCAAAGGCTACATACTTTTTCAAGACTCAGAATGTTTTCGCTTAATAGGTATTCAAAAGCTTTTATTTATTTACATGGCCATAGAAATTACATAGAATCTTAGAATCTTAGAATAGTTTGGGTTGGAAGGGACCTTAAAGATCATCAAGTTCCAACCCCCCTGCCATAGGGTGACACCTCCACTAGATCAGGTTGCTCAGTGCCTTGTCCAGGCTGGCCTTAAACACCTCCAGAGAGGGGGCATCCACAAACAGTGTAGGCAAACTGCCCTGGACATAAGGACCATAACAGTGTCCTCAACAAATAGTTGACCATCTAAGCCCATACTTGAGACTGCCAAATTAAGCAGCTCACTTTGTCATGCTCTTACTAATTATTGGTGGAGTTTATATGCTGATTTTAGTTTTTTGTATAAGGATATTATTGCCTGAATGCAGTTGGGTTCTTATTCCAGCTAGGTCAAATGAGAACATTGGTTTACATCAAGTTACATGATAGCATCATAGAAAAATGGCTTGATTTACATATTTTGTTTCCTATGATGAAATTTAATCAAATCGTCTCATTGTAGTATTTTTTAGATTTTTATTCAATAGTAACTGAAAACTTTTTTTATTTGGAATGAAAGAAGTAGATGGAATGTGATGTGATTAAAAATTCTGAACTTGAGATATGAGTATCTGGACCACTTCTGTAGTAAGATAAATTGTGCTGAGAAATCCAAACCACTTTTAGGATAGAGTTTAATCTGTTTTAGAATAAAGTATGCTTTGATAAGTTAGAGATCTTTCAATTACGT
Organism: Turnix velox; assembly: GCA_013400935.1. NCBI lineage: Eukaryota > Metazoa > Chordata > Aves > Charadriiformes > Turnicidae > Turnix > Turnix velox. The sequence goes on from VZTY01028187.1 coordinate 673,810, forward strand.
ATTCCTGTCTTTGGTGTTGATCTGGAAGAAGAAGTAGATTTAATAGCACCACAACTATAAATACATTCAGAAAATACTTGATTTGGAATTGTTGTTCTATGCTCTGCTATTGCAAGGATATATCTGATATTCTTGCAGAATGAATGAAGTAAATAAAAATCTATATTCTTGAAATCAAGAGACTTGATAAGAGACAGGATGCAGCTGTATTTCCAGAATCATTTTGTAAACTCAGAAGTGAAAGCAGGAACTTTTATATTCCTGTAGTGTTCTTATTCACATCATACTTTAAATAATATATTTCATGTTGACATAAAAGGATTTATGTAACTGAATGTTACTCGTAACATATACATTATATATATAATATAAAGGCATGCATTATTCTGATTAGAAACTGCAAGACTTATTGTGCTTGATTTAACATGCCTGCTCCTAATTTCATAATAGAATAATCAGTTTGAAAGTTGAATTCAGATTTGAATGTTCTTGGCTTTTTGTGTTTTTTTTGAAGTCCCTGGAAAAAGGTCTTGCCTTCAGTGAGGATATTCCCTGCACTAAGATCATGACCACCAGTACTCCCCATGAGCAAGTGGAGATTATCTCTGTAAGGTAAGGAATATGGTCCTGTGTTACTGAGGAAGACAATGAGAAACAAACAGACAAACTTGGAGATAGTACCTTCCTCTACTTTATGGTCATCCTCCTTCCCTGATTGGATTAGTTTCACTGTATGTAATGCACATAGAGTCCCCTATTACATCAAATTTTCTCGCACTATAGCTGCTAAGCTTCACCTTAATTCTTGCACAGGCATTACTCCTGCAGCTTTCTTTGAGTTTCATTGTCTATCATTCATTTACTTGCTACACATAAATGGAAAATGGCTAAAATGAAAAGCTCACCAAGCTGAAGGGGAGGAGAAGTAGAAGAAGAGACATAATGAAAAAATAGATATGTACCAGAGACATTCATATATCTGCCTTTTTTATTCAGGACATTTCATTAGGTTCTCTCTAGCTAAAAAGCTTGATAGTTTGAGGTTTCTTGTTTTGTTTTTTAAATCAAAGACTTTGTTGAGAAAGTGCATGTATTAGGATGTAGTCAATTTAATGGTACATGCAGCTGGTAAGAATTTTTCCCAAAAGAGAGTAAAAGACTTCCATTGTTTGTTTTAATGAGAGTTTGTTTACAGTTAGTTTCAAGGTATCAAGGGAAATATACCTGTATGTAGACGTCTGGAACATTACCAATGAAGAACTATAAAAGCCTCTTGAGACAGGTAGAAATTGTGCACGTGCTGCTTTGAAATAAAAAAAAAATGTTTTGGAATAATTACAGTTTTGTCATATTTTCCTGTCCTGCTGTCTGTGATGCTTTTTCAAGTCAGGAGAGAAGTGGAGAGGGCAGAGATTGGGCAGAGCCTTGCTGACACTCTGCTGCCTGTTTTCTATGCACTGTGATTACAGCAGCTGGTCAAGCACCATGTGCAGGGTGAAGAAGTGTGATAGGCCTCTTTTTTTTCCCCTGAGAAGGAGGGGATAATAATCAGATAATAATCTCCTTCCCAGGAGATTGCTGCATTTTACTGTATTTTTTTTGTGCAACTCTTGCTGCACTGAGATGCCTTCAAATCCCCTTTAAGGCATGCAGCTGTCAGACAAATAGAGCAGAAGCACAGAGGTTCTCTCTGTGGCCTGTCAGGAACTTGTGCAAGAGTAACATATTAAGAAGCTTTTAACTTCTGTTTTCCAAGGTTGCCCAGTGGAAAAAGTTTTCCTTGAGCCTGTGTGCTGCTTTGAAGATGGTATTTTGGATGAATTATATTATGAAAGAAGTTCTAATAAATCTGCCACATCAAAGATCATTGTAACTCTTCCTTTGCATATGTGACAGCTCTGATCCTTGATTTTCAGAAGATATATGTAAAAGAATTGAATCAGATTTCCCTTGTCTTTATACTTTCAGCTGAATCAACAAGTATTGGCAGTTGCTGCAGATGGGAAGTTGGCTTACATGAATAAATGGTTTGGTCATTTATGGCAAATCTTCTCTACCTGTTTGAAAGCCCCTGGCCTTGACTTTACTCTTGGCTCTCTGTGTTTGTGTTTCTGAACTTACATAAATCCTTGACTGCCGTAGTCTGGCTTTATGACTATACACACAAATCTTAGTGCTCTGCGTTGGAGTTTTTCAGATTGTCATATTGCTTAAAAAGTTTCAAATCACTCTTTAAAATACCAAAAATATATTCTTTTAAACAGTATAAATTTAGCTTTCTCCATTAGGCAGGGCAGATTAGACTTGATTTATGGGAGTCCTTTTGTTTCTGCCCTGACCTTGGAGATACCAGGCTACTTTGTGGCACTTTATAGAATCTTCCTTTTTTTAATGCCTTGATGAGTGCTGGCTTCCTGTTTATTTGTTTTACTTCAAGTAAAGGTTATTTCAAAGTACATCCAGTTTGTAAAGGTCATGTACAGGTCCACATGCGAATGTAGACTTAGACGTAGACTTACAAAAGGCAATCAAAAAGAGTGGAGGCAGAGGCTTTAATCAATAATTAGCACTATAAATGTATTGCTTCAAGCCTATTAAAAATAAATAGTAAAGCTCAACTGGGTGAATTTGGCATCAATAAAATGATCCAAACCAAGAACACAATCAGTGGATGAATACCACTTCACAAAAATGCACAAGTGAATGGGCAGTAGGATTTAAAGCAGGCATATATTTGGCATGGGATGCTGGAAGTCCTTCTGTGCTCTCAGCTTTTTCTTTAGCTGCATTTTCATGGTTTATCCCAAATTTTTATTCTTCATTTTTCCAGGCAAGTGTAAATGCAGTGGTGGTTCAGTAAGTCTACTGAAAGATTCCACAAAATAAATTTTTTTTCAATTTTGGAATGCTTTGCAAACATCCAAGATAGAACAATTTTGTGGATTCACTGTTAAAACAAAAATTAATGTGTTTGAGGCATTACAATTAATGGATTGCAATCTTTTTTCTTTTTTTTGGCACTTCCCAAAGACATATAACAGATGCCTTCTAGTTTGATAGAATGTATACAGTAAACAAACAACAGTGGGTTTCTGAATAACAGAAAGCTAATTTCCTGTGGAAGCTGGAGATGCCATGTATTTTTTAATCAAGTAACTTTAACAATTAAGAAAATAGCTAAGACATGCCAGAGGGAGAACTTGTGTAGGCATTATCAAGTCTTGAAATGAGTTCTGGTAGCTTTGATGTGCTAAATGGTAAGTTACAAGCCATTCTTCATGAAAGCAGTCGCTTCAGTCTTTTTTCCTTGCCTTGGGTTATAGAGGTTTGGAACATTTTATTTTCTAAATAGAAAACAATTTTATCTTCATTATGTTATGAAAGTTCTCCTGCACATCTATAAATATGATTTAATGACTCCAAAAGTCACTGACATTGTAAAGTCCTGATGTTTTCTGAATGAGCAGATTCAGAAACTCACTAATTTCTTTCAGTGAAGGAAGTAACTAAAAAATAAAACAAAAATTTAAAATTGAAGAAACTAATGTAGATTCTTTAGTATTTTTCATTAAAGAAGACTGCATAAAACACTTCTAATTTTATGTAGAATGGAAGGAGTGGGGGTTATTTTTGCAAATCCATATCTTAATTTAGAATTTCCTATTACATTTTAGTTGATGCAATGTTTTGTGACAGTTTTCTGTAACCATCTGTAAAAAAATGTCTTCCTGGGAGGGCTATTTAGGCAAACCTTGAGCTGACAAAATATTAATGTTCTTGTCCAACACTACCTTCTTGTTCAGCAGGTAATTGAAGACCTCTTTTGGAAAGGCTTTGCTCAGCTAAATAGCAAAGAGGAACAATGTAGTTTAACATGAGGGACAGAGGGCTTGAATACTGCTTTATAATTACTGAATGGATGGTATCTTAGATGAAAGTTTGGGTTTTATGCTAAATTTACCACTGGCCTAGCAGAGGCATTTTAGGAGCTAACGCATTATTTGCTATTAATACTTTTTCCAAGTGATGGTATTTTTGAATACCAGCTCTTTGTAGAAATCTTTATGAGAAAAAGCCAAAATCAAAAATTGAAGACAATGCAGTGTTTTTCATACTGTTGATGTGAGGCTATTATAGAAGGCTATTATAGAAGGGCTTATTATGAGCTGCACACATAGTTATTTCCAGTCCAGATTAGGGATTTGTGACAGTTTGGTCATGAATTCTAAGTAACATCTGTGAAATGAACTTATTTCCTCAATCTAAGTTCTATTGAGCCAATAGTAATGCTGTTTACAGTACGACTGACTGTGATAAGAAATGGAAATCTGCATAGCTATCAATTATGATGGAAATGCCTTTAGAAATGCAGCTGATTGTATTCTGTGAAAGACTTGTGGTATATTTTTGGTATCCTTTGAAAATACCCCTTATTTGCTTACTTATCAAAGCAAAGGTTCTATCTCTTGCTTCAATTCTGTCACTAATTTAGTGCTTTCAGCAAAGTGGCTCAGTATAGAATATAGACCATTAACATTGATAACATTAGTGACACATAAGCTTAAGCATAAACTTCCAATGTTACTAGAGATCTTTTGATAGAAAAAGTGATGCATAAATGCCAAACACTTTTCTGTTAAACTGGAGATGCTTAACCAACTGGGCTAAAATTAGTACTTAATGATTCTGGTTATTTCTCATGTTGCTGACGGAAAGCAGTAATAAAACATGGGAATGTGTACTCACTTCTGAAGGTACTTTAGCTGCTGGAAAAAAAAACCCAAAAAACCTCAGCTGAAGTTATCTTTATATAAAAAGAACAATCTGGGGCGTGGGAGAATGGCTACGTGACAAAGTAGACATGAAGGAGCTATGCTGATTTAACTAAGGTTCTCGTGGGAGAGGCAAAGATAACATGTCCTTGAATCCAGGTGTGTTACAATAACAAGGTGCCACAGTTAGAAACAGCAGTAATTGCAGAGGGGACAGGATGAGCAAATGTACCTTTTACTTGCCAACCAATAAGATACTGCCTAGTGTGCTTACTAATGAGTGGATTGTATATAAGTGTGTGAAAACTCCAATAAATCAAAGCTTGCTTATTATCAATCATATTGATTGTCCACATCTTCCCATGCGGGGTACAGGGGTAATATTTTATGAAATGGTGCAGTGACACAGTTGCCAATCCTGAGATCAAGAATTCATCCTTTTATTTGAGGTCAGCTTGGAGCATCTCAAGTGTTTTGAGCTAGTCTGGACTTCATGTTTGAAAAGCAGTACCAATATAAGGCCTTAATGGACAAATCAGTAGCCTGTTTATATGGTGGGTGTATCAGAAGGGGGTGGAATTTTAATAGATTTCTGTACTTGCTAGTACTCTAATAGACTAACAAGTATGTGACTCTGAGGGTTGTGTAATTTGATTACAGGGCATATATACATTAGAAAATTTCTTAAAATTATTTGAAGGCAAAAAGTATCTCTACTGGTACCCTAGAACAGTCATACCTACAGATTTTACCTACTATAGTTCATATTTATTGCATGCCATTTAATTTGATCATGATTGAAATTGTGGGGAAATATCTGTGAAGCGATGGACCACTCATTGCAAACAATTCTGACAATGTTAGGGTCTGTATCTAGTGTAACTGTCAGATAGTTCTCATGTCTTCATATGATTATTTTTGAAATGGTTTGTGCTTTTGGAGGTGAAACGGCTTACTTATAAAATTCAAGCCTATTTCTTGAGTTGTTCTAGTTAGCGTCCTGATTGTCTGGAAGAGGCTCAGACTTTAGATAGCTCGATGTACTAGCACAAATTCTTATGTCCCAAATCTTTTTAAACCATTTGCTTTGGTACTGCAAAGAGATCCATGCAGAAAGATTTTGAGGTCTGTGCTTCTGAACTACTGCAGTAAGCTTTGACTGTCTAATTTGTGTCTGAATTCTGAAGACTTGCAAGTTTAAGGAAATTATAATTTTATTTTACTATGCAACTTGAACAAAGTTAGTCTCTTGCTTGTTAGAATTATGTAATCTGTAACATACATGCTTGATGCAAAATGAGAAGTAGTAATTGTTCAATAGAGTAATACATTGCTATTATTAGGTTAGTAATACTATGAGAATAGCCATAATCATTGCATTATTTCTCTTTAGGCTAGCAATTATGATAAAAAACATATTATAAGTTTCACAGCTTCATAGTTTGCTGAATCAGAGTAGGCTTCAAGCACAGAATGAGCAAGCATTTGTAATTTCCTTGTAAAGTAAAATTCACATAAATAGCTTTGACAAAGTAATGAGTTTGGTTTCCTTCCCCTCCACTGCCCTCCGCTGCAACAGAGGAAGGTACTATGTGCTGAAGTTTAATAAATAAATTGATTAAAACCAGCCTGGACATTTCAGTTCTACTCCCTCTGGGTAACTGTTATTGCATTTTTCATACTCCCAGCTTTAGTTACTGGAGTTTGAAATGCAGAACAAGGAAGAAAGTACTGACGGCTTGCCCTTGCAAGAGATTAATTTATAAATTGTTAATTCAGAGAGTTAGTTCCCAATACACCTCATACAGTGTCAGTAAAATGGAAAAATGGATGTTTGTAGGTATACCAAAATATAAAATATGAAGGGAAGAGTGTTTTAAATCACAGTGACTAGGGTGAAGGGAAAGTTGATTCAAATAGGTTAATAAGATTTTTTCTTTAAGACCTGGCTCTCCATTAAGTGGTGAGATCTGACTTTTTTTATAGTAAAAAATAATGTTGAATCTGGAAGAGGGCGTACATCATCTTCTGGAGCCACTTATGGACCACTGCCATCAAGTTCTCCTTAATGTATAAGTGGAAGATTCTCACAACTGAAATGCAGCTGTTCATTATGGCCCCTTTAGAGCTGCAGATGACATGGTAGGTGCCTTCCCCTACCCTTAGTGTCCTGCAGTTGGAGAGAGTGAGGGGGTCTCAAGAGAAAAAGCTGAGAAGAGGCTAAGGATGAGATCTGGCATTTCAGGTGATTCCAAGAAGAATTTACAAGATCCAGTGCAGTGCATTGTTGCAGACTTAAAAATGGAAATTCTAATAGCCGCCTAATGAGCTTCAGTGGTCACCCATAGTAACAAGACAGACCGTATGTTAAGTGTTTTGTGTGTTTTTTAAAAATCTATGAAGGAGTAATCAATCCAGTACTAGTTGGTTGATTAGTCTGCTTGTTTGGTTTGTTGAAAGACATGTGAGCTTCTCTTGCTTCATTGATTCCTTCCTACCTCCACCTCCCCAGTATCTATACTCATTCACATTCTGAATGTATTCCACAGAAAAATGTGTATCTTTTCAGAAAGATGTTCATTTACTAAAGAGAATTCATTAGAAAGTGAAAATTCCAGTAATCAAGCTATTGCATTTTGTCCTGGAAATTAAATAGGATAAATGGTATGACCAAGATCTCCACTAAAATAAGTCAAATAAAAGCATTAATTAACAACGCAACAGGTATTGGTGCATCTTGTTTGCTTAAAATTTACTTTGACAACATATTATTTTTCTTCTTTCTCTTAATACTCTCAGATCTTTACATTTGAAGAAGTGTTGGGGGATTGGCACAGGCTAGGGAGTTAACGACTGCCATCAAGTTCTCGGAGCAAGACAAAAACATCGATGGAGGCCTGAGGCAGACCTCGCCAGGTTGGAGCCATAGCCACGTGACGACCTTGACGATCGTGTATGTCCTTGGAGGCTTGGGGGAGTGCTGAGAACTAGTGAACAAGGAACTCGTGGTCAGCTGTACCTGAAGGAGAAAGGAGAGAAACCGCGAGGGGAGGGCTCGACATTGATGATGTAACATGGGACCAATCGGAGTGTGACTAGTGGGCATGGTTAACCATAGCTGTATATAAGCTTGTCTGATGCTCTCAATAAATGAGATTTGCTGATCATGATAGCGTGAGGCTTGTCTCCCGCGACTCTGTTCCCGACAAAGAAAAAAATAAATAATTGATCATGAAAGTAGGACAATGAAACTTGAGTGCACATTAGATGCACCAAACAAAGAGCAAGAATGTGTATTGTAGAGAGAGAGAAAAAGCAGGGGACATACATTTCCTTGATTGTAGTAATGATATTGCTAAGACAAAGGTGTTGTTTGCATGTTGATAGTATTTTGTAGTGCACATCTCTTCCATTGATGGTGCTGCATTTGGTGCTGAGTTTTTTATCCACTCCCCAGAAATACACACAAATACATTGACACTTCATATATTTCAGATGGGGAATTGGATAATCAGACGCAGCTGTCCTCTATTTGAAGTGCAGATGATTTTTGTATCATCCACCCCAGAGTGACACTTCATATGTACTCTAACAGGTACATCTGTTTGTGTAGAATTTTAGTACAATGTTGTCTTTTGTCAACTTTGACTGATGTTTTCAGCAGCAGGTATGTGTTAGCAGAAGGAGCTCTCAAAAGACGAAGGTAAAGATAAGGTGATTTCATAATTTCATCATTTCACACGCCATAGATGTATAAGGTGTAGGAGAGATAGTGGAGGCAAAGGAAAGAAGAGACAAATTCAAAGGTAATATTGAAAATCCTTTAGCATATGTGCCAGAAAACATTTTTATCTTTTTATCTGGTATGAATGAAGCTGGTATGAAGAGAGGAAGCCAGCACTGTTTCCTTCTGCTACATTCTAATGGTCATAGTTAAACCCTTATAATGCAAGTGCAACCTTTTATGCAATGGTATCCCTGTCTCCCGCTCATCATGCTGAAAGTGGATTTAAACTACTTTAAGCTGATGAAGACTAAGCCAAATACAAGACTCAAGTTCAAGTTCACCATTAGATTTTGCCACATTAGATCATCATGGCTTCACTGGCTTGACAAAATTTAGATCAGCCTAAAGTTTAATAGCAGTCAAAACTAGAGAAGTTACGGTGAAATGATAGAATGAGAAAACATTCTGTCTCTAAGTCACAACAGAAAATGTCTGCGCTGGTATGACAATATGGTAGCCTATGAATCGAACAAAAGAAGCTGTCATCTGTCTGTAAATGCCTGCAGTGGATAGTTGAGTGAATCCATTGTGACTGGAAAGGGACGTTTCTTTAAGATCTGATAATGCCATCTTTTTTGCTGACACATTTGATGTTTTGTGGTATATGATTTCAATAAATATACATTTGTAAACTCTAGTTCTCAGTTGCCAGCTTAAAGGTTGAGTCCCCCAGATGTTTTGTATGGCTTTTACTTTGTTAAGCCAAATTCTGACTTGTAGTTTTGATTTGTAATTCATAATATCTAAAGTATGGAGTGGTAGACTGAAATGGAAGCCTTTGGCTGATTCTAGAGCTATTCTGTGCTGGGTGCCATCTAGATTTTACTGTAGTGAAATGGTAACACTTAATAGTGTCCTTGCTAGAACAATATCTATGTTAATTTTTGTTTTAGCTACCTAAGCAATTTAAAATTTCTTTAGATTTTTGTTTTAGTATGTATATAAATATTTTCCTCTTTAATTGGAGAAAAGGTTTGGTGGATATTAGATTATTTGAAATATATTCTGACGTTCTAGGCTAAATTTTTCATACTTCTAAATGCTTTTTATGTGAGAATTTTTAGTTTTTAATATCATAACTCTTGATGAAGAGTGAACTACTCTCTGTTTACATGTGGGAGAGGAAAGGCTAAAGGAATACACAAAACTGTAATTCCACTATTTCCATGTGAAGGGCTAATCCATCAAGTAAAATACTCATGATGATTTTGCAGCTGGTGGAACTATGTACCAGATGCCATAGGAACAAACCCAATAATAATAAAGTGTGTTGTATCAAGGCAGCTATTGCTTTTTGGACAGTAATTTTATCTGGAAATCAGAATAGTGGTTTCTAATTTATATGAAGAATGCCAGAAATCTATAAATATAGATACAAATGACACAGCTGTGTGTCTCATTTTTGCTTTGTTATGCCACTGAGGTGAACAACGCTAGCTAAGGCTGCTCTGGAGTTGGCTCCTCAAGCAGTTTCAAATTCTCCCTAACTCTTTTCCAGTACTGTTGGGAACTGGCTTGTGGCCCGTGGCCATGGCTCTCTGGAACAGCTTAGGGAAGGTGAAAGCAGACTGTGAGACCATGGATGCCAGAGACAAAATGGATGCTGCTGAGCGGGCATGACTTGCAGAGATCCGAAAGGAGCCTCTCTGGCCTTGGCCAGTCCCGGTAAACAACTTTGGAGGAAAACAACCTTGAAGAGGTGCGTGAGAAACCAGCCCTAAGATGCAGCTGTGGGTAGGAGGTGATGGGGAGATGTAGTTTCTAGTTCCTGACCAATGGATAAGCGTAGTTATTGTAAACTGTAACCTCTATATAAGTGAGCTATTTGGGCTGAATAAACGGAAGCTTCTTTATCACTCATATTGTGTGGCTTATGGTTTCCCTCACCGGCTGGGCCTGCGCAGGCCGTTACACAGTACAAATAGCATGTGTGAACCTATTCAGGCAGTAAGGTCCAGATTTTATTTTTTTGAGCTAGAATTCTGGGTATTTAGGAGACAAGAATCTTTGGTACACTTTACGTATAATACATGGAAAATACAATCATTTGCTTTCCCATGTGCAGTAGATCATAGGATAATGGCAGATTGAATGAACATCAGGAGGTCTCCAGTGTGTCATGGTGCTGGTCAGACAATCACATTGTTCAAATTTTTATCCAGTCAGGTTTAAAACTCTTTGAGGATGAAGACTGTACCTTATGTGACCTGTTTCAGTGCTTGGCTGCTCTTATGAGAGGAGGGTTTTTTGTCTTTACATATCTAGTCAGAGTCTGTCTTGCTTCAGATTGTGCCTTCTGACATGCACTTCTGCTATACATAGAATCACAGAACAGTTTGTGTTAGAAGGGACTTTAAAGATCATCTAGTTCCGACCCCCCCATCATAGGCAGGGACACCTCCCATTAAGGTTGCTCAGTGCCTTGTCCAGCCTGGCCTTAAATACCTTCAGAGAGAGGCCATCTACAACCTCTCGGGCTAACCTGTTCCAGTGTCTTGCCACCCTTACTGTAAAGAATTTCTTTCTTATATCTAGCCTGAATCTCCCCTCTTCCAATTTACATCCGTCACTTCTAGTCCTTCCATCACACACCCTATTAAAAAGTCTTACCACTGCCTTTCTGTAGGTCCCCTTCAGGTACTGCTAACCTACTATGAGGTCCTTCCCAAGCCTTCTCTTCTCCAGGCTGAGCAACCCCAACTCCTTCAGCCTGTCCTCAGAAGTGAGGTGCTCCAGCTCACACATGGAAAGAAATCAGTGTAAATATGATCTTGGAGAAGGCACTTTCTTTACTACTTAAGCTTAAAACACAACTAACAGTGCAGCCAACACCGGTGTTGATCCTAATAGTTTTTCAGAAATGGCTTGAAACCATGGCAAGCTCACATCATGTGGGCATTAAAGAGACGAAAAATAAGCTTTTTCAGTGACATTTTTTGCTTCTTGTTTGAAAAGTTAATTTTGCAGTAGGATAGTTTGCCAAGTGAATATTGTTCCCTGGCCTGCCAACCATCCCTCCAGCCATGATTTTTGTTCCTCTGAATAGGTCACTGTGCATTCAAGTGTCAGCTAAAATGGTACAAGATTAGTGCTTTAGCACTAATTTATTTAAGATCTGCCAAGTTAATAGTATAAAAATAATTGTAAACAAATAGATAAAGGAATGTATGTATACTATTCCAGTTTCTTAGACATCTGGGCGCGATTGGGACTCAACCATTTTTTCTACAAAAAATGTGCTCAAGGCTTGCTTTGAAGCTGAATCCAACAGATGAGCTTGAGGGTTTATGGTTTATCTCGAAGCACCAGTAGGCTTTTTTGTTTAATGACTTCAGTGATTAGTATCTTTAGATTTCTGAGTTTTAAGAACACAGAGTATATTTAGAGAGCACTACAGAGTCTATAGAATTTTGCAGACCTTTGTAAAGAAGATGTAAATTATCCTAGAAACATAATTTTTATTATTCTTTACCTTTGTTTCAGAATTAAAATATTGTAGCCTAGCTTCAGTTGAAAGTGACAGGGAGAACCTGCTGAAGATGCCAGAATTAGGCTGAGGCACTGGCATCAATAGCACTCAATTTCTATGAAGACCTTAATGTTTTTCTTTTCATTGTTCCCAGTGAAGGTTCCAGAAAGGGTTCGTTCTTGCTCGACTGATATAATTTGAACAGTGTTCTAATTCCTGATTTTTAAACTCACACAGACAAAATGCAATTGAAATCAGAGGAATTTAGCCAGATAGATTCTTATGCTATTTAGCTGAAATCAAATGTCTTTCTTGCACTTAGGAGCAGCAGGGAAGTCACTTGAATAACATCCAAATACCTGAGCAATTTTATGTTTTGGGGTAGTGACATGCTTCATTGTTGCTTTTGTCAGCTATTTAAATGAAGGATGAGTAAACTGTCCATCTTTAATAAAGTTTGATCAAATACCACAGGTAAAGATGATGTTTGATTTGTAATCTAGAGAATGGGGATTCTTTCTAATGGTACAACAAAGATTGTTACTAATCAATGCCGTGTGTTCACTGCAGCTGTTAAAACTCTGCTTCTGTAATCTGCATCTTCAAGGGGCATGAAATAGTGTGCTTGGAAAAGTTGAAAGTGTGTGTTACTTCTAGTTGAAATGAGTGGATTTCAACAGTTGGAACGTGTTTCCTGTTTCATTCCAAGAACTCAGCTTCTTAGCACCACATGGAAATACTGCCCTTGGATTGCTACCAGTCCATATGCAGCATTTCAGCTCTTCTGTAACTTTGCTTGTTGGAATACTAAGGAAAGGTAACCATTCCTTTACTGTGAGATTTGAGACCAGGTTTCCCTTTTGTGTGTTCCCTGTCAGGTTAATAAAAAGCTTTTAGTTAGTGACCAAAGTGTTTTTCAATAATCTGCCAGTGGCCTTTGTTCTCCAAAGACAAAGCTTGAGTTTTAGCTATAATGGTACCTCTGTACTTTGCTGTCTAATAAAAGAAACTGTAACCCCATCATTGAGAGTAGCTCTAAAAAACCTGTACTTGACATCTGTTGAAAAGAATTGTATGATTTTATAACTGTAAATCACAGGGGTTTTTTTTATAGGCCTCAGTACTCCTCAAAAGCCGTAGTTTCCCCATTGCTTTCCATTTGAAACCACATTTGCTGAAGGGCTCTGGCATAATGAACTGTGCTAGAGAGTGTAATGGATGCTAGTATAATATGATAAGCAAAATATTCAGAGAAGACACTAGGATGTTAGTTTTTAAAGCTAGAAGCTGTGGCTTCCTTCCAGAATTGTTAATTTGAATCACGTTTCTCTCTCAGCCTCTCTGCTTTACCCAATTTCCTCCTGCCTCCACATTGAGAGTTAAAGTGATCTTGACAGTGAAGCCTTTTGTATATGTCCTGCTCTGTACCTGAACTGATGCCTTAATGATGCATGATCTATGCTCTTAAATGAGAGAAGCTTTTCATCGTTCCTGTAAAGTCATTCTCTCCTCCTTTGATTTACTCTCCTAATGAGGTTCAGGCTTTGCCTCACTTCAATGTATGATATATTCCAAAAATAGCTTAGATATTGAAACAACTCTCATTCTAAAGTATTTGCAAGTCCTTAAGTAAAGGTGGAGGAAAAAACCCCACAACACTAAACCTATTGTGATCATGACATTAGAGGCTGGAAAAAACCAACAGTGTAAGGGCATCAGCTGATCTTACAGGGCAAGTTCATTAGTATAAAATTACCTGAACGTAGATGCAAGAATCAGTGTAATAGGAGAGGTATAAGAACTAATGTAAAAAATACATTGGAATAAAGTAATGTTTTTAAAGCCTTTACATGCTCATTTTATGAAGTTGGTATAGATGATTCTGTCATTGATCAGTGACATTTGTGAAATTGGAAATGGAGTATAGGGGTATGGAATATATATACACTAGTACTGGTCTAGAGATACAAAGATAATTATTAATTTTAATTCTGAGGGGTTTAAGAAGTGATACAAAGACTAACAGACATTTTAAATGGATTTTCAAGTGATGTAGTGAGCAATAAACGTCAGTCAAAGCCTAATGACAGACTGACGAAAAAATTTAAAAATCCTTTAAGCTCTTCCCCCCTTCTTTTGTCTGGAAACTCAAAAACCAATGATCAGAAAAGCGATTGCAGCAGCAGTATGTAGTTATTAAACAGAAATGTTCACTTGACCTGTAGTTAAAGTATTATTTATATTTAGTATATATAAAAGACAACATAGATTCATCCTATTCAGAGCCTTCCTACAAATGGTGATTCAAGACTGTACTCACTGTATTTCATAAACATGTACTAAGACTGAATAGTATGTGTGAGAAGAATGATGTTGTTTCATTCATATTTTGCAGCCAAGTAAATAAAACCGTCCTGATTTAGTTTCAATTCAAATTTATTGCAAAACATAAACTACACTGTACTAATGAAATTACATCAATAGTGTTGGATTACTAGTTTGGACTTCAACTGGAAATATTAAGCCATGAATAATACTTTGTTATATCTGAGGAATGGATGCAAGTGAAGTGAGTGGAAGATCATATCATATGAAGTATAGTTAGCATGAATGGATTGTTATTTCATGTTCTGGAGACAAATGTAGTGGTTATGAGAACAGCTACTAGGGCAAACAGCCAACAATGAAGTGTGTTTATTTTTTGTGTCCTGTTTTACAATAATATTTCTTGTCACCAAAGCGCAGCCTATATAATTAACTTCTGCTGTTAAGAGAGAGCTTAAGCTTGAAGTTTGATCTTATGGTACTTTTAAATGTTGATGAGTAAGCCTGTTCAATGGACTGTCTTGGCTTGTAAAGTATTTGTTGAAAACAAGAACAAATCAGAAAGTGGCAGGGATTATATGTCATCTTTGGAGAAGAAAATACCAGGTAAAGATTTCTGGTTTGAGGTCTACACTCTTCATTGGGGTATTTGCAGGCTCATTATGCAAGGGTCATAATTGACAGAATCAGTGTACTTTACAGTTTCTGAGATTGCTGTGCTTGCTACTTTATAAAATGTATCTTCCTGAGATTAAATGTTTTATACTTTCTACAATGAGAAAGAGACAAGATGAATAGGCATTGATTTTCACTGACAGTGGTGGCATGCAGACTCTGTTAGTATCTTTTATTCTTGTCTTTGCATGCTCAGTCTCATTTTTTATTTTCTTTTAAGTTCTTCATAGCCATGTGAAGGGCTTAGAGGTTTATGTCTGTGTATCTGTTTGTATCACTGTGCCCGTTCACCTGCTGTGAGCAAAAAGACCAAATCTTTTCCAAGCATGTATTGGGTCTTCACACATTGAATCATGCAAATATGGCCAATAGGCAAGGATCCCGTGAGAATTTTAGGGTAGATCTAGGCTGACAGGTTTCTACCTGTGTGCTGAAGTGACATCATTACAGATTTCTTTCAAAAAGATCTTGCATACAGAGTGGGTTTTTTGTTTATTTTCCATGGAAAAATGCTAAGCTTCCTTATGGAAAAGCTTTTAAAGTGCTTTAGGAAAACAATGAAATATTACAGAACAGTGGGAAAAAGGCTTGAAAATTTTCTATATGTGCCTTCTTCTAAGCAATGAAGTGTCTAAAGAAAAAAAAACAGAGGAAGTTTTCAATACCTTGGAACAGTCTAATAATTTCTGCTTGATGGTTGCCAGATGCCACTGGCTAGTCTTACTGGGATTTGATGTAAAGATCCCATGAAGCTTTTAGGTTTTTCTGAGTTCTCAGTATCACCTGATTCCTACCCAGGAGATTGTGTTCCATTTGCATTATGGAAACCATAGCACTGTCATAGAAACTGAGGTCTCAATCATCACCTTAAAAGGTCTAGGTAGTTTTATGTTACATTAATGTCAAGAAAATGAGAATCTTCCATTAATTTTTCAGCAATAGCATCTGGACTTTGTTCTAAGGAAGCCAAAATAAATCTAGTTCTCAATGAGATTGAATAGTAACCATTATTCAGTATTGTGTGTTTCCTGCTTAAAGGAGGAGGAAATGAGGGAAAGACACTGTACAACAGAGGAAATTTAAAATAAATTAAGCTGAAACTGTTGTAAACTGATTTTTCCCTAGGCTTATTTATACTGTGTAAGAGGACTGTCAGCTTGCTGGTTCACTCTCTAGGATCTCTAGAATCTCTAGGATTCTGTACTGCCATTTATAGTGTTGAATCTGACACTCCAAAATCTTTATGTCGTGTAGACAGTGCTGAATGTCAAAGAACCTTCACCATTTTGGATCCATCCTGGATGTCTAGTGTTTTGCCTCAGACTCTGTGACCTTAATTTGACTAACATGCTTCTAGATGTTAATGCAAGCTTCCATAAAACTTTGAGGACTAGAAGTTCCAGCACAACAGTTGGAAAGGTTAGTCTGCCTCCCAGAATCAATTAATTAGGTTAGTTGTTAAACTAAGTCAAATCCCTACTAAAATAATTGTTTAGCATGGAGATTGAGAAGTAATTTCAAGTAACTGCATTTAATTACTCAGTTTATAAAAATTTTCTCCTTGCTCTAAGGAGTCAAATTTTTCTCCTAGGTGAAATATATACTGATATACATGATGGCAGGTCTTCACTCATCATATGCTTTTACCATGGAAGGACTTCTAAATATACTGGTATGAATAAATCTTTGTTTTTGTACCTCAGAGTGTTTGCTGTGCTTATTTTCTAGCAGAGACTAGATTCGGAGGCTTGCTTCCTTTCTCATAGAGATTTAGCCAGCCTTGAATCTGATAAATATGGTCAGTGTTGTTCCTGAGTTTGGCCTCATGCTTACTGGAATATCAGTGTTGCTTGTACTATGGCTGTCAGTTTGATGGGTCACTTTTCCCATGATGGTCTGTTACCAGCCGGTCTTTTAAATAGACTAATCAGTGGAGGGCATGTTATACAATTAATTTTCTGGGTAAATTTAGCTTAGTTCCTCAGCCAGACCCTGTGTTTCAGCATCAAAATTGCGTGGCAAATTTTATCAAAAAGATGCATTTCCTTTGAGCTGTTACTGTGTTTACAGACATTCATAATATAATTAACTCAGATTCATAATGCCTGTCACAAATGACAAAAGTAATTAATTATGAAATTTGGACTATGGGGCTTTATGTGGAATATTTACCTTCAGGGGATTAAGTCTCAAAAACATTTTGGGTCATCGTTTATTTTGTCTGAGTCTAATAGCATGCTGAGTTTTGTGAGGTTTCAATTATGATGGTTGAATAATGTAGGAAGCACAGAAGAAGTAATGCTTCCATGTTTATTGTATTAACTTCAGTCAAGAGAGAAGGAACATGGCACTGGCGGCTATAAAGATGCAGTATTCCATGAAGGCTGCAAACAAAAATGTTATTTGTGTGCCAAAATACAATAATTATACAGCTAAAAGCTGGAGTTTTTCCCCCACCAATGCTGTTGGAATGTTTGTAAGTATGCATGCAGTATCCGTGTTTTTAAGGTACAAACTTTACAGCAATGCTTGAAGTATGTGAGCAAAGAGAGGGAGTCCTTGATAAGGACCACTATAAAGTGGTAATTTAAAGTACTTGCTTCAGACAATACTGTCTGCAGTAGGAGCATCTCAGAACAAAGCAGGAGCCCATGATCAGTAATTTTAGAAGTGGGACTGATGTTTTCTCCCTTTTTCTACTATCATCTGGTGTTCAAATTACCTTGTTCTGTCTTAGTGTATCCACTTTGAGGGCTGTTGCATCACATGAAATTGTTTAGGACACTTTGTTCTCTTCATTGGGAACACTGGGTGTTGTTCAGAGTGTGCAAGACCACTGCAGCACACATCTGCCATGGAAAGAGCATCAGATGCTCTATCTCCTCTCTCAAGTCTGGCTTAAGATGCTTGATACTTCAGTCCCTTCTCATCAGATTTTCTTAGAGACAACTGGTGTTTTTCAAGCAAAAAAGTGGTAAAAACTCTGTGTGTGTTTTTCTTTCTATTCCTGAAGAGTCTGACTGTTTTTGTTGTCTATGTTATGATATGTAGTATTGGAGATCTGGATCCAAAAAATGCCAGTAATACAGGAAGATTCATGTAACTCTGTTACATGTAACTGAAATATTAGAATGTCAGGAAACTTCTCAAAAGCTCAGACAGCTATCTCCTGATTTAATACCTAGAGCCAAAGATTTTTATGTCATAAATTATGAAAGCTTAATCTAATACGACCAGCTTGTAGTCTGACTAATTGTAAGGTGGAATAATGTAGTATCATTTGCTTTTCCTTTCCTTTTTATTCTAGACCTTCTTCATATTAACTTTTCCTGTGCTATTTTTATTTATTAATAACAGTTGACTTATTTAAATTCTGATGAACTGCAAAATCTGATCTATTGTCTTTATAGAACAATGATTGAATATCTAGAGATCTAAAAGTTACATCAAGCCTCTAAATTTCAGACATGATTGCTTAAGAGAAGGAACTTCAAGCTGTGCTTTCCTGCCTGAATAGATAACACCAACCTGCTAATGACACTTTTAATATTCCTGACAGTTCTTATACTTTTATTAGTAATAGATCTCATAGTGGATTAACTATTGATTTTAGGTGACTGTGAAACTGTAGTTTGCAGTTGGTGAACCAATGATCACATGTGAAGTAGACTGCCAGTGTGCACCTTGTAAATCTCTCCGAACAGCTGAACAGCTGAACAGCTCTGGCTTTGGATACTACAGACGGACTCTTAAATCTCGCTTGTTTGCAGCATTTGTCATTTAGAGAAAAATTTCTTAATCAGGATGACAGGAAAACTGCAAATTAGTTTTGAAAATGGTTGCATAAAATTAAATAAGTAACTTTATGGTGAGTTTGTCCAGTAATATGCTTGGGTAAGTAAGTCTGATTGCTGGTTCTTCTGAAAAAAATCTGTCAGGGTACTATTTGTTATATAAAACAGCACCAGAGTTCATGAACTCTCCATAATAAATACTCTGATGTGAGAAACATGGAAGCTACATGCTGCAGCTAAAGCAGCAGTGTCAAAATCAGAATATACTTTACAATCAGAAAAATAACTTTTAAGGATAGTAGACTCTAAGAAAGTATTTGTAGCTCTGCAGTAAATTAAATGGATAAAGTGCAATTTATCATGGGTGGTTTGATAAGAAGCTGTGCCTCTGGAGTATTAAAAAAATTAAATCAATGAAAGGGCATTAGAGACCATACAGCAACCTCCTGTTTTCTAGGGATATAAGCTACTTGACCCAGAAGGCCCTTCTTTTCCTTAAATGTATGATTCTGTCTTTCAGTAACTAAAACAATTTTCCTTACATTTCTCTAACCTTCTCTAACCTTGTTGCCTGGCTCCAGGCAAACCTTCCTGAAGTTAATTTTTTCTAAGGTGCTGTTATACCTAGTATAAATTCTTTAAGATGATTAACTTTGTTCTGGGTAATTCCAAGATGGTATAGTTGACAGCTAAACTGAGAAAAGTCTGATAATGGCAGAATATTAAACTGCAGAAAGGGCTAACAGCTGTGGCTTCTGCAAGGGTCTGTGCTGCTTCTAAGTCTTTCTGTACAGTGTAAACATGATGCTAGAAAATATCTTGACCTTGAATCACTGTTTTCCTTTTAGTTAACAAGTGAATTAATGCAAAACCTTTAACCACAGTGAAAGTGCAACTGTGGCAGTTAGCACCATCCTCAGCAGTTTGTGAAGCCGATAACCCTCCTGCAATAGATGGAAGAGGATTATGTGCTTATGCCTAAAAGCAAGTAGCAAGTCATTTATATATTGGAGAATGTAAAAACATAGCTGAATATAAATTTGGTATTTTACCTTCCTTGGGGCTGCACAAGTTGATTGCAGCCATGTAAATTGGATTTCCTCTTTTGCTGTGGGCTAGCTGAGGATAGTCACTACCTCACTTCTTTCAGGAACTCTTATACTATTCTAACAGGCTGCCGGTTGAATAAAGGGATACTTTCTAATGGAGTGAGAGGAAAACCAAAAATTCCCTTGCCTACTGTATATGTATATATACTTATCCATGCTGAGCTAAGCAGAGTCCATCCCATGGATTCATGCAGTAAAGTGAAAAATGACAGGGAGAAATCATTACTGTGACAATCCCATAGTGGGTGTAGGGAACATGTGACTCACTGCAGCTGTTTGAGTTCAGTGAGTCAAATCCATAAGCAGCCAGCCTTTTTGCTTAGTTCTACGGGTGAAATGGAATAATGAGTGCATTTATGCTCTGGAGACTGCCAGGTGTATTTATAGCAAAAAGAAACATCCTGCGTGGGTGTCTCTATATGAAATTTTCCTTCTTCTTAAACACATACAAGAATAAGTGACTGAAACAAGATTATGGATTTTCTATACAGTTTTTTTCTGTTCTCCCTTTTTATGTATTTAGGGCTCTAAAACTCTTTCTCTCTGTTAGTGTGCCTTCTCAGCACACTAACTTGTAATCTTGTAATCTCAAGCTTTCACATCATCTGAGTAAGAATTAGATCTGCACAGACGTGAGTGAGGCACAATGAATCCAGAAAGTAGGGCTAGAGGGGACCTCTTCAGGCACATTAGTTAAGGCACATTACAGGATTTTCATTCTAATAGAAAATCCTGCTTTGAAGTACACTGAAGAATCCATACTCTATCATGACTGGACATGCTTCTGTACTTGCCTCTGATGTACCTGGCCAGACCTGATGTCAGAGACTACTCTCACACCTGCTCCAGTTTGCTGATTCCTGTAAGAGGACACAAGGATGTGGCAGCCACTTCTCTGCTGCTTTCCTTGGTGTAGGCTGTAAAATTCTATTTCAAGACAAATTGAAAACTCTTTCAGTTTTGCATCATGTGGGTTGCTCTTCCATTTTTCTTTCTGCTAGCAATTTGAAAGCAAGTAACCCACTCAATTGAATTAGATTCGGGGACAAAGGCATCTGAGACCTTGTCACTCTATTTCTTTCCTTTCACTGGAGTTACAAAGTATTATTCAAACGTCATCTAATTATCCTGGTTTACACATAGGCTTGGAAGGAGCTGGACAGACGTAGTTGTGTCCATATGTGCGTCCCTGGCATGCTCCGCTTCCCATTTGCTGGAGTCCCGGGGCTGTCCCTGTAACTGTGATCGATACCGACTTCACCGTAACCAGGACAGGTGGAGGGGCGGCAACGCTTCCCGCTGTTGCTCTCTATCCGCAGTTTTTTATTGGCTTTTCCTCCGGCCGCCCGCGGCCTTTCTGTGTCCGGATTCTCCACCGCTCTGCCCACAGCTGCATTCCGGCTTTTGCCACATAGTTTCCCCAAGTTTTTTCCATTCCGAAACGGAGAAGAAGAAATTGGCGTCCTTAAAATGGCCATATTTTTGGCCGAGTTTTATCAGTTTCTACAAAAGCTTTGCGGGTGCTTCTCTACCTCTCTTAGAGAGAATTACCACAAGCACGGTGGTCGCAGCATGTGTTTCCATAGCTGCGGCTCCGAGGTGAGCAGCGACCTCACTCCGGCGTCTACCGCTCCTTTGAGCCAGGCAGCGCTGCTCGCAGCCCGTGTTTCTCCTCT
The DNA here is from genome assembly GCA_013400935.1 of Turnix velox. Lineage (NCBI taxonomy): Eukaryota > Metazoa > Chordata > Aves > Charadriiformes > Turnicidae > Turnix > Turnix velox. The sequence continues at coordinate 695,417 of VZTY01028187.1, forward strand.
CCCCTCCTCTCACTGCCTAACGCAGTCTCGGAGTCTTCAGTTGGACAGGCTAACCATCCTCTGCTACCAGGAGTTGGAGTGGGGGACGGACCTGAAGTACAGAACCAACCTCAATATGAGTATGATCGCAGCCCGTGTTTCTCCTCTCCCCTCCTCTCACTGCCTAACGCAGTCTCGGAGTCTTCAGTTAGACAGGCTAACCATCCTCTGCTACCAGGAGTTGGAGTGGGGGGCGGACCTGAAGTACAGAACCAACCTCAATATGAGTATGATCGCTCTCATTTATTATTAGTTTCACACAGTTTATATAGAGAGTACACAGCATAAACAGTCTTATGATTGGGTAATTGAGGCTAACAACAAACATCAAGACAGCAGTTAATTTGTTAACTGGATCAATCCATGCTGGGCAGTACTTCCTCAGTTCCCAGATAAGGAGCACTTTGTTTTCATAACTTTACTTGTTTACCACATTGTTCCAAGGCTCAAGGAGAGAGCAAGGTCACTCTGCGGCCTGCAGCTAAGGCTTCACTACTTAAGCTAACAGTGCTCAAAGTGCTGGATTGCGCAGGGTGTATCCTTTGCTTAGCAGCCATCCTTCCATAGCTTACTGTTTAATATGTTCTGCTGTCTAATTTTTGACAGTCTTGTCTATGCAAGTGTGCTAACTTAATGAAAGAGTAAAATTAGAGATCAAGAAGGCTCTTAACTGTGCTGTTCACCTTCAGGGTAAGGGCTGAGATGTTCACAAGAGTTAATCCTTCACTGAGTGTTCAACAGGATGCAAACTAAGCATGCTGTTGGGTAGTCTAAATGGAAATTATTTTCTCCATTTACTATTCTGAAAGCAAATTAGTTGATTTTCCAGCAAATGTGGGATTCATCCGAAATTTACATGCAGGGTTCTTTTTTACATAAAGCAACTAAAATCCTGAATTATTCATCATTTTTTTCTTTCGGTGGTTTGTTATCCCAGAAGGAAGGGAACAAGCTTATTCTACTGGCACTATCTCTTTATTGCTGTAATGGGAACATTATAGCTTTACCAATTATACTTACTCATTTGTTTAATCCTCGTAAAAAGAATATTTTTTAAGTCTGGTTTACTTTTTGGCACTGTTGCTAAACTATGAATTGTAAGCAGGAAAGAGGTCAGGTCTGTGTAATCTTGGCCATGATTCTCTATTAGGCTTCTGGGAGGTTCCTTCTGAAAGAAGACTGAGTTAATTTTTAATAGATCTGTCAACAGACCTTACACTAGTACAGTGCAGATGCACACATGTCATCATTTCAGGCTGAGTTTGGCCCCAAACTGAGCGGTGATAGATGCTCCCCTTCTTTTGTCTCACACACAGAGAAAGAAATAGAATGGATAGAGATATTTATGAGTTTAGGAGAATCTAAACAACTTTAATGACTAGGTAATAATAAAATTAAAGGAAAATAATGACACACAATATACACAAAACCGTATGAAGCTCCCAGGATGACATCACCGGCAGTCACTGGGGAGATCCCAGGCTGGACTCAGCTACAGGTGGAGTAGGAAGCACAGAGATCAGGATCAAAGGCAGATGAACAGACAGGGTCCTCTTTGGACATAGGCCAATGCAGGAAATGAGATGAGCCTTTCATGCCTCAGCTTTTCTCAGCATAGAGCAAAGTGTGATGTAACTCTCTTGTTGGTCATTTTGGGGTCACCCGCTCCTCCCCACTAGTGGGACTCCTCTACACTTTTTGATTCACTACTCTCCAACCAGGCTAATAAGAAAACTAGCTGACCTTGGTTGTTTTAGCAATAAATATAAGCAAAAGCTTCTCTGCTTACAATTCCTAGGAATAGGCTATAGAAATCACTCTTACCGCTTTAAGAATAATACTGTTTTCTCCACATCATGCTGTTAATTTCAGAGTTAGAAGAGGCCTACTAAAGAAATTACTGAACAGAAAATTGGTTCTGTTTTACCTCAAACCAGGACAGCACCTTTCAGGAAAAAATTGCAGAAGGATTTTCTAGTCCTGCTGCTGGTTACATCTTGCTGTCACAATTGTTTTGGTTTATTGCTCCATCAACAAAATTGTTAATGTCTTCCTATCAAGTCAATTCTCACTAATAAATGTATTGGATTGAAGTGGACTGCTTTGTTTTGTTCTACTTAGCGTTTTCTTTTTAAAAATAAGAAATAGGCTTGTTCTTTCTTCACAGGAAATCCAAAACGCTTCTAAAGAGAGAAGACATTCTCTGTGGGTTTAAGACAACTTTGCATAAGGCTTGTTGCAACAAGCCTCAGAATTTGAAAACACCAGTTAAGTACTAGTCCCAGTTCCCGACTGGCATCTGGTTCCTGTAGTTTTCTCAGGTGAGTTGACTTGTTTCACTCACAAAAAGTAATGAAGCTCAAACTAGACTCCTTTAATTGCTTCAAGTTTATGTACACACCTGAAATTTATTAGTAATTTTTACTATGTTCAAAATCAGAATAGCTGACAGTGGGTAAGAGAAAGGGTAAATAATTGTATAAAGTTATGACTAATTGTGTAAAGTTCAGTGAATTTTAATAATTGAGCATGCAAACATAAACATATCCAATCAAGAATTTGTTCCATTTAGCATATATGTAAGGGCAAGAAGCATGCAACACTGACCATAGAAATTGGTTAATGCAGCCAATATTATTAATATGAAGTTGTTAATATATTTGTGACAGAAATCTCTGCTGAGACTGCAAATAATTAGCCCCTGAATATCCACTGAGCTTAAGTTTCAAAGATATAAATTTCTGTGCTAAATTTTTAACGCAAACATCTTCTTTTTGTATTTGAAAGGAGGCAAAATTTTTAAAAGCCAGTTCTTTCATCTGGGATTAACCTGACCCTGTGATATGATGGCCTGGATCCTTTGTAGGCACAGAATGGCAAGACTGAAATTGGTGTGAATATGCTGAAGCATAGTATTTGAGACTGCAAGACCCAAGATTCAGAAAAATGAGATTCCTATGATGCTGTCATTACTTTGTCTATCCATAGTCGGAAAAAAACATCTTGATAAAGGAAATTTTGAAAATAAAAATAATAATCAATGTCTCTTGATTGCTATGAGTGGACAGTATTAGTAGATGAACATCAGATTATTCATTTGAGGAAAGAAGACAAGCACAACAGTTTTTCAGTAAGTTTTGGGGCTATTTCTCAAGGAGCTTGAATTCATCCACTGAACTGTATCATAGTAGATAGTTAGACTCCTATTTTCTCACTGTGAAATTTGCCTTTTAAGGAAGTTAGCTGAATGACAACTGGATTGCTCACTTTCTGCCATTTGCAAATGACATCTTCCTGCCGTAGCACGTGCTTGGGTATGGCAGTTATCTAATTCTCTGGTTTACAATGGAGCATATTTGTTAACCTTTATCTGTTAGTGGAAGTGCTTCTTGCATTGGCAATTGGGAATTTTCTTCTCCCTTTATTTTTTCATAAATGATTTATCAACTCTGTTACTGCTTTTATGGTTTTTATTATGCCTCCCAAAAGATTTTTCCAGAACCCTCTTTTGCTTAAGGACCACAGGAAAAAGATGAATGAAGGTTAATATTTGACCAAGAATTTATTTTGTCTCTTAAGCAACACTTTGTAGCCACTGGCACTTCCTTAATAGTCCCAGATGGAAAATAAACAAGGTTGCAAATCTAAGTTAAGATATCCATTTGGTATCTTGTAATATGAAGTGAAAAGTAGAGATTTGGGAATACAGACAAATACTTTTCCTTAGAAATCTCCAGAATGTGTAACCTTAGGTCTTAGATTTGACAGTACTTTGTTCAACTTCTAGACTTGCCTGACCCTGAGAAGATTCAAACTCTCAGTGGCTTTTGTGTCTTTGGGTCCTAATTTGCTACAATTTCCAGTGTAACCCTGTAGCTTGTTCTATCTCTTTCATATACATAAGATTTTTGCCACTACAAGAAAATACTATAAACAATGACACTTCTGGGACCTTCTGTGTATGGAGAGACTTCTGCATGTGTGAAGTACTTTAAAACTACTTAGAAGAGATTGTTGTCAGAACAATACCTTAGATTTTGGATGATGTGTCACTCAGATTGACGGGTGCCACCTCTCTTCACAGAAATGAGACTGGAAATTGTGTTGAGCATGCTGTCAGTGGCACAGCCTCTGTTGTTGATGGCATTGTCTATGAGGATGAGAGCTAGGACAAGAACTGCCAGCCACAAGGGGTGAGTGATGTGTGCTACAGGGCTTCTTTTGGGTGCAAATTTGTATTGTGCCAGTACAAGACTTGCTACTCTATGCACTATGGTGTATCATTGTTTTCTTCCTTCTGCAACCAAGTCTAAAATCATGTCAGTGAGATGCCTGAAGGAGCTCCAACAGCAAGCTCTCTGTGCACATGGATGGTGTGTGCCCAGGTTTGGAAAGTGACATGAGCATCAGTATGGATAAAGATGGAGGATGAACATGTGGTCCTGTAACCATAACATTTATCAAACTACCACCCCTCCTTCTGTGCACCTCACTACTTAATACTGCAAATGCACCAAATATCCTGGAATTTCTAGGAGGTATTAATTTCAGATTGTGCATATATAAACAAAATTGCATTATTAAAATTAACGTAACTGTATTAAAAGTTCCTTTGTTCAGATTATATATACTTCTTTTCTGATTTTCATCTTATAACTGAATGTCTTAGGTCTTTGAATGCCGTAAGTTTACATCTATTCCTCAAGAAACCCAAACGGGAGGAATCTGAGTTTTGAAATAGCTTTGATCAAATATGCAGAGTAATATTCTTTGGGACAAGCTATTAAAAGCAATTCACCTAATAGACCACCTCTCAGGAGCAATGAGACTAGAAGTAATGTAGGAAGTAATCTGTGCAAGAAAGGTAAAAGATCCAAGAGAATGAAATTAATAGCATCATTAAAAAAATTCAGCTTCAGTGCCTTTAGAGATAATTTGTAAAGAAAGCAGGTTAATGATAATGTAGGCAAAGGGTGAGACGATACTGGTTTTTCTAATTAAAATCCTTGCAGTGACTACAAAGCCATAGAAGCCTGTCAGATCAGAAATCTTCATTCTATTTACTCACCAAACAGGAGCATCACAACACAGCAGTTTTTTGCTTCATGTCTCCTCAGTATTCCTTGACACAGGGCTTAGGAAGTGAGCATGTTTCCCATGTCTGTACATGGACAAATTCTATCTCTGAACGAAGAGAATGGAGGAGGCCAGTATTTCCAAAGTATCTTCTTAGACTGTTAGCAAAGCTGCTGAGTCCTAGGAGGAAAGGAATGACAGCGATTTCTTGTCCTGGCCATGTGGGTAGTGCTGTCATGGGCCAGGATTATTGAGAGACTGGAGATTTTTGGGTACCAAATGTTTTAAGCATCATTTTTGAGAGGCCTAATTCTTAGAAAATACTAGATTGCTGCCTTTTCATGGCATCCTATTCTGTGCACTTCAGGACATTTTTGGTGGCTTTACTGTTCATCTCACAGTCAGATCCAGTTAGCAAATGACAAGACAGGAGAACCTAGTGACACTTTGTCTTTAAACTTCATCACACAGATTATACTGGTTTGCTAACTGATGTGTTAAAGGATGATTTATTTTATTAAGATTTAAACTCTGCCTTGAATTTTTATAGCATCCTTGAATAGCAACACATTTTTTGACTTGTCAGAGTTTTGGGATCTCCTCAAAGCAACAGTCTGATAAGTTCTAAGCTTAGGTCCTTAAAAGAAAAAAGCTAGGAGACAAAATGTGTTTTAGTAGTTCTCCTCTTCAGACATTTTAGAGCTGTCATTGCTTTGCTTATCTGCTGAACTTCACCCAGGAGAGAAATAAACAATACATTCTAGACATTATTACGTGAACACATACCAGAAGGAGAAGAAAGATTAAGTCTGTTTCTAATCTTTTACACTGATCATGTTTCCTCACAAAGTTGTTGTAAGAGGAAGTTCCTGATTATACTGGTTTGCTTGTCAGGTGCATAGCTATGTAATGGCTTTCTGCATGGCGTCAGCATCTACAGCAAACTCAGCAGATGACTGAATTTGTATAAAACTTAAGTATTTGTTCCACTGCAAATAGAATAATTATTTAAAACAATGTCAAAATGTTTTCACATGTCAGAATTACTACAGAAGGGTTCATATTAATGTTTTCAGAATTTCAAAGGGACTTTTAGGTGTTCAGACATGCCTTTGACTTCTAGTTGTATTTAGGGATTGGTGAAAGAAATGTGTAATTGTTTGGTTTGTTGTGGTACTAATGAATTGGGATTTCACATTTATGTACTTCGTTGAATCAAGTCTTTTAGAGTGCTTTCTCTTTTCCAAAACATCAGCAAATGCTGGCTTTGTGCTAATGAAAGCAAGATATTTGATTTACAGATTTTCAGAAGCAAAGTGATAACACTATTCTATAGATCTATTGAGCTAAAATATCTAGCATATTATAACTGCAGCACAAGATCAGAGGGGTTTTGGCTAGATTTATTTTTTAGGTACTGTAAAATCCGATCTATCTCCATTCAATAAAACTGTCCAGTGCTGTGGAGGAAAAATTTGTAACTATTTAGCCATATTTATAAAAAAACCAATAGATTGTAAATGTAGAGCAACTGGTCTGAGTGTCCTTTCATACTTCACCTGTCTTGTCAATGGTTCTTCCTATACCATATAGCTAGTAGAGCACTAGCTACTCAAATATGCAATTGTGTTCCACAACTTATTGCAGCCTTTCAATATTTAAAGGGGGCCTAAAGATAGGTGATGGCAGACTTTTTGGTAGTACCTGTTGGCATAGGATAAGAGGTAATGATTTAAACTAAAAAGGAGTAGATTCAGACTACATATAAAGAAGAAATGTTTTATGATGATGGTGATGTGGATGCCCCATCTCCGGAAACATTCAAGGTCAGGTTGTGCTGTGTAACCTGGTCTAGATGAAAATGTCTCAGCTCACTGCAGAGGGATAAGATCAGATGACCATTAAAGGTCCCTTCCAACCCAAACTATTGTATGATTCTAGGGTTTTTATCTACCTTTCCTGGGCTTTTGAATACGTTTAAGTTTGAATAGCTTAATCGCATTTGTAATGAAACTACTAGGAGGCAGATCTGAAAACTGTAACTTTTGTACATATGTATATTCTGTAAACTATTGGGAAGTGAATCTATTGTAAAAGTTTTTGTTATTGATATGAATTAATGTTGCTTTTCAATATTTTTAAGAATTATCCCTGCCTTAGAGATGCACTAGAATAGCATGAAAGGTTTTATGTAGTCAGTCAGCTATAGAATATGTCCCAATTCTTATTAAATACTCAGATTGTATTGCGGAATAAAAATGTCTTAATTGTGAGTTTGTCTATACTTAGTATATCTGTAACAAAATCTAAAAATCTTTAAAAAATTGTCTATCATGGAATCATATATTTGGAAGGGACCTCCAGATGTCATCTAGTCCAACTCTCCCACAGTGAGCAGGGACATCCTGCACTAGATCAGGTTACTCAGGTTACTCATCAAGCCTGTCCCTGAACATCTCCAAAGGAGCCTCCACCACCTCTCTGGGCAGTATCTCACCACCCTCATGTTGAAGAACTTCTTTCTAATGTCTGATGCAAAATATTTATCCAAGTGACATTATGTCATAATGTTTCTTGTGCATTCACTGTTGCTGTCTTTGAATTAATAAGGAATAAGAGAGAAAGTGGAGAGGGAGTTGGTGAAGGATTGAAGGATAGAAAACGGGAGTGCTGACAAAGTGCTGATGTTGGCAAAGAGGTGATGTAATTGCACTGTGATAAATGACATTTATGGATTATGAAATACCTGCAGAAAATATCACGGGAATAACTGAACTAGAGATCTTTCATTTCTGGTGATCTGTGAGCAATAGATGCAATACTTTTATAAAGATCATAAAAGATTAAGTATATAGTATAAAAGATTATAAAAGATTAAATATATGCTTCATGGCATACACTTTAGATAGATAGATAGATAGATAGATAGATAGATAGATAGATAGATAGATAGATAGATAGACAAACAGAATGAGAAATTTTTATTCTGAGTTTCAAATTTCTAGTAGCTTTGGATTTTTGTCTGTCCTCGTCTCTGTCTAATTTGTGCTATTTCTCTCACCCATAGAGAGTTATTAAAGAAGATATACAAGACCAGTGAGGAGTCAGATGTTGCTAGCTCCTCAGAGAGGATCATAGAATCATAGAATCATAGAGTAGTTTGGGTTGGAAGGGACCTTAAAGATCATCAAGTTCCAACCCCCCTGCCATAGGCATAGACACCTCCCACTAGATCAGGCTGCCTACTGCCAGGTCCAGCCTGGTCTTGAACACCTCCAGAGAGGGGGCATCCACAACCTCTCTGGGCAACCTAAATCTCACCTCTTCCCATTTGCATCAATTACTCCTAGTCCTGCCATCCTGGACCCTATTAAAAAGTCCCTGGGAACAGGACAAAGACAGCAAAATGAAGCCCCCAACTCAGATGGATTTGGAAGTGATGATGCAGCACACCCCACACACCCCCAGCCCTGCCTGCCTTGGCCATCGCCATGGTCCCAGTGATGTGGGGTGACAGGGCTGTGACATCACAGGTGTCACAAGGCACCGAGCTGTGACCTCAGCACAGGGGTCCCTATAAAGCAGAGGCCACCCCAGCCTGGCCAACAGTGGATGGTTGAGCGTGCTCCCAACAGCAGCAGCAGCTCTGTCCTCTCCTTGCCTTCCTGCTGCTGAGACCTGAGCTTGTCCCGGCAGCGCACAAGGAGAGGAAACCGTCCCTGAGCGGCCATGCCCAAGGGAAAGGCCGAAAGATCCAATGCGAGGAGGGGAAGCTCCTCCGCGTCGAGGACACGCCGAGCTCCTCGGCGCCAAGTGTCCTCCTGCAGGAGGAGCCGATCCTCCAGGAGGTCCCGCAGCCCAAGAACACCTGGGCAGAGGCGGAGGGAGGGGAGCGAGTCCCGAAGGCCGCGGCCGAGGACGGACTCCCTGGTGCTGGCCCGGATGAAATAAGGACAAGGCAAGTGGAAAGATTTCTTTATCAAACTAAATAATAGGCAGACTTAAGAATTGAAAATTATTTTCTAGAGACTTGGTACTGTGAGCTGTTGACAGTACACCTGTTGACAGCTGTTGAGTCTGTGCCCAACAGCTCTATGCTTATGGCCAATAATGGCAGCATAAATTTTTTAATATTGGTACGAATGAAAAGTTCCCAACCAATTACAAAGGAAAAATGGAAAAAACACATGCTTTTGCTGTCTGCAGTATTTCAAACTCATTTATTTATCGAGTGCACCCTCAGCAAGTTTGCAGATGACACCAAGCTGTGTGGTGCAGTTGATACACCTGAAGGAAGGGATGCCATCCAGAGGGACCTTGACAGGCTTGAGAGGTGGGCCCAAGCCAACCTCATGAAGTTCAACAAGGCCAAGTGCAAGGTCCTGCACCTGGGTGGAAGCAATCCCAAGCACAGACACAGGCTGGGTGGAGAGTGGCTTGAGTGCAGCTCTG